>JARFXV010000742.1:92500-457500 GCA_031761425.1 Cosmopolites sordidus | reverse complement strand
CACCGATTACTTGGAAAAGGGAAAAACAATAACTGGAGAGTATTATGCGTCATTATTGCACCGCTTGAGCGAAGAAATCAAGAAAAATCGTCTTCATTTGAAAAATAAAAATATTCTCTTCCATCAAGACAATACACGGGTGCACATCTGTACAGTTTCAATGGCCAAAATCATGCAATTAAAATTCGAATTATTACAACATTCACCGTACTCACCGGATTTGGCCTCAGTTACTTTTTTTATTTCAGAACTTAAAGTAAATGGCTCAGCGGATAATGGTTCACATCGAACGAGATGTGAGGGCGATGACCTCGCCCAAAGAGATGCCTATTTTGAGGACTTAAAAAAGTTGGAGAAACGCTTGGAAAAGTGTATAGAGCTAAAAGGAAATTATGTTGAAAAATAAAAAAAATGTACTTAAAATAATTTGTTTGTCTATCTTTTTCTAAGAACTTATTGAACAACCCTCGTAATATAAATCAATATATTTTTTGTTCGAGGTTCTCAGAGTAATACTATTTAATGCAACATTAACCACCGTTCCACTTTATACATTTGATACATCAATCAAAAAGTAGTTCTAATCCTTTAGAAAATATAATTTTATCCTGTTGTGCAAACTACGATTCTACACCGTAAATTACTATTTTGTTTATTGAAAATTTTGCCCTATCAGTGATTTTAGATTTCGGAAATAGATAATAATGAGATGGCATTAAATCAGAAGAATATGCTGGATAGTTGTTGCGGATATTATTATTCCGATGGGACTAAATCAGAAGAATACATTGGTTAGGTGAAAATTTCAAAGCTCGTTTAATCGATTTTTTACAGGACAATATACTTTTGAGCACGTACATTATCTTGTTAAAAAAAACGATTTTGGAAAGTTTTCTTCGTCGTGTTTCCACAAATTTGATATAAAATTGGGTTAACGGAGATGGATGTCATCAATATTTTCTTGCGTTGATACAGATGGTATTTCTGGCTCTTTCTTATCCTATACACCTCTTCCGCATTTAAAGTCAGCAATCTCGTTTGAACAAGATTGCTAATGTAACCAATGTATAAACAAGATGGACAATTATATCCTATTTACTTTTATTACTCTTATTGTTATATTTTCTTATTTTCTATTACCTGATAACCAATTTGTATTAGATTTTGCAGAAAATTTCAATCGTCATCTGACATTGTTTGTTTTTTTTAATCATGTTATAAAAACAGCTTAACCTTTTCGAAAACTTTGCATGTGTATTTGCCAAAGGCTGACAAAGAAAACACAAGATTTTTGAGAAATATTTTGTGTTAAAATGTTATTAAAAACAATGTCAGATAATGATTGGAATTTACAATTTCCAAGGAGACTATGTTTAATAAATCTGTTTGATGATACATTTTTGCTACAGACATGCTATTTTTTTTGTTGACAGAACATCACTGTCAGTTCTGAAAATTAGAACTACCTTGTAAATGTAATCAAGTAAATATTTATATACATTGAATAAGCAAAAATTCTAATAATTAGTTCAATTCTGAAAATCCTGCTAATCTGTTAAGAAAATACAGTAATTTGCTATATTATGATAATTCCTACCACCTAGAGTGATAAAGTTACTTCTGTGCCAAATACAAATTTGAATAAGGAATGTCTAATAGAAAAACATGTATTTTACTGACTTAACGTAATAACTATTTTAAATATTAAGACGTTTGTTTATGAGGTAGTTTTGTTTGATTGTTCTATTACCATGGATACAGAAAATTGGAGTAGCATAACTAATTTAACATATATAACATTTTCTAAAGCTTGTTATATATACGCAGCTCTCATATACCGAAAAAAATGGAAACTATTGTTTCTCAACTTAGCAATGAAGTCATATCGTTAAAGACGAAGTGCATAATTAAAATTTAAAATAATTATTGCTTTTGATGATCTTTTTTTCCCTCTACTCTATTTTTGGAATAAATGTCATAATGAAAGAAATTTTTTTTGACTGGGTAAATAGATAGACCGAGATGCTTTAGAGTGATGATCAGTCATGTTATAGCCCAGTGGGGGACACTTTGTGAATAAGTCTCCGGGGGGTGGGGGGTGTTGGAAATTTAACTTCCAAACAAAATAATCTGTAATTATTTTATTTGTCTCTTTCTGCTGCTATAAGACCGCTTTCACTTCAATTCATTATTCAAAAGAATAAATTGATGTTAATAAGTTATTTATAGTTTTTAACATTTCGGATTATCAAATAATCCAAAATTTTCCTCACTTGTAATGCTTGAAACTATGCTTCGGATGTGGGTATCGTAAAAACATGTCATCTTACCTGACATAATGTTCCGCAATTAAATAATCAATGTATACCTATAAAAATTCCATTGTACTATTTGACTTTGTACGAGGGTTGTTATTTAGGTATCTGGAATTGACAACAATGGTTGCTGCTGTTATATGTATCGTAAAGTTTGACATTGTTGACTGTATACGAAATACTGTATATACTGTATATGAAAATTTCATCTCGGTCAAAAAATTGAATTAACTCGTTAGAATTTTCGTGCGATGATTTACTACGATTTTCGACATGAATTAGCTCAGCAGCAGTGCATCGGCCAACTGACTTCAACTTGATGAAGTGATGAAGCACCATTTAAAACCACTATATATCACTGGTTTAGGGCGTCAAAAGCCGTGTATAACATCTAAACAAGTGACGAAACTTGGATATATGCTTATGAGCTTGAAAATAAACAGCAGACGACCGTGTAGGTCTTTCAAAATGAACCAAACCCCACAAAAGTTGTTCATGCAAGAAGCCATTCGAAGCAAATGGTTACCTGTATTTTTGGGAAAAATGGGCATGTGGCTACAGACGACCGTATAGCTCTTTCAAAATGAACCAAACCCAAAAAGAGTTGTTCACGCAAGAAGCCCTTCGAAGCAAATGGTCACTTGTTTTTTTTTGGGGGGAAAATGGACATGTGGCTACAGTGCCACTAGAAAATCGTAGAACGGTGAATTCTGAATGGTACACAATCATTTGTTTGCCAAAAATCTTTGAAGTAATAAGAAAAAACAGCCAGCGATGCAGGATTATTCTTCATCAAGACAACGCGAGCTCTCACGCATCGGGCGCAACTCAATATTTTACCGGTCAAAACATCGAATTGAAGGGTCATCCACCGTACAGTCCTGATTTCGCATCCAATGATTTCTTTTTGTTCCCGTCCATGAAGAATAAACTACGTGGTCAACGATTTTCTACGCCAGAAGAAGCGGTTGAAGAGTTCAAAAATGCTATAAAAATGTATGCAAACGTATGTAAAAGTGTATCGATCATGGCGGATAATATTTTGAAAAACAAAAAAACCATTTTCAATAATAGAAATATGTTTTTATTTGTTATTGTATATATCACCTAAGTATGTTATGAAGTCCGTTGTAATAATATCTATATATATATATATATATATATATATATATATATATATATATATATATATATATATATATATATATATATATATATATATATATTATTATATCCCCTTTGTGGATCAGACCTTGACGTGGTAAAGGGGTTTGAGTAGGGCAATGAAGCATTGAGCTATGCCGTCTGGAGTCTATGCTCCTGGGAGGGTCACCCCTGGCGGACAGGTCAAAGCGGAGGCCTCAGACTAACATGATCCAAAATCTGCCAACCCGCATTGGACCAGCGTGGCAGATTACGGTCCAGAACTTCAACATGGTATTTCAGTATGTTGAAATATGACAGTACAACCTCAAACACGGCCCTCATTCCCCGGAGGCCATGGGGCAACTACCTACGGCAGCGGGAAGACCTGCCCCAAGGCAGAGGGTGCTAAGAATCACCGGGTTAGATCAGGCTGCCATTGGACTTTTGACATTGCAACGTTAAATATACGGACTATGAAAACAGAGGCCCGATTGCAAGAACTGTTAATCGAACTTGACAACATACATTGGGATATTATTGGGCTTTGTGAAACACGAAGGAAGGGTGAAGAGTTAATCAAACTGGAACCAACTGGACACGTACTCTACACTCGAGGTACGGAAAATGGCCGATGTGGCGGAATTGGATTCCTCATCAATCGAAAGCTGAAGGACAGTGTGGTAAAATTTGAAAGTACATTCGACCGATTAGCCCAATGCGTCATTCAGCTGAATAAAAAGTTTAGGCTTCAAATCGTCCAAGCTTATGCACCAACTATAAGCCATAAAGATGAGGAAATTGGGGAACTTTATGATGATGTGGCCCAGCTTTTATACAAGGAGAAATGTAGGTACAAAATCCTGATGGGTGATTTTAATGCCAGAATTGGAACAACAAGAACAGACGAAAATGCAACTGGCCCATATGGAACTGGTGAGCGAGACAATAGAGGTGACAGATTAGTTGATTTTGCTGAAGGACAAGAACTATATATTATGAATTCATTCTATAAGAAAAATATCAGCAGAAAATGGACATGGAAAAGTCCATCTGGGCTCACAAGCGAAATTGACTACATCATGACCAACGATAAAACAATATTTACCAATTGTACTGTCCTTAACAATTTTAATGTTGGAAGTGACCACCGAATGGTACGAGCAAGGGTTCGGATTGACTGTCGAAAAGAGCGCGAAAGAATGGTAAGATCAAAGAAGGGCAAGGTGGATTCTGGAAAACTGCTGGAGAGAGGAAGCGATTTTGAGATTGCTTTGTCAAACCGGTTTGCTGCGTTACAAGATCCAGAGGACGTGGAAATATCAGTTCAATATGAAGAAATCGCCAACAATGTACTTCAAACGGCTGCTTCAATAGCACCAGAGGAAAAATGTCTCAAACAAACAAAAATCTCCAGTGAGACCATTGATTTAATGAAGAAACGGCGAGCAATGAGAAATGCAGGTAGTCCTTTTGGCAGAGTCGAGTACACTGAGCTCTGCAAAACTATAAGAAAACGTATCAGAGAGGACACGCGCCGATTCAATATGCAGCTAGTGCAAAAAACCCTGGAAGAAAACAAATGAATTAACAAAGCTAAACAGAAGCTGAGAAACAAAAGAACGCAAAAATATGCTTTAAAGCGTGAGGATGGCACAGTGTGCAGGACGCGTACCCAAATGTTAGAGATTGTCAGAAGGTTTTATTCCCAGTTATATGAAGATCAGAGCCAGTCAGGGACAACAATACCCACGGAAGAACAATATATAATGCCAGATATCCTAGTGGAGGAAGTAACAAATGCTATAGAATTGATGAAGAACGGCAAGGCTCCAGGAAAGGATAGTGTAACTGTCGAAATGCTAAAAGCTGGTGGTCGGACGTTACATAAAACACTGGCAAAATTATACTCAAAATGCCTCAAAGAACAAAAAGTACCGGACTTATGGAAAAATGCAGAAGTGATCCTTTTACATAAAAAAGGAGCACAGGAAGATTTAAAGAACTACCGTCCAATAAGCCTCCTATCAGTGATGTACAAAGTTTTCACTAAGATAATTTCTAAAAGAATATTAAAAAAACTGAATGACGCACAACCAAGAGAACAAACAGGATTCAGAAGTGGATTCAGTACAATGGATCACATCCAGGTTGTACAGCAGGTCATAGAAAGGCACAACGAATACACCATGCCACTGTGCTTGGCTTTTATCGACTACGAAAAAGCATTTGATTCCATCTCAAAGCATGCGATAATGGATGCACTGCTTAGCCAAGGTGTAGAGAGAGCCTATGTAAACCTATTAGAATCGATATATGATGTAGCTACAGCCACAATTCACCTTGATGATCTTGAAGTGGGAATTAATATAGAACGAGGTGTACGGCAGGGTGACGCAATATCGCCTATTCTTTTCTCGGCTGGCCTTGAAGAAGTATTCCGTATACTGGATTGGGAACAGGATGGTGTAAAGATCAATGGTGCAAACTTAAACCATCTTAGATTTGCAGATGATATTATTCTCATTTCACAAGACCCAGAGGAGCTGCAAAGACGCATACAAGAACTGCAAAGGGCTGGCGAACCATTTGGCTTGCAAATAAACCTGAAAAAGAGTCAGGTTATGTTCAATAACTTCGCTCAGGACAGAAGAATTTCAGTTCTAGGAAGGGATTTAGAGATTGTGGACAGCTTTATATATCTTGGGCAGAGGATTTCCATGGAGGGGAATACCGCCCGGGAGGTGGAACGGCGTGTTAAATGTGGCTGGCGTGTTAAATTTGGTAGGCTCAACATAGTGTTTAAGAGCAGACTCCCACTTTGCCTGAAAAGAAAAGTATTCGATCAGTGCGTTCTACCCGTTATGACATACGGAAGTGAAACCTGGACACTCACATCGCAATCAATTCAAAAACTTCGGGTGGCACAGAGGGGAATGGAAAGATATATGCTTGGCATTACAAGACGAGACAGAAAGTCCTGCGCATGGATCAGGGAACAAACAAAAGTCTGTGACATCATTGGAAGAGTAAAACAGTTGAAATGGAGATGGGCAGGCCATATAGCGAGGCGATGGGACGACAGATGGACCAGGGCAATCCTGGAGTGGATACCGCTTGATCGCAAACGTCCGCGAAGAAGACCGAAAGCACGATGGATTGATGACATCGTTAAGTATATTGGACCCGAGTGGCAGAGGAAAGCCCAGGACCGTGAAGGTTGGAAGCATGCTGAAGAGGCCTTCATCCTGCAGTGGATCGATGCGGGCTGATGATGATGATGATGATGATGATGATATATATATATATATATATATATATATATATATATATATATATATATATATATATATATATATATATATATATATATATTTATATTTTATAACATTATTTAGAGGCTGTTAAGACTATCTTGTAATCTGAATTTTGCAACCAACTATTTACTAAGCGGCATATTTTCTTTCTGTTCGTGCTCTTCGTTCATTCTCGTCCGGAAATAAAGTATAATTATTTTTTCCAAATATGCTCTTCTAACTAGCCCTGTTCTAATTTATTGTTTTTATGGAAACCCTACTACATTCCATTTTATCTAGGCAAATTTTCGCAAAGCTTGTCTCGGGTTCTTTAAGATATGCCCACAATCTCTATCGAGAACTCTGGGTCTTGCCGTCGGATCTTTCAGCGATACTTTAGCGGACCCTTTTTTAGATTTCTCGGAAGCGGCATATTTCGCAAATAATGTCGTAAACGGTCGATCTCGAGTATCTGAAGAAGAGAAGATTTCGATTACCGGACGTTTAGCCCGAAGGCTTTTTTTCAGTTATAACCGCTCCACGGTTATATCCCGCACTCGATCTTAACGGGTCATTTTGAGGTTATGATCTGTTACTATATATTTTAGGCTTACGAGAATAACAGAAGCAACTTAGCGGTGTGATTAGTGTGTGTGAATAGTGACGAATCCTGTACATAATAGATCACCCAAACATTGTTAGTCTGATGTTATTTTGTACATGCTGGTCACATTTTCTGTACAAATTATAATAGTTGCTCAAAGACGTGCTCTCCTAACTAAACGGTATATGTATATCAAATGGTTTTTGAGAGTACTTAAGATAGTAGTGCTGATGTATTTGTGACGAACATATCTTACATCTACAGCATCTACAATTAAATATTTTCCAACTTACTCTGCCTTAAAAATGCCAGAGCCGTTCTGGTATCGTTTGAAAAATATGTGGCAATTTTTAATTAACAGTTCAATAAATAAATGTAAAAATAAAAAAAAATAATAAATAGACTAATGTTTGCTTTTAATCAGGGTACATTTAACCGAATTCAAGATATAAACAAAAGCGTCTAGAATTAATGTTAGCTGTAGCTCCAGATAAGTGTATATTATAGGTATTATAAATAATCCACTTTTCATTACTTGGGCTAAGATTGCCTAAAAAATTATTTTTAGCGGACTTTAAAACAAAGTGAGTGCAATGTCACCTTCTGTCTTCCTTCTGGATTTTACCAATTGCATGTTGATATATGGAAATGGATTGCACGTTAAGCCAAACAGCCTCTCAAGCTTCTTTTCAGTTTACACCGATTCTCTACCCTACAATGCTTGCCTTTCGTCCGTTTCAATATTTTGAGCGAGTCCAGTATGATAATATTTTCCGACTTACTCTGTCTCAATAATTTCAGGGCCGTATCATGTAATTTGAAAAATAAGTGGTCATTTTTAATTACTATAGTAGTACAATCAATAAATGTAAAAATGAAAAAAAAAAATAGACAAATGTTTGCTTATAATCATGGTCACGTTTAACCGAATTCAAAATATCAACAAAAGTTTCTAGAATCAAGGTTAGCTGTAGCTCCAGATAAGTTTTAGGTAGTGCTAGGCGTGTACCATACGTATGTTTCTAAAACAAGTTTGAAATATTAAACTAAGAGATTTTTGCACTTTTAATACAAATGAAAAAAATTAGGTTAACTTTGTTCCTTATGATCAGATGTGACCCTGATGTGTGACGAGTAATGAACTTGACATAGAACTTATACTACTGTTAAACATTGTGTATATTAATCAGTTTTAGAATATTATTCTATCAAAAAAAAGCATATATTTAACTGAAATACAAGTTACTTGGAAACAATATAGTTATAAGACAACAAAATTTTATGAAAATTAGATGGTTCTCATAGTGATGCTTTTTTACTAAAGATATATATCAGGTGAGTAACAAAGAGTTTTTTGTCAAAATTCAATCCTATTGTTAATTGTAAATTATTTTATTATTCATTTCATAATTTCGAAATATTCCCCATTTGGGTCAATGATCTTTTGCCATCTCAAGTCGTTGCATTTTCGTATCTCTTGGTTATTTCACCCAACCATAACAATATTTTATATTTTACATCTTCAATCCCACCAGATGCAGAGCAAACTTCTTGGCATAGATATTGAGCTTTGAGTAGATGTCGAAAGAGGACTAAAGTCACCCTATGATTTTTTGCGTATAAGGTTATAATAAATAATTCATATAATTCTGGGCCTGGTTTTGCGCAAACAAATCTTTTTACCGGACTTTGAAAAATAAAATGAGTGAAATGTCACATTCTGCCCTCATTCTGAATCTTGTTAATTGCATGTTGAAATACGGAAATGGGTTTACACGTTAAGCCAAACTGCCTCCCATGCTTCTTTTCTGTTTACACCAATTATCTACCCAGCAGAGCTTGCAGTTCATCCGTTTCAATATTTTGAGGGAGTCCAATATGCCGGGTATCTTCAACACTGGACAAAATTTCATACCACCTTTTACATGTAGCATGACTTACAGCCTTTTCTCTATGTGTAACACAAATCATTTCAGTCACTTCAGCAGCATTTTTTTAAAGTGAAAGTGGATGGAAAATCGAATTTATTCTTTTGTTAATACCATCGTGAATACTGCTCATTTTTGAGCAGTACCATTGTCATACCATAGCAGTACCAGTTACCATTGTCATATTACATGATAATTTTCTCATTGAGTTAATATAGATCATTTGAAATAATTTATTACGATGAGTGTAAATAAAGTAACGAAACTGCTTTTTTATAATTATTATATACAATCCTACATTGTCTCCTTCAAAGCAGTTGCCAGGGAAGCCATGCATCGCGGAAGATGGTCCACTCTTTATAGCAGTGCAGTTCCGTTTTTCAGCTTGCTGGTTACGGCCTTTTCAATGTTTGCCTATGACCCAAAATGATAATTTACCTTTGAGATAAATTCTTGATCTTGGGAAAAGGAAAAAGTCACAAAAACTCAAGTCTGGCGAATAAGGGGGCTGCGAAGCCACAGTGATTTTTTTTGCTTGTCAATAACGTTAGTTGAAATGGCTGTCTGTCAAGGTGTATTGTCGTGATGCAGCATCCAAGTGTTCTTGATGTCCGATCTCGCGCGATTAACCCTTTTTAGCCTTGAAGCACACATGTCTTATGAACGATTCCCAGGCTGTCAAAAAAACAAATCAACATGTTTTCTGATTGGTCTGTAATTCTGATTGATCTGTAATTTGCTCATTCTAGCTTTAATTGGCCGTTGGGAGAGTCCACCTGTTGTCCTTTTGATCCTACGAAAGGGTTTTCGGAACCATTTTCGCGCAGATGTTTTTCATTCCCAAATCATTAGTCAAAATCTGATGAACGGTTGTCTAAGTCAAATTCAACTTTTTTCCGATCATTCTGACAAGCAAAACTTGATAGCGCACCATTTAGAAAATTTAATTCCACCGAAGCCAATGTTACATTTTTTTCGCCCTTTTTTGATTTCCATGGGTTCTCTTTTGCGGTTTGGAGTTTAATATACGAAACCTAAAAAACTATAGTATTCACGAAGGTATTAACAAAAGGGTTTAGATAAACACCATACCTCCCGGCAGCGCGGCAGGGTCGAGCGAATGTTTTCAAGATGGTTGATATCTACTCGTTCCGGGATGCCATATCAATATCTATAGAGACGTGGTCTACAGCACATTGCGCGTTTATATACAACACTTTTATTGAAACTGGTCGTTCTGTTGTGCTCACACAGCGATGATTTCGAAATCATTTTAACGTTGGTTGGCATTCGCGTTGGTTGGTCGCGTTCCAAAATGCGATACTATTATGAAGTGGGTGAACAAATTTCAAACAATAGGATCATTGAGACCTCAGACTGCACGGGGAGGAGATCGAACAGTACGAATCCTGGAAAACATTGAAAAGGTGGGACAAGTGGTGGAAACCAGCCCTCGCCGTTTAATGGTACGTCACGCTTGCGCTCTTAGAATATCAGACAGGTCAGTTCGCAGAATCTTACACTTGGAGCTTCATTTCCATCCGTATAAAATTATGGTTGTCCAAAAATTGCAACAAAATTATTTTGTGAGACGGCGTAGGTTCGCAGAAAGGATGTTGGAATTGCTGGATGACAACATCGTTTTGTTCATGAGTGACGGGTCCCATTTTCATTTATCGTGGATGGTAAACAAGCAGAACTTTCGATACTGGGTACCCGAAAATCCCCGAGAACTATATGATCAACCTCTGCACTCCGAGAGAGTAACTGTTTGGTGAGCCGTATCTCAAATTTGCATTATTGGATAGAATTTTTTTCGTGAAAACGGTTTAACTGTGTCTGTTAACACACATCGCTATCCCGCCATGTTGCGTGATTATTTTCTGCCAGAACTAAGAAGACGACGCATTAACCTCAATACACTTTAGTTCCAACAAGATTGCCATATGTCAAGAGCAACAATGGCCATTTTAAAGGTACATTTCTCTGGGCGCCTTATTTCGTTGCGTGGGAATGCGGAATGGCCACCTCGGTCACAAGACTTTTCAGCCTATGACTACTTTTTATGGGGTACTTAAAATCCAAAGCTTACATAGACAAACGGCGAACACTTGAAGCTCTTTCCGAAACCATAATTATGGACAATTTTGCTACCCGTCTACACGAAGGCATCAACAAAAATGGACGCCACCTAACTGATGTAAATTTTCGCACCTGACTGCGTTATGTATACTTTAATGGCAATATACTACTAATATGCAAAATCAATAAATTTTGATATTCGTTTAAAAATATGAGTGTGTCATTTTTTTCAAAAACACCATACCTCCGTGCTGGACCGGTGACGTAAACAGAAAATAAATTTGGGAGGCTTAGCGTGCAAAGTCATTTCCGTATGTCAAGATACAACTAACAAGAGTCCGGCAAAACTATTTTTTTGCACAAAATCAGACCCAGGTGATTTGGATTATTTATGATAACCTTATACGCAAAAAATCATGAGGTGACCCTAGTCTTCTTTCGACATCTACTCAAAGCTCAATATCCATGCCAAGAAGTTTGCTCTGCATCTGATGGGATTGAATGTGTAAAATATAAAATATTGTGATAATATTGTTATAAACAACTAAGAAATATCTTAATGTAATAATGGTTTTATCGCCTCGAAGCTTCTGTCATCAGAGGAAATCGTAAGTTACCAGAAATATGGTAAAACATCAGCGATGCAAATAGAGAATATTTCGAAATTTTGAAATGAATATTAAAATAATTTACGATTAAGATTAACTTACTCAAGGATTGTATTTTGACAAAAAAACTCTTTTTTGCTCACCTGATATCTATAATAAAATGGCATCACTTTCAGAACCATCCAATTTTCTTCAATTTGTTGTCTTATAACTATACTGTTTCCAAGTAACTTTTTCTGTAGTTCAGTTATATAAATGATTTTTTGATCTAATAACATTCTATAACCGACTAATATATACAAATTTTAACAGTAGTATAAATTATAAGTTCATTACATCTGAACATAAGGAAAAAAGTTAGCCTACTTTTTTATTTGCTTTAATAGTTCAAAATTCTTTCCTATCTCTTAATTTAACGCCTCAAACTTGTTTTAGAAAACATACGTACCTTACACGCCTAGCCCCACCTAAAACTTATCTGCAACTATAGATAACCTTGATTCTAGACGCTTTTGTTTATATTTTGAATTCGGTTAAACGTGACCCTGATTAAAAGCAAACTTTTGTCCATTTAAGTTTTTCATTTTTACATTTATTTATTGAACTACTATTTAAACATTGCCACATATTTTTCAAATGATACCAGAACGGCTCTGACATTTTTGAGACAGAGGAAGTCGGAAAATATTTAATTGTAGATGCTGTAGATGTAAGATCTGTTCATCACAATTACACCAGCAATGCTATCTTAAATGCTCTCAAAATCAGTTTGATATACATACATCATTTAATGACAAGGAGAGAACGTCTTAGAGCAGCTATTATAATTTGTACAGAAAATGTGACCAGCATGTACAAAATAACATCAGACTAACAATCTTTGGGTGATCTATTATGTACAGGGTGCGTTAAAAAATCAGAACAATTTGCTTTTATATATATATATATATATATATATATATATATATATATATATATATATATATATATATATATATATATATATATATATATATATATATATATGTATATATATATATATATATATATATATATATATATATATATATATATATATATATATATATATTTAAAAAAAAAATGTTTTTTTAGAAATAACCAGATATCTCCGGAAACCGGAATACTTCCGTTTTTCTCGGTGTTTCAAAAATACTTCCACAAAGTTTCGTTAAAATTGTCCAATGGTAGAAAATTCCCGTGTCAAGAAAACATAGCTAAGTCATAAAAACATGGCTAAGGAACTGTTTATGTTACTAGGAAGTAAATTTTCAATTGAATAATTTCTCGAATAATTTTGTAATCTTTTCTTTAACTTTTTTATAACTTTTTGTTTTGGTTTATTACTGATTATTACTAATTTGGTTATTCTAAACATAAAACAAAATCCTATATTCAATATAGCCAAGATATGAGAATAATTTTAACACAATACAAAATCAAAAAAGCAAGGCTTATTTGAAAGGGAAAATACCAGCTATAAACGTACGTCTATGACGCGTTAGCTTCGACGTTTATGCTACTCACGTTTTTTTGGCGAAGAATGTTGAGCCATAATTATCATGAAGATTTAGTTGGTCAGTTTCTTTTTAGGTCTTATCTTTTTCTAATGGTAGTGGACCACTTAAAATGCATGATTATGAACTTGATTTGGACAGAGATACCTAAATTATTGTGAATAAATGATCTTCTAATTAAATTGGTAATTAGTTTATTGTTTAGAACTAGAAAAGTGAGTTCATAGAATGTTATGTTGTACAAATTTAAATTTAAGGAAACAGCTATTTTAAAACATCGTAAAATTATAGTTATATATCTTGTTTGTATATTTACATTTATATTTAGAAATCAAATTCAAGATACAGAAGTGGAACTGAAATATTTCAATGTAGTTTTATCGTGTAAAACGTTTATAATTATGTAGCAGGAGGAAGTAGTTGTGGGGTGTAAATTTTAAGTAAATTTGAAATAAAATACAGTAGATCGATAGTTGACGTTCAGAATGATGGAAAAAGAGTTGAATTTGACTTACACAACCGTTCGTGAGATTTTGACGAATAAATTAGGGACGAAAAAATCTGTAAGAAAATTATTCCGAAAAACCTTTTGCAAGATCAAAAGGCCAACATTAGGAAGACATATCTTGACTTTCTGGGACGAATTGAAAATTACCATCATTTTCTGGAACTGGTGATGAGTTTTGGATTTATGGATCCGGACACGAAGCGCTAATGCCAGGAATTGCACACTCCAGTCTCACCACGGCCAAAAAAAGCCGGAATTTTTTGATTACCAGAGGATCCTCCGTAAGGACTTTGTATCTGAAAGCGAAATGGTAAACCAACATTTTTATCGAGAGGTTTTTGAAATACTTTGAAAAAGGGCTCATTCGTGTCAGACTGAATATCAATTCGTGATAGACTGCACGTCAAAAATACCTGGGCGCTGCATCACGACAATCCGGCTTGACGCTCGGCGATTTTAATGAATGCATTTTTGGCAAGAAAAAACGTCACTGTGCTCTGTAGCTCCATTATTCACCATACTTAAATCCTTGTGACTCTCTCTTTTTCCCAAGATTAAAAATTTACCTCAAAGGACACCATTTTGGGACATTGGAGAACAATGAAAATGACGTAACTTACCAGCTGAAGGCGATTCCAGTATCAAAGCTCCAGCTATAATGAGTAGACAAATCGTCTTCAACGCTGTGTGGTTTCGCAAGGCATGTACTTTAAAGGAAACAATGCAGAATTGTAATTTCAATTCAATTATAAAATTATCAGTCTGTTAAAATCAGTCTTGTTACATTATATACAGTGTCGTATAAATAGAAACCCTTCTCCCCTTTTAACTTTTGAACTGAAAAACATAAAACGAAAGTTGGCATATATAAATTAAAGTAAAAAAATGTTTTAGTTAATAGGCATGTAATAGTTAATAGTGATATCATTATCAAAGATGGCGTTGTGGCGTCAAATTTATAATTAGTTTTAAATCGCAACAGTGCTCTAGTAATACTTCATATTAAAGCTGTTTCAAATATCTATTCAAATGTTGATTGATTTGTCTGTCACTTTGTGATGGTTCATTTTTTATCCGAATAAAACAATTTTTTACTTTTTTTACTTTGTTATCTATCACTTTTATATAAAAGTAAAAGAAATAGAAAACAAAGTAAATAGAAATTAAAGTAATAAAAACAATTTGATTAAAAAAAAAATCGATTAAATATAATGTTAGTATATCGTTAAACTGTTTAAACAGGGTCTCCCTGTAAAAGTTTTTTTAATTAGTTTAAATTTTTTTTTTTTGATTGAAATCACACAGAAAGTCAATCAGTCAAGATGTGTATGTTTAAAGTTATTTTGAGCTTATATTTAGAACTAAAATACTAATTTAATGGAAAACAATAACTTTTATTCCTAACTAACAAAATGTTGAAATTAAATTGTAATAGCAGATGTATTTCAATAATGTTCTGGAAAGATTAAAATAAATACTTAAAATGGGCACCTCCTTCTTGTTGATAGTACAACTGTTAGAACACTTCACTTACCCGTTCAAATGTTTCCGCAGAAATTAACCTACATTGTTCCGTAATTCTTTGCTTCCAAACATCAATGTTATCGGGTTACGTAACGTATACCTTAGATTACTATCATAACAAGAAATCTAAGGGCGTTAGATCTGAAGATCGAGACCACTCTATTATACCCCGTCATCCAATTTATCTATGGGGATTCTGTTTTTTGAGATAAACTTTTACTGTACCATAGCAATGTGGAGGAACTCCATCCTGTGGAAAAGTCACTTCCAGATAAAAGGAGGATTCATCGCATATATATATATATATATATATATATATATATATATATATATATATATATATATATATATATATATATATATATATATATATGTAATGTTAGCGTCCAATGAGACAACAGGAGTTGAGTGTCAACTACACCCAACCGCTAGGTTCCACAATCTCATGTGGAACACACAGCAACCTGCGTCTCCGCCGAAATGAACATTTGTGCTAACTAGAGGGCACATGTTTCGCCTCTCGATTTGCTGTGCTGTTCCGATATGCTCTGCGGTCCACATGAGATTGTGGAACCCAGCGGTTGGGTGAAATTGACACTCAACTACTGTTGTCTCATCCAAGAAACCTAACATTACATATATATATATATATATATATATATATATATATATATATATATATATATATATATATATATATATATATATAACATCATCAGCCTGTATCGATCCATTGCAGAATGAAGGCCTCTTCAGCATGCTTCCAACTTTCACGGTCCTGGGGTTTCCTCTGCTATTCAGGTCCAATATAATTAACGATATCATCAATCCATCGTGCTTTCGGTTTCTTCGTGGACGTTTGCGATCAAGCGGTATCCACTCCAGGATTGCCTTGGTCCATCTGTCGTCCCATCGCCTCCCTATATGGCCTGCCCATCTCCATTTCAATTGCTTTACTATTCCAATGATGTCACAGACTTTTGTTTGTTCCCTGATCCATGCGCAAGACTTCCTGTCTCCAAGATGGGAGTGTCCAGGTTTCACTTCCGTATGTCATAACGGGTAGAACGCACTGATCGAAGACTTTTCTTTTCGGGCAAAGTGGGAGTCTGCTCTTAAACACCATGTTGAGCATACCAAATGCCTGCCAGCCACATTTAACACGCCGTTCCACCTCCCGGGCTCCATTGAAATCCTCCGCCCAAGATATATAAAGCTGTCTACAATCTCTAAATCCCTTCCTAAAACTGAAATTCTTCTGTCCTGAGCGAAGTTATTGAACATAACCTGACTCTTTTTCAGGTTTATTTTCAAGCCAAATGGTTCGCCAACCCTTTTTTCCCAGTTCGCCCCAGTTTTTGTATGCGTCTTTGCAGCTCCTCTGGGTCTTGTGAAATGAGAATAATATGATCTGCAAATCTAAAATAGTTTAAGTTTGCACCATTGATCTTTACACCATCCTGTTCCCAATCCAGTTTACGGAATACTTCTTCAAGGCCATCCGAGAAAAGAATAGGCGATATTGCGTCACTCTGCCGTACACCTCGTTCTACATTAATTCCCACTTCCAGAACATCAAGGTGAATTTTGGCGGTAGCTCCATCATATATCGATTCTAATAGGTTTACATAGGCTCTCTCTACACCTTGGCTAAGCAGTGCATCCATTATCGCATGCTTTGAGATGGAATCAAATGCTTTTTCGTAGTCGATAAAAGCCAAGCACAGTGGCATGGTGTATTCGTTGTGCCTTTCTATGACCTGCTGTACAACCTGGATATGATCCATTGTACTGAATCCACTTCTGAATCCTGCTTGTTCTCTTGGTTATGCGTCATTCAGTTTTTTAAATATTTTTTTAGAAATTATCTTAGTGAAAACTTTGTACATTACTGATAGGAGGCTTATTGGACGGTAGGTTTTTAAATCTTCCTGTGCTCCTAATTTATGTAAAAGGATCACTTCTACATTTTTTCATAAGTCAGGTACTTTTTGTTCTTTGAGGCATTTTGAGTATAATTTTGCCAGTATTTTATGTAACGTCCGACCACCAGCTTTTAGAATTTCGACAGTTACACTGTCCTTTCCTGGATTGCCTCAAAAGTGCAATGGCAGCCTGATCTAACCCGGTGATTCTTAGCACCCTCTGCCTTGTGGCAGGTCTTCCCGCTGCCGTAGGTAGTTGCCCCTTGGCCTCCGAGGAATGAGGGCCGTGTTTGAGGTTGAACTGTCATATTTCAACATATTGAAATACCATGTTGAAGGTATGGACCGTAATCTGCCACGCTGGTCCAATGCGGGTTGGCAGATTTTGGATCATGTTAGTCTGAGGCCTCTGCCTTGACCTGTCCGTATATATATATATATATATATATATATATATATATATATATATATATATATATATATATATATATATATATATATATATTATAGTATTTATATAGTATTTATATATACATATATATATATATATATATATATATATATATATATATATATATATATATATATATATATATATATATATATATATATATATAATACATATATGAAGAAAAATTAAAAATATATGTTCTATTATATTTTTTTTATTCTATTTTATTTTTTAAGTCATAGCCATAATCATAAAATCGTATTTGTCTACTTTCATTTTGTTTGTAACGTCGAACACGTGAACTTGGGTTTCCCCATCGCAATCTGGGCCTTTCTTCATTTCTTCGTAGTACCGCTGACCTCCCAGTGTTTTTCTTCTTCTGGGAAAAAAAAAAAAACCACTTCTGCGATGTGTTCTTCAAAAACTTTTACTGTTGGTGGAAAGTGTAAATTAAATACCCGCTTTTATTTACTACAGGTGGAAAGTATATTATTATTTATGTCAGTTGTTCTTTCTTCCTAATTTTGAATATTATTTTAATTATAATACCCAATAATTTCGCCCACAACTCGTAAATAATGAAGATGTATCTATCATTTGTCAATAGAATTAATTGTTTTACTTGCAGTTGATTTGTAGTTACAGTTGTCATTTGTGTTTTCAATATATTCATTTTTTAAAGACACAGCATATATTAACTCCTGCTCAATTAACGTCCCATGAAATACAATATTACAGCATTAAATATACTGAAGAACAAACAGAATCCAACACTATCAAAATAAATCTTATTCCATTAATTTTGATAATTTTATATACCCTAGATTTAGACGAGTTTGCAAATGTGACCTTATGTTTCAAGATATATCGTTGACCAATTGGCTGCAATAAACGAAACCCGGCAAAGTTTCACGAAACTTAAACAGGGCCGGGCCTAATAAAATAACAGGTAAAAAGATAAAATTAATTTTATATCTAAAAACTAAAGTTTAGGGGTTAAAGGCGCATCAGCAACTGAGAAGGCTATTTAGCGACTGGACCTACAGCTTAACGTGGGTTCCGAACCACGGTCATCAGCTACCGAAAACCCTGGTCAGCACCCCCTCGGGTTATCAACCATTGGTTTTGAGCTAATTTTATATCTGATTTAGTAGTTTCGAAATATTTTGGTTTAGTTCGCAATATTTTCTTAAACAGTGCAGTTCTGTAATTTTTGTTATTCCTAACGTGCTAAAAATGTGGCGTTCTTGGCAAGATAATGATAATGACAGTTTAGCAAAACGTTGCCGGGTTGATGTTCTTGGAAGTTCCCGAAAAATGTTTCTTTCACGTTGGATGTTGTCAGCTGATCTTGACGTTCGTGATCTGTTTTGTCTTCTAGCGTTACCTACAGAAGCAATCTCCAAAAATTTGGCTACCAACTGGCCTATTGTGCATTTGGAACGACAATCTGTAACGTTAAAAATTCGTCTAAATTGACATCGAGTTGAAATATCGCTTCTTTCGTTTTAAAAGTAAATTGTAACAATTTCCGTTCGTTCTGCAATTGAATGTCCCTCCAATTTCAAAACTCAAAACAGAATTTTTCGCTTATTTTAAAATAAAAAAAAGTTAAACCAAAAATAGGATATTTTAATTTAAAAAAGGGAACCTTACTTCTCACCACACTGTAGAAATTCAATCGCTAAACGCTTTAGATGCTAAAGCACCTATAATCTTAAATCCTTTAATCTATTTGCACTAAAAAATATATTGCAACCAATTTGTCAACTCAATACATCATTTTAATAAGTCATTCTGTATATATCATAAATTTAGATTAGTTCTGTTGGGTTGTCTGGAAAGTTTATACGGATTTTCCATAAGTTGCTCTTTTTATGATTATAAAAAATAATCTGTATTGGATTAGTAATGATTATTTACATATTATTAATTTCTGTGGTATTTATGATGTTAACGTTTAGATTCGCTTTGATTACTCTACTTGGTTAGCCACGTTGATTCAAATTGAAAATGTCGGTCGATAACTTGCATGTACACCACATTATGTATTTATATTTCAAAAAGGGCAAAAACGCTGTCCAAACAAAAACATAATTTGTGCCCTTTACGGAGAGGGATCTATTGGGAAGACCACGGTGCAAAAGTAGTTTTGTCAGCTCAGAGGCGGAGATTTTAACCTGGAAGACCGGCATTGCTCTGGCCGTCCTTCAAGCAGTGATGTCGAGGAAAGAAAGACTATAATACCTGAAATTCCACGCACGACGGTCCGTCCGATTGCAGACAAGCTAAATATCGGCAAACCGACTGTTTTTGACCATCTAAAAAATAAATAGGTACGTCTGCCGATACGATGTGTGGGTCACTCACGAATTTTGTAAGCGCTTTCTGCTGGACCGAATCACTGCGTGCAATCTTTTGTTGAAAAAAATAATCTGATGCTTTATATCTAAAGCGGATGGTAACTGGTAATGAAATATGGAATGTGTACATCAACGTACAATGAAAAAAATTATGGATGTTGCTAATACCAGCAATTTTAAGTATGGTGAAAGGCGGCCTTCATCTGGAGAAAATTGTGCTTTGGATTTGGAGGAACTGGAAGGGACTCATAAATTTTAAGCTTCTTCCATGCAACCAAACCATCAGCACCAACTTCTACTGTTTACAGTTAGATCGACTGAAGGCGGTAATTGAGGAAAACCAGTTAGAATTAGCAAACAGGAAACGCATCGTGCTTTATTATGATAACATACGACCACATGTTTCAATCAGGACAAGGTAAAAGCTGTTAATCTTCCATGGGTAGCATCAATTCCGTTCCGTTCAAAATTATTTAAATGGAGACTCATTTAAAACGGAAGAAGAGGTGAAAAACCTTTTTGGCAATAAAGATATAAATTTTAGGAAAAAAGCCATTATGGACCTACCACTTCATTGGCAAAAAGTTATAAATAATTATGTTAATTATATAATAGACTAAATATATATTTACATGCCTATTTGCTTTTCTCTTTCTCTTAAAAGAATTCCTACGAACTTTCAGGACAACCCGATACGAGGGTTGCTATTTATGTATCCGGAATAACAAATATTTATCATTCAAACTGCTTTTATTGTTTTTCAAAATATTCTCCGCGACGATCGATATACTTTTGCTTACGCGTGAACCAATTTTCATAGCACTCCATTCCGATTAAGGTATCTCCAAAACATGCATTTTGAACCCATCAACCGCCTCTTTTTGCATCGAAAATCATTGTAGTTTATTCTTCTTCTGATAAAACAAGACTTCTAACAAAAATGGTTGTGTACCATTCAGAACTGACCGAGAATTAAATTGACAGAAAGTACGATTCTCTAGTGACACTGTAGCCACATGCCTATTTATCCAAAAAAAAAACAGGCGACCATTTGGTTCGAGGTGCTTCTCGGGCCAATAACTTTTATTGGGTTTGGCTCCCAATAAGAGACCCATACAATCGACTGCTGTTTACTTTCGAGCTCATATGCACAGATTCAAAATTCGTCACCACATTTTTTGCGCATTTCTTTGCACACGAATCTTTTTTTGAGCGATTGTCAAATTATGCGCTCACAAATCTTTTTCACGGCAAAATGTTCAAGTAAAATCATGTATACGCTTGTCATATTAATGCCCAGAGATGCCTCAATCTCACGGTATGTCACATGACGATCTATACAATTTAGTTGCTCTTATATAGCTCTTTCAATGTTTTTGGTGTGATACCAAAATACAAAGTTATATAATTATGGTTTCAGAAAATGCATATTTTTGATAGATGAAAAATAATATGTTTATATTACTGTGCTTTTATAAATTGCAACTACAAAATAAATGACACATAAAAGCGGAGAAAAAAGTGCAGATTACAATACTTTATATTTAGATCAATCCCAAATCTGATCCAAAAATAATCTGTTAGTGCGTTCAGTAGGTATTTATGTTAAGATGATTCAGTTTCTCGAAAATCCAACTCAAGTATCTATATCTAGCAATACACCAATTATCTGTGAATAGTTGTTATAAGTGCTGAAGAGTGTATAATAATTTTTGTAAGTACCTTACGAATATTTTTATAAAACCATTGTAATGTTAAATAGTTTTGTATTAGGTGTAATTAGAATTTAAAATACGTATATTTTTTGATTTTTGGCCTAATCAAAATAATATTAATTTTACCTCCGTATAAATATACGTACAATATCTACTTCTCTTACATCTCATACATTTGGAGAATTGATGAAAGGTTTTCATACATTTAGAAAAATATAATTTTCTAAACCTGCTAACCGTTCATCCATTGCCGCGATTACATCTTTGTTGTCATAAAAATGAGTTATCTGTATATTATTTTAGTTTTCGGAAACATTTCAAAACCAGTGTTATGGATGGTAGCTATAAAATGCAACTTTTGTGAGTTGAGGTATTGCTGTGGTAAAATAAAATATCTCAATTCAAATTTTACTCGCAATAATATTCGTATAACATCAGCATGTGATGGTGTGTTCACGTGATAATATGTGTTTCGGTTAATAATGTCGATTTTGCTCAAATATGGCGTTGTTAATATATTTTTTGGTATGGACTAATCGTGCAAAAAAAAACATACTTTTTCAAAGCTTTGAATATGTCGAATTATGTACCAGAAAAATACGTTTTGCGGGAAAGTTTAATAACCTTCTTTCATTTGAAGAAAACCGCTGTTGAAAGTTATCGATTGTTGATTGAAGTTTACGGTGAACATGCTCTAACCCAAAAAACTTGTAAACCATAGTTTAAATGCTTTAAAAGTGCTGATTTTCATATAAAACACAAAAAGCGTCGAAGTTTGAAAATGCAGATTTGCAAGTATTATTGGATGAAGATTCAACTCATACGTTGAAACAATTGGCAGGAGCTTTGAATGTTGTCCAATCCACCATTTCCGAATGTCTACACGCTTTGGAAAATATCCAGAAGGAAGAAAAATGGGTTCCATATGAATTGAACGAAAGAGACTTTGAAAGGCGAAAACCACTTGTGAAATGGTTTTGCTTGCCAGACAGAAAAGGTTTTTTGCGTTGAATTGTGACATGTGATGAAAACTAGATCTATTTTCACCACCCAAAGTGCAAAAAATCATGGGTAAACCCAGACCATCCTTCAATATCACAACTAGTGCGCAATATACATGGAAAGAAGTTTTTGCTGTGTATTTGGTGAGGTAGTAGGGGAGCTGTATCTTACGAACTACTGAAACGTTGTGCGTATTAATGTATTTTATTACCGCACTGATATTAATTTATTTAACACTGAGTTACAGAAGAAATTTTAGTATTTAACACTGGGTGAGAGAAGAAATAGTAGTACTTAGTACTACTTAGTTTCGTAAAAACGTAATCAATAACGAAGCTCTTCATCTCGTTTCTTTGTTTTTATTACGAAAGTGCATATCTTGCTCGAACCTGTCTAAACGCGCTCGTGACGAATGATCCGTCTCGCAGCGCGCACGTGCGGCTCGAGGCGTGCGGGCTGGTCATTTTACAAGTGTGTGCAAGGGCGCAGGTTCGAACTGGTAAAAGTAATATAAGAACAAGGGGTTACGCAAGTCTTATAGTTCGGCATTTGTGGCTGTGTGCGGTGTTTCGGTATAAGTGTAACGGCCCTGTCACACAGATGATTCGTTTTTTTTACGATTCATAAGAGTGTGAAGAAGCTCATAGGAGTTTATAAGCCATTTAACAATAAAAACGATACTGAAAAAAGGACGAATCGTCGCCTTGTTAACCGGCCGATGTAACATTTTGATAAACATCAAATTAACATATTGTAGTGAGTGGGTTGAAACGTTTTTTACTTAACTTTTTTGCTATTTAGTGGGTAGCGACCCTATAAAGGTTTAAAAATGATGTACCAGGACAACACTACGCTAAAAAAGTATAATGTGCATTTCAAAATACCTTTATAGCTTCTGTTATGATTTCTCCTGATACTACGGTCACAGGTGTCACTGCTCAGCCTTGAACATATCTGTGTAACAAGTCGTGTTCTATAACTTTTGGAAAGAGGAAATGGTTACAGAGAAGTGAATTAGGTGAACGATGAACTGTCACCATACATTTTCGAAACAAGAAGTGAGGTCAGTGGTACACTTATCGGCGGGTTATATCGTACAGTGCCCTGAACATTCACGACGTTCTAATACACAGAAATAATATTCCCGGGTCATATTCCGGTCGTATGGAATGATTTTCTTGTGTACGATATTCTTTTTTTAATTTCACACCGAAAATAATGTTGTCGCCGAACGTCCTAATGTAGAAATAAATATTTTCTTTAAATACAATATCATGTTTAGCAGTAGATATTTTGGTTTTTTAAAACATGCAAAATTGTTTACGATTGCTTTTATATTTCGTATATTTTCTTGAACAAGTTAATGTTTATTTTAAATGTCACGCAGTAATTACGATAAAACTATAAACATGCAGAAATATATTTTGAATATTAAATTAGAATTTGTATACATTACACAAAAATGCATTAAAGTTTTCACATTACATATAAGTGGAAAAGTTTATATTTTGTAAAATTTATAGTCAAAACAACCACGAAAAGTATATCTTAATAGTTTTTCTAGTACTAAATAACAATTATTTATCGTAAACTATTACTGTGGTGATATGGAGAATGCAAAATGCATTAGGTTAATAGTTATCATATATTTCAAAACTTATATTTTGGGTGAATCGTTTATGAGTACATTTGATATTTCAAGTGTGATGTTTAGTCTTCCATATATAATAATAAGTAAGTTCAATATATAATTATTAGGAAATATTAAATAAATACTAATTTAACTTGTTTATAAATTATTAAGCAACGTGCAAATTATATTTAAAATTCCATATTTTGAAAATTAGGTCAGTGTGTGGAATTCAAAAAAAGTATTTTTCGAAAAGCATAAATTGAAACAGGCCAAGCTAAGTACTGTTTCACTGAAATTTAAGTATGATGGAATTTAAACTAATATTTTTTTTATTATAGATATAACATAACAATTGCAACACCAATACCTATGCAATAGTTGTCGGGTGAATATGTCGGTTTACTCGACACACAAAGGAATTTTTTAAGCGTTTTTCTTGCTTTAAAATGTTTTCTGTTTAGTTTCGGTAATTCAATCATTATTATTCAGCCTTTATTTTCTGTTCACTATGAGGCATAGATTTATTCTGACAGAACTGTAGCCATGGACATTGCAGGACAGAGACGCTTTACCTGTTTTTTATTATGTACACTTGGTATCTAGTTGGTACAGATGCCATCTGTTCATTTTGCAGGGGGTCTTCCGAAATTCCTCTTGTCTACCCTTGGTCATTTAATAGATTAATTAATGTTCCTTTAATCAAAGAGTGTTATAATAAGTAATTAAAATGGATTAGGGAGGTGGCTGAATTGAATGGTTATAATAAGAACATTTTAGGTAGATTAATTAGAAAACGTAAGTTTAGAAATTTATTGAAAAAATCTTCAATTTTTTAAAAGGACGAGGACGAAAATATCCATGTTTTTTTGAAAAGTCAATGATTTTGTTTATTAACAATTTATTAGACATCTAATGGAGTGTGACTATGATTCGATGTGCGTACTAATTTGTTCAACAGTGTGTTACAGTAATGTTACATCGATTTGAATGAACTAAATATACTCAAGGCGTAGTCTAGCGGGATTTTTGAGGTTTGTTATAGAATGGTCACATGAGGTTATAAAATACGAAATCAGTTTCTCTCTATCTGCTCTATTTTTTAGGTACATCCACTATCTAATAATGTTTTTTTCAGTTCAATACATTACAAATATGGGTATTCTAAAATTATTATACAAGAATTGGTTTCTGTATATTTGCCCTATTGTCAGTCTGCCGTTGAGTTAGTTTCAGGAAAATCCACTAGATGACATAAGCATTGCCTTTCCGGTAACTGAAGTCACCTTCAACGCTTGAACTAAAGTTGTGATTCAAACACAGTTCAAAGCGAAATTTGAAATGTGTCCTACACAATGGGAATAAATATGGTTCAATACAAATTGTTCACTCAACGAAAATGAAAGAAGAATATGACACCATAGCTTTGGGCTTGTAGAAGATAAAGTATCATGAACATCAATGGGTGCTTTGTGTGGAAAATGGTAAACTTTCTCCTTGGACAGAAAGTGGCTACTAGCAGAGACAAAACATGCTGCTGGGTTAGAAAAGAGTGGCCTAAGAGAGAGAACATGGACGTTGGGGAAAAGAAAATAATTAACGGCTCTAACGGTCTAAAGTTAGACGAGACAAAATCATGTTTCCAATTCTTGATAATAATGGATCATGCCTTGCATATATAGGGAAAAAATGCCTCAGTTGAGTACGGAAAAAATTAAAGCAGAAATATTTGACGGCACACAAATAAGACAACTCATTAAGATCCTGCCTTCGTAAATTCGATGAATGACGCTGAGCGAAAATCCTGTATCTTCATTTGTTGCAGTTGTCGGAAATTTTCTGGGCAAACGCAAATCTGAAAAACTATGTTGAACTGGTAAACAAGATGCTTAACAGTTTCAGATCCATTGGGTGTAACATGAGCATTAAGGTACACTATTTACACAACCACTTAGACCGTTTTCCTCGAAATTTAGGAGACACCAGTGAGGAACAAGGTGAAAGATTTCACCAGGATATTAAAACTATGGAGGACCGCTGCCAAGGAAGATGGAATACGCACTAGTTGGTTGCATCGATGACTTTTTCTTCTACCTTTGTATATAATAAAATTTGTATAATATAACAATAAAAATTCCGTATTTAGTTTTTTTATTTGATTTGTGGATTTAACTTAAAATAGTGTATCGTATATTTCATTAAAATGTATTATTTAGAAATTTGAGATCCTAAGCAAAAATAAATGCCATATTTGAATTCAGGGCATCAAATTATGAAATCAGCTTCAAATACCCTGACATCAAAACAACTGTTATTATTATACAATGGATCATGCTTTCAATAAAAAAAACTTCTTGAGAAAATTCTAAATAGTTATGGTTTTATTAAAAATGAAACATGTAAGCCTCACATTTGGATGATCCATTATTTAATTTTAATTTTAATTTTTGATTCTGAAAAAATCAAAAAAATATGAATATGGAAAGCAAACAGAAAGACCAGACATTTTTATGTGAAACAATGCCAAGATAACATCTTCAGCTTATATTACGTAAAACATGTAAGAAATTTTAATCGAAACAATGAAACAGGTATATCTCATTAGGTAACCACTGGAGAAGAAAAATGACTACGAAAACTAAGAGGATATTCGCACCGTTTAGCGATACCGGTTTCAATCGTAAAAAAGAATGTTTAAATAACTTGTGTCGAAAAACCACTTTTCTTGAAACCACTGGACGATGTAAGACGTTTTGGGTTAAGTGGCTTAATGAAAGTTTAATAGGATATATTGTTTCAACGAGTGCTATGTTAATTTTATAAAGGAAAGGTTAACATTGTTTTATTAACTTATAATTTACATATACCCCTATTGAATATTGAGCAAAAAATATTTATTTTTGACTTGTTGAATTAAAATACAATAATGTATAAATATATAAAATGTAATATTTTATAATTTAATGTTTACTTAACACTTTTGAACCAAATCGTTAGGTGCAACATCGAAAGCTTGGAAAAACACAATACGGAATACTTTCTTGACGGACTGCGACAAAAACTTACAATAGCGCAAATAAACAGGAAATTTTAAAAATAGTACAAATTTTTCGTAATATACATATATAAAGCGACAGCGAAAGGTTTTGGGGGAATCAGAAATAAACCATCTTGGTGGAATAAAGGTACAGAAAGCCAGATAGAGAAAAAGATACAACTACAACTAAGAAGATTACAAGGCTTCAATAACACAAAATTGCCAGAAGAGTATCACACATTAAATAGGGGAATTAAGACAATAAAATGGCCTCCCAGATTTTAAAGAAATCGAGGATTTAGTCTGAGCATTAGGAAAAGTAAAAACAAATTCACCCTTCATCCGCTCGAAATACTTTACGCGAAAAAATGTCTATTGATGTGATTAACACTCTTTAATTTGTGTGTATAATATCGCCACAATCGTTTACTTATTCCCGCATAAAAGAGAGAGCATTCATGATCACTTAATTCTGAATACGTAAATAAAACTTTGGAGAAATCGGCATATTTTGTATTAATTGTTTCTATTGTTAATGTTTAATTGTAAATTGGTATGTGATTGATATGTGAAATACTAGTCCAATCACAATACCATTTGAGTAAACAGTTCGCTTTTCAAAACATGGTTTTTATCTTCGAACCTCTGTCATTCCAGATTAAGACAATGCCGAGACCACAATTGTTGGTGTTTGTCGGTGAAATTCATAGGAAAAGTAGTTATCAATTTGAAGAAATTAACACATCGGTCAATAAGTCCCCGGTCTGACAATTTTCGAATTTATTCATCAATGTATTCTCCTTGAAGAGAAATACAATCATTCTACCTACATCGACACGCTTTTCTAACATTTCTACATCTTTTTTCTAGAGCGATTTCCCTTTGCCTTCAAAATATTCTTCAGGTTCGGCAATTACCTCTTCATTGGAGCGAAATTTCTTTCCAGCGAGCATTTATTTGAGGTTTGAGAAAAGTAGTTTTGTAGAACGATGTATCATTGGCCTCAAAATAGGCTTCATCACTTCTTCATTGGAGCCAAATCTGTTTCCCTGGAGCTTTCTTTTTATGTCTGCAAACAGGTAGTAGTCACTGGTGGCCAGATCTGGAGAATGCGGTGGATTATGAAGCAATTCGAAGTGCACTTCATGCAATTTAGCTATAATTGCCATCGATTTGTGATACGGTGCATTGTCTTGGTGAAACTGCACTTTTTTTGTTCATTTTGGAGTCTTTTTTGCGATCTCGTCCTTTTTGCGAAACGCACCAATAACGCTATATATTATTCGCTATTGATGGTTTTACCTTTTTCACAGAGGCCAAAACCTTGCCTACCGATGTCATGTAGTAATGGATCCATGTTTCCATGCATGAAACCATTTACATTTACTGCATGAAAAAATCATTTTTTGTTTCGCTTATACAGCTCCAAACATTGCTAATAATCATGAATATATTGTTGTTTTTGATCTGCTGTGAGCGAAAATGGTACCCATTTCGATAACAATTAATGCATTTCCAAATGTTCATATAAAATGGTGTAAACACTTTCTTTCGATATCTTCATGATATCAGCGATCTTCTGCAGCTTTACTTTACGATTTTGCAAAATAATTTTTCTGATGTTGTCTGGTGTAACCATCTCATTTAGACGTCCAGATCATTCAGCATCATCGGTGCTTGTACGGCCACATTTGAATTCAGCATTCAGCAATTCTGAATTTGAATTCAGCAATCAATTATGATTGATTTTCGTGTGGCAGAGCCGGGTAATGTTTATCGAGCCATTGTTTTCTTCAATGATATTTTTCTTCATCAAAAAGCAATGCTTAATTAACACACGAAATTCTTCTTTTTCCATTGTTTTGAAAATAACAACAGTAGTGTCACTTAAAGCACATCTTAAAAACTAGTAGATAGATTGTCATGAAATTTTAACACATGTCATTTAAAGGTTGACACAATCGACCACTGGTAAGGATTTTTCGCAAGTGATGCTGTCTATATATCAAACCGGGACCGTATTGATTTATGTGTACTATTTTCACTGACTAATAATAAAGACAAAAAACTAGTAAACAAAGCAAACTATTTTTTTCTGCCGCCATGGCGCCACTGTCCGGCTTCCCCTTCAGGCTGCCCCTTCAGGCCATACATATTTTGCCACTGAATATTTCAAAATAAAAGTCCGTATTTTAGAAACTGGCCAAATTTAATGTATAAGTTTGAAGGTTCTAATTTATTCACTAGTTTAAAAAACAACTAAAGTGAATGTCATAACGATCACCAGGAAATTATGCAGTCTGGTCGCCCACCTCCTATCTACTGTAATTCGCCTGCTTGAGAATATTATTTAACATTTCAAGGTAGTTCTTTACCGAGGACAAGAAAAAAAAAACGAGTTGAATCGTCGGTTTGCAACTATTATAATATATTTGAAACTACCAGGAAAATATTTTTAAAAATCTTTAGCTTGAATTTAAAAAAAAATTAAACTTGAATAGATAAATTAAGGTATTACTTTATATAAATTTTTATAGTCATATGCAAAACAAGGTTGTTCACCTTTAACATGGAGATGATTTTACAGGGACGTATTTTGAAAACTTATTATTACATTAATTAATTATCAGTAGGTGTACTACTATCCGTAGGATATTATGATATTGTATATGTGTATTAAATGTACTTATTAAATAGTAATGTACCTCAATTACTAGGGTGTAACAAAAGTGTTCAAAGGTACTTAGTTATTTACCAATTAAAAAACTAGGCTTGGGGATTGTTTCTCGAAATTTTAGTCGTTGTTTTCGTTCTCTATTCGACCTTTATTCCTCTTCCCTACCGCGATGAGTCTTTCGAGCCGAACAACTCGATGCAAATAATTTTTACCTCTTCTTCAGTCCTGATTTTTTTTTTCGCAAAAACGGGGACTTGGACAATTTGTTTTGAAGTGCACAAAAGTGAAGCGTGCGGTCTTGCTGCAGAATGACTTTTTTAGAGTTGACCAAAACTAGATCTTTTTCGACCAAAACATCATCTACTCTACCAAGTTGAGCTGAGTAGAGTTCTGAATTTATTGTTAATTATTCCTTAAATTCAATTCTTCAATTCTCGCATTGGTATTGGAAGCGCTCGTGGTCCAGGCATAACGCATTGCTTTACGCTATTAGGATTGTTGAAATATAATAAACCTATTTTTCATCGTAGGTAACAATCTGTTTGATGAATTCAAAATCAGTAGATTTTTACACCCTTCTACAGCTCTTTAGCATGTCAGTTAACAAAAGTGTGGGAAACTCATAATTCCCCTGAAACTTTCCTAGTGCTTTATGTATGACCGCAGCTGTACTGCTATTAAAACATGGACATTGAGAGACGGCAGATGACCTGATCTTTTTCTGTCTTCAAGTTTCATGTCTCTCTCCTTGAACTTTTTGAAACAGAGCTGTGCTGTGCGAATTAATAAGGCACCTTCCCCCTCTACTTAGCAAATTAGCACTTATCGACTAATTAGCAGTTACCTTGGAGTCTTTTTTAATGTAACGTCTTAAAATTACCTTTATTTCGCGACTTACTTCACTCATTATAACCTTTTTGTTAAAAACCGTCGAATGAATATTTTGCAGTGAAACCATTTTAATGCTGATGAAGGAATGTTTGTTTATCGAAGCATATATATATATATATATATATATATATATATATATATATATATATATATATATATATATATATATATATATATATATATATATGTTAAAAAAAATGTTAAAAATAGTGAAGTGGGATCATACAGGAAGATATTAAAAACAAAGAAGATATAAAATCGAAGATCTTTAAATTAGAATTTAATTGAATTTTCGAATGCTCATGTCTCGGAAACAACACATTTTATCCAAGTTTTTTAGCCAGATTTGGAAAGTACGCGTTTTGGAGCACCTAATATCCTTTAATCAGGGAATTATATTTATTTATCATGTGTCGAAAAATTTTACGCCACGCCATTTTAGAAGATATTATTAAAACTTTAATAATATCTTCTAAAGATAGTTTAAAAACAAAGCACTAACGTGGAGGGCGGGTGAATTTTCTTTGTTTTTGATATAAAGGGGTTTTCAATAAAACACAGAATTTGCGTTAATTTCAAAAAACTTTTTATTGATAATTGAAGTCTAATGTATGACATTTAAACACGAAAGACAATATCTGCCAAATGACCACTAATTGCAGTTCTACAGACTTCCACTCTTTTGTCAAAATTTAAGATAGATCACCGTTTCTTGCAATTACTAGTACAGCAAATTTTTCTCTGAACAAATCAATTGTTTCATTAGCAGAGTGAGGTGCAGCACCATCATGTTGGCGCCACATATCCTCCAGATCGATGTTATTCAATTTAGTCTATAAAAATACAGTGATGATCTCACGATATCGAACATTAGTCACAGTTACCTATAGCTTTACCGAAAGCATTCTGAAAGAAACACGGTCTAATTACACAACCTGGCCATGCAAACCAGACAGTGATTCGTTTAAGATGTAAAAATTTCCCATGAATCAATCGTGGATTTTCCTCATCCTAAGTGTGCTTCATCTGAAAAGATAATTTTTGAGAAAACAGATGATGTTTATTTTTTGATCTAATTAACAAATGCACGACGTTCTGAATGATCCAGTGGCTTTAGTTCCTGTGTTATTTGAACCTTATATGCCTTCAGAGCAAAATACTTTCGGAAAATATGCCATGTTGTGGATTTACTGAGTCCAAATTGTTATGAACGTCGACTAATGGAAATTTCTGGATCTTCAGCAACACTTTCACGTACCAAATCAATATGCTCTTGTGAACGACCACTATGACTATATATTGCTCTTGTTTCACCTTCCATCGAATCAGTTTCTTAAAATTTTTGAACAATTCGTTTGATAGTGCTTTCAGATGGACGATTGTACAAACCGTAAATATTTCATAAAATGGTTCAATAATTTTAACGCGTTGTTATATTCTGTACGACTCCATTTTTATAAATGTCATATGCCATCTGTGTTTTAGTCAAGAATTTAAAAAACTGCTCAATTTGAATGACCTGTTTTCTTGATTAAGCTCGTATAACTATTCTTCCACAAGCAAGCAGATAAAAATAAATAATGACCATATTATATTTATTTGAATGCTTCATATGTCAAGCCTTTTGCAATAAATTTACAACGTGACGAAAATTAAAATTAAAAACTTTTCTACATTTTTGTTAACAAATGCATATTTTGATTAAAAATTCAAATCACATGTATATTATTTACTAAAAAGATGCCTTGTTAACAACTTTATCTTTGTCATTTAAATATATATTAGGAATACAAATTAACTCAATGCTAATATATATACATATATATATATATATATATATATATATATATATATATATATATATATATATATATATATATATATATATATATATAACCCGTATCAATCTACTGCAGGACCATTTGTAATAACAATGTAATAAGTAAAAACTCTTGGAGTGGACTCTTCAGTCGAAGCAGAATGCCAAATGAGATTTTGGCGAGATTCGTGACTCTTCACAGAATCGACGGATCGACACTCGAAATGATTTAGAAATATATATATATATATATATATATATATATATATATATATATATATATATATATATATATATATATATATATATATATATATATATATATATATATATATATATATATATATATATATATATATATATATATATATATATATATATATATATATATATATATATATATATATATATATATATATATATATATATGTATATATATATATATATATATATATATATATATATATATATATATATATATATATATATATATATATATATTTTATATATATATATATATATATATATATATATATATATATATATATATATATATATATATATATTATTAGGTGCGTATAGACCCAGTTGGATCACGCAAAGCATCCTCACTCATTTTCGAGTGTTCTTTCTAATCCTCCACACCTCTCTCATCCTTTCTCCGTGGATTCTCTTTCTCTCCTCCGTCCACTTTGTGATTATATATATATATATATATATATATATATATATATATATATATATATATATATATATATATATATATATATATATATAATCGAAAAATTGTAAACTGGGCCCGTGGAGAAAAGCATTAAAAAAGCTAAGGAAGTTCACTGGTGCTTTGCCATTTCTTCATCCGCCATCCAAAGCGCCAGCTAGCATCTTCCAAGACCGGTTTCTGGCCTTAAGCCGTCATCAGTTGGGCTCAACCTGGACACCTATTGTTAGGTCACCTCTAGTGTTCGTCAGAGGAAACATGACCGCATTTCGTTATGTCCAAGAAATTGAGGCCCGCATCTCATACCATACTTAAGGACGCTCCTAAACCCAATTTTTCAACAAGATAATACGCGGCCACACGTAGTAAGAATCAGATTGGACTATTTTGACAATGCTCAAATTAATGTTCTCCCATGGCTTCCAACATCTCCTGATTTAAGCCCCATCGAGCATGTATGGGACATTATCGGTAGAAGGCTACTAAATTTGCAACAATCGCCTCAAACTTTGGCGGCACTTCCACATGAGGTAGAAGCTTGGAATGAAGTATCCCAGGAGGATATTAATCACCTCATCAGATCAATGCACAGACGCACTAATGAGTATGTACAAGTCATGGCGTATCAACGCATTATTAAATATTTATCAGATTGGACTGTAATTTTAATCATTTGCTTCCTATTACTTATAATTATTTATGTAAATTATTATTGACATTAAATCATTTTCACTGGGTGTTCGCATTTCTATATCATGTGTATATTATAGGTACTGAAAAGTACTTAGGTTTTTATGAGTATGTAAAAGTGTCATGTTAAATTATGAGTGCGAAATGGCGTCGAAATGTCACGAAAATCCAAGTACTTGAAGAACACGACAAAAAATGACTCCCATGTAAGTAATAATCGGGTAATTTTTATTTTATCTTGAAGAACAAATAATGGGATTAAGTTTTGAAAATAATGTCGTTCAAATATCTCCCTCGGTTTCCTTTGGGAGCACCGTCTTGTTGAAAGAAAACATTATTTATATCCAGATTGATCAGTTTATGCCAAATATATTCTGTTACTATATTCCTATAGCGTATTACAATAATAGTAACATTATTTCTATCATCGTCTTAAAAAAATATAAGGTACATCACTCCTTCAGCCCAAAAACCGCACTAATGACTTTCCCAAGATGAAGAGGTAACTCGACGCTTAAAGTGTCAGTGTGCATACGCCATCGGTCGAAAAATGTACATCGAACAAAGAAAGAATATTCAGTTTTGTTTTCTTGATAAAACACTCACCGAAACGTTTCAATCAATGAAACAAGTGTATGGTGAGGATTGTTTATCTCGTGGCAGAGTCCATGATAGGTTTAAACCATTCAAAGAAGGTCGTTAGGACTTCAAGAACGACGAACATCTTGGTCCGAAAAATGTTGCGTAAATTTATAAGAAAATCAGCTAAAATCTTCGTTGCGATACGCGAAAAGGGAATTGAACAAAGATTCAATTTATCGCATTTTGACCGATGATTTCTGACTTGTTCGGATAGAAGGTTTGTGCACGCTTTGTTCCACACAAATTGATTGATCACCAAAAATTGCTCCGTATATAACATTGCAAGGACTCGCTTAAAGCCGAAAAGGACGAGAACTTCAAATACAGCATTGTTACTGGATATGAGACGTGATGTTTTCAATATGATCTAGAAACCAAGTATCAAAGTGCCGAATGGAAGCACCCAATTAAGCCAAATCCGAAGAAAAGCCTTCTCGAAAAGTCAAAAGTCCAAAACAACATTGATTTGTTTCTACGATTCGGAAGGAATTATACACAATGAGTTTGTTCCACTTGCTCAAACGATCAATGCTGTCCGACTTTGTCCGCATACATTACTGACTCGTTCTATAGAAAAATGAATTAATACTAACTTTAGCTTTACTCTGTGTTTATTTCTGTTATTTTTTTTACCATACAACAAAAAAAAGAGAATATTCCAATGTACTCATAAAAAATAACTGAAATTAATTTATAAACATTAATATATGATAGCGATACTGATATTTTCATAAATTGAAGTGAAGTCGCACACTACATGAAATGATTTATTTACTTATCTTCAAGTCCTGTCTCTATAATAATAAATAAATTAAAAATGAGTTCCTTTAATATTTTATGCTCATATCATTACTTACGTAATTTAAAATTCCAATCAGAATACCTTACATAACACAATTCCTTAATTTCCATTTAATGAAATTCTGGGTAAGATACCATTTGATCATTATCATTCAGAAACATTGTGGCAAAAACAACGATTGATTGTATTAAGCACCTGTGTAAATTAACAACAGCCCTGAAAAATGATTACTATATTTCAACTAAATGACCAGTTTTTATGAAAAACGTGTCATTAAATAATGAATAAAAAACTGGGAATCATTCGTTTTATTCGCAGATTAGCCAAGCGGTCTGGAAATAAGGTATACGGGTTTTATATAAATATATCTGCCACTTAAAAATACTTATTAAAATGTAAAGTATCGTGTTTTTTTGGCTTTTTGAAAAAATACATTTAGATATTCTTCAAACATTTAAATTAATTCAATATATATATATATATATATATATATATATATATATATATATATATATATATATATATATATATATATACATATATATATATATATATATATATATATATATATATATATATATATATATATATATATATATATATATATATATATATGTGTGTGTGTGTGTGTGTGTGTGTGTGCGTGTGGGTGTGCGTGTAGGTGTGCGTGTGGGTGTGCGTGTGGGTGTGCGTGTGGGTGTGCGTGTGGGTGTAAGTGTGGGTGTAAGTGTGGGTGTAAGTGTGGGTGTGGGTGTAAGTGTGGGTGTGCGTGTGGGTGTGCGTGTGCGTGTGGGTGTGCGTGTGCGTGTGGGTGCGGGTGTGCCTGTGTGGGTGTGCGGGTGCGCGTGTGTGCGCGTGTGCGTGTGTGGGTGTGTGTGTGTGTGTGTGTGTGTGTATTTAATGTTGACCAATAAAATAAGGGTGAAAAAACCTTTTAAAATACAAGTTTTACATTTTTCTTCGACTTCGACTTCGACTTATTTTCCAGGTTTTTTGGTTAGCCTTCAGACTCTTACCAGTTTCTACTGAATTCTCCGCTGTGCGGGTGTTTTCTTGCTTTCGCAAGCCCATTGTTTGTTTTGGGGGCTTCTATTTAGCCCTGGTGTGACGATTTAGTAAACCTTTCGGTAAACATGATCATCTTTATTCAGGTTGATAATTTTTTTTTTTCTTTTCTGCTTCGGAAACGGACCGCAAGGTCCGATTCCGCGTATGATACGAATGAAAAACGCGTATCTTGATTCACTGTCCGTGTGGGCGTGGTCGAGGGCGGGCAAAGTTCTTGACATTGCAACTGCTTCATCGATTTAGTTCGATGATTTGCTTTGAGAATACGCATCTTGATTCAACTGAATCGCGATTAGAATTCTCTAGAAGAGTGAGCACAATTTCCGATAGCGTCGAAAATTGTTGGCGTATTGGAACTGCTTGAGGTTCAGCTCCGGTTTGGTTTGGACGACGTGCATCTCTTTTTTCTTCATGTTGGGGTTTCTTCGTTTGATTCTGGTAATTGATTGATTTTTTGTTTCTCTGTTTTTCCACCTTAACGGGCTGGTGGCAGAGTTCTGTAATCTTCAGGATTTTTCTCCCTTCGCTTGGTACAATAACTTGTACTATAGCGATGGGTTTCTTTTCTTTGGTTAGCCATCTGGTTACTTTGGTTGGTTGGATCCCTATTTCTTGGAGTTCTTCTTCAATTACTTCGGTTTTGATCGTTTCTAGTACGCCTTTCAGTAAGACTCGTAGAAATTTCTTATTGGATTTTAGTGTGTCGTAGGCATAGCTCTTTTCATCGAGCAATTTGCAAACGGCTTCTCGGTCCTTTTCTGTCTCCGGGGGTATTAAAACCCCGTTTGGCTTGGTTGTGGCTGGCCCGACCGCCACTTTGTTTTTCTTCAAAAGGTTCATTACCTCCAGAAATTTAGCTTTATCCGTCAGGATAATAGCTGTTGGTTTTTTGTTGTCAGATTTTGGTTCTGGCTCTTTTATTGAGGGTTTTTCCGTCGTGGGCGGTGCTGATTGCTTTTCGGTCGTAACCTCTTTGGTTTCAGCCTTTGAAGAGGAAGGAGCAGTCGGAGCTGTCTGGGGATGGCTTACCTCAGGAGCCCGTGCTGCTGGTTGCCCTTTCTTCTTCTTAGTTTTGGAAGAAATCTGTTGGAATTCTTCTTTGTCTGCGGTGGCTTTCTTGGAGCCTCCTTCTAGTCTACTTTGGTCCGTCTGGGCCTTGGTGGTTTGTTGTGAGACTAAGTTTTGTGGACCTTTTTCTTTTTTCGCAGCCATAGGAAATGAAACCGTGCCATTCGCACCGACACTTCCGCCAGCTTTTTGGATTTCAGTCTTCATATAGTCGACTGCAACTTGAAGTATTGTTTTCTCGGTGAGAAGCACTGAATTTGTTGCGATAACTTCCGCTAATTGTTTAATTAACACTAGCTAGAGCATCTCTGTGATACTCCAAACATTCTGCATGGCAGCGCACTAAATCATCGTATGTATAGCACGCTTCTTTTACCTGCTTTAGGTAATTGTTTCTGTGGTTTTTGCTCATCGCGAACGGCACTAATTCACAATTTCACAAAAACGACACTAAACGTTTAGTAAACGTTTGCTTGCACTTAACATCACTTTTCGGGAGCTAGAGAATACGTGTGTACCCTCCAACGTCTTGATGGTTATACATTTTTCTAATTAATTTGCCATAATAAATAATATAATATGCTAATATTAACTGAACTTTAAACATTTTGTTTACGATATAACTAGAGCATGTTATTGCTGCTTATCTCCTTAAATAATTTATTTCCTCCTAATGGTTCTTACTTCAATATCAATTCTGATAAAATATGAATTTATTTTGTTGATTCAACAAAAATTAGTCCATTTCCCAGTATATTAAAGTAAACATGCCGTGCTAGATATTGCATTGCTGAAGAATGGCGGTTTATTTTGCAGTTGAGACGCTAAAACAAAGTTTATGCATTTAATACGAATGCGATCAAACGGTCACCATTGTAATTAGTTTCGAAAAAAGCATATGTGACTTAAAAACAACCAGGAAGGAGTAACACCCGTAATCGTATTATACGCGACGCCTTGAAGGATCCTTTTGCTAACCCAAATATCACTACTTGAACCATAAGATGACATGTACAACACAAGAACCTATACGTTAGAGTAGCCAGGAAACTTTCGTTTTTAAGTAAACTGGAAAAAAACATTCTTTTGAGCGGTGAAATCAAAATTCTTCTGATGGCAAATTGTATGTGAGAAGACGAATTAATGAAGAATTCAATCAACGTAACACTTTGGATATATTGAAGAATGGTGGTGGTAGCATCAAAGTATGCGGGTCTTTTCATATAACGGGGTAGATGCTATATTTTGGATAAAAGAAAATATAACCAAAGAAATTTACTTAGAAATCCTAGAGACAATTATGCTAACTTATGCTAAAGAGAATATGACTTTACAGTGGGTTTACCAACAACACAATAACTCCAAACATACTGCTCATAGGATGAAGCAGCGGTTCGAGCGGTAATATATTAAAGTGACCTTCAGAGTTGCCGCATCTAAATCCGATCGAGAAATTTTGGAAAGAGTTAAAACGACGTCTTGCTGGTACAAATATAGCACACAATGTTTTTAATCCACAAATTTTTAATCCACAAATTGGTCAACTATACCTCGAAACATCTATTTTTAACATAATATCACGACCTTTCATATAACTACAGACACAATAGACATGTTGAGAAATAGATTATCAGGAAGTATAATATCTTGATTTGCTGACATTATCTGGCTACCAAGATAACACGATTTGAGACCCCCGATTTATTAATTAAATTGATGATAGGGTGCACGCCGATAAGCAAAGGACAATCGTTATTCAGACGATAGATTAGATCCACGCTGAACATTTGTTTAATCTTGGAGGTCGAAATGTCCTTTTAAGTACTATAATTAAGTACTATAATATTATCATAGCTCGAAGGACAAGTAGCGGGAACGTCGTCGCGATTGATATCTGGATGGGCCGCCCAATAAACCCGCCGACACTATATATATATATATATATATATATATATATATATATATATATATATATATATATATATATATATATATATATATATATATATATATATATATATATACATATATATTTAAGATTAAGATGCTAATATTGGGTGGGCCTTTAATATTTGTATTTTTCAAAATTCCATTAAAATAAAACTACTTGTTATATGAAATTAATTGTGTATAAAAAGTAAAGACATTCTAATTTATTATATTCTCTGTTACTAATGCGCCTCTAATTGCCAGCTCTAAAAATTGATTTTTCTACCTTATGAATGAACAATAGTCATTTTTTGTTATATTATAAAAATCCGAAACTTTTTTCGAACAACCCTATATTTACGATTTTCTCATTATTTATTAAAGTAATATCAATCGTTTGATTGGAGAAAAATACTTTTCTTCGTTTAAATTTGGATTTTTGATTGGTAAATTTAGTAAATAAGTAAAGGTATACCATACATATAAATAAATATTTTAAAATTATTTTTATTTTGTTTCAGATTATTGTTTACAAAGCAATATACCATAACATGACCAATTAGAACTTCGATTGGAACAGTTATTTGTTACGAATTGAAAATATAAACAAACAGATACTTATTCAAATTCAAGATCATTATAATGGAAAACATCTTAACCAACACAGACAGTATGGATGGTAACAATAACCTCATTATAGCCAAAGCAGTGGCAATGGTTGTTCTGGGAGTTTCATCGTTCGTCTTAGGAATTCTTCCACTGAAATTAACCAAACTGATGAGCTCCTTTAAGTCTACTGATGGAGATAAAAACCTCCTCTTGTCCTTATTGCTATGTTTTGGAGGAGGTGTCCTGCTCTTCACGACCTTCATCCATCTTCAACCTGAAGTTAGAGAATTTTTCAACGCGTTAGAAGAACAACAGAGAATACCTGACATGGGACTAAAAGGTGTTCCTTTATCGGAATTATGTTTTTGTTTGGGATTCTTTTTTGTATACCTAGTTGAGGAAGTTGTCCATTTGTTCCTGGATAAGAAAGTACACGATGAAGCACTACATAGGTAAGAATAACGTTATAACGTACTTAATTAAAAATATATACAAGTTATATGGTTTATTAGTGATAATTCTGATTTTGGAACCTTTGATGTAAAATAAATACGTTATAATGATTTTCCACTCAAATCCAAATCGTATTTAAATCACTCAATGCGCGTTTCGCTAACAAAGTGAGCATCATCAGGAGATGATTACAACTAAAGATTAAGTTATTTCATTTATAATTTATATAAAAGGTGTAACTTACGGAAAACAGGACTTTTTCAAAAAAAAAAAAAATATATTTTTTCGGCAAAAATCATTATTATTATTCAAAATAGCTTCATTGCGCGTCAACACAACGTTTTGCACGGTCAATTAGATTTCTTACTCTAATTTTTGAGCTCGGCCAAAGATACTTCAGCATGGCGCCCGAGGCCTTTTGAATGGCTTCAATGTCGGCATAACTCTGTCCTTTCATCGGGCAAATAAAGTGTTTCAAAGAGGTAAACATCGCATAGAGCCTAATGGGGAATGATTAATGGTTAAAGTGCCATTTTTGGTAAAAAAATTAGTGATGAGCGTCGAGCGATCGGTTCGCGCATTATCGTGCAACAAGCGCCAGCTGCCTTGTTGACGGTATTGTGGCCGCACACAACGAATACGCGACAATAAAGGCTTAATAACAGCAAGATAAAACACAGCATTAATCGTTTAACCAGGCGGAACGAACTCCTTGTATACAATTCCCTCCGAATCGTAGACACAAATCAACATTGTTTTGATTTTTGACTTTGAGACAGCTTTTCTTCAGATCTGGCTCGCTCGAGTGCTTCCATTCGGCAGATTGACGCTTGGTTTCTGGATCATATTGAAAACACGACGTCTCATCACCAGTAACAATGCTGTACTTGAAGTTTTCGTCCTTTTTCGACTCTTTAATAAAGTTCTTGTAATGTTGGATTCGGAGCAATGTTTGGGCGTCAGTCAATTAGTGTGGAATAAAGCATGCACAAACCTTCCGAAGCCCCAGATGATCGGTCAAAATGCAATAGATTGAATCTTTGGATATGCTCAATTATATTTCCATTTATCGCAACGAAGATTTTGGCTGATATTTTATAAATTCACTCAAAATTTCAATATTACTTTGAGTAACCACAGAATTTTTTGGACTAGGATGTTCGTCGTCCTTGATGTCCTTCTTTGAATCGTTTAAACCACTCGTGGACATTGCCCCGGTATAAACAATCCTCACTAAACGCTCTTTGTTCGATGTTCATTTTCGACCGATGTTATAAACATACTGACACTTTAAGCGCGATAACTTGGTTTCTAATGATCCGAATGTCATGAAATTTTGTCAGAACGTTATCCCCATCAAAAGATGGATGGCGCCATTAGAAATAGTAATATCTAAAAAATCCTGTTTTCTGTGAGGCGCACCTTGTATAAATTAACTGCAGTGAAAATTACGAAATTTACTGAAGGGTCTAATATCACTTACCCAAGATTAAAATATATAAATGATTATATGGGAATAACCTATTGTCCTTATTTAGAGTATTCTGATATTTAGAATCTTATATTTCGATACTATCATATCCGTTTAATAGCCTCTTATATTTGACACCTCTAAGTAATTTTAAGTCGTTTAAATTTTTATTATGGTTAATTTCATAAATGCATTGGGTACCCTCAGATCTATCTGCTCTATTAGAGATTTTCTTCATGATTACAGTCATTACATTTTATTGTAGTTATCAATGCCCAATAACTTCTGTAATTAATTATTGGATTTGTACTTGATTCCATTTTACTATCACTATTGTTAAAATAAACTATATATCAAAGTTGCCTAAAGTTTCTCAACAATAGCACCAGTCTTTCTAAAGCTTTGAGATCTGTTTTCAATAAGTAAATCTGCTTAACTATATTTTCAGTTATGTTCAGTAATAATCCCTTTTGTAATTGTGTAATCTTGTGGCTTTTTTTAACACATTTTTTATAATTTTGTCGACATATCAGGTGTTAATGTAGAGATTTTAGCACGGATGTTGTCCTTGAAATACTGTATGGTTTGAGGTTTGTTTATGTAAACCATTTCCTTCAAAAATCCCCATAAAAATCATCTGAAACCGTCAAGTCAGGAGCTCAAGGCGGCTACAATAAATCTCAGTTTCGAAAAATTGAACGACTAGGGAAAATGTTCTTCAAAATGTTTATTGTTTCACATGAGGTGTATGATACGGCACATCACATATTCTCCAGTCCTTGCTCTTCCAACTGAAGCACCAAAAAATTTTGAATCAGGTGTTTATATCATTCACAGTTGGCTGTAATTGCATTTCCACTATCGCCTTAAAAAAAATACGGTCCAAAGATAGTTTGAATATGAATACCGCACCGTACTGTAATTTTAACTGGATGTAATAACCTTCTATGAATTTGACGAGGATTCTCCAGAAGCGGCTATCTTGTTTATTCACTGAACTACTTATTACTAATGTTGCATGAAAATTGTCAATTTGATGGAAGTGGTTTGTAATAGTATAACACTATTCTAATCGTAATCATTGTCTGTGGGTTACAGGTCTTAAACAATTAGAATCTTATAGGGAAACAAATCACTTCTTACACTCGGCCTAAACTACGTGGAGAAATTCAAAGTTGTGTATCTCGTCATCGAATCGACATTTCTGGAACTTTCTCCACACTGTACTCCAGACGAGCAATATTTTCATTGTTTCACACTGTTCTTGCCCCGCTAATGCCGGGCCTATGCATACTGTTCTGAACTATTCTGAATTCTATTTTCTGAACTATTCTATTCGGTACATTCTCGTTTTGGACCTCACTGGACGATAAGGATATTTTCGACGAAATTCACGTGAGCTGCAATAATTTGAATTCATATTTCTAATGCAAATTATAAAAATTTAACTGCATTCTTTTAGCCTGTATTTATCCATAATAAAACTTACACGTCCGTATTACGCAATGATCAAACCCAAAATGTGACCAATGTATGTATAAAAAATTATCTCAGAAACACTGAAAAATTGAGAAATTTATGTGGAGAGACAAAACATGTTTGAATTAAATCTTATTGTGAAAGGGTTAGTCAGTAAAAAAAGCGAATGAAAATGTTGAATTCTTAAGTAGCAATATAAAGAGAATGCGGATTACATTCTATATTGACCCTTTTTTTAAGCTATGACGAATGTTGATGACATATTGAATCATTCTTCGATTGATATAATAAAAATAAAGGGATCACTCTGGGTTCTTTGACTAAAAAGCGATAAAAAATGAAAAGAAATATATTACAAATGTTTTAGCCGTTTCATATATCTACAGCATAATTATTAAACATTTATTTGCCTAAAAAGAAATTAATATGTAAATATAAGATGCAAAATATGTTAATCCGCAGAGTTCTTTACTCGCTATATTGTACATTAAATTTATTTTAAAATGTATACTAGAAATAGCAATGCTGTCTAAAACGTATAGCTTTTGTATATGCTAATTTTATTTTAATATATTAACGGGCATGGGAATTGTTGCATTCAAAAGTGTTAATTTTTGTTTTGAACATATAATGTAGCAAGGAGTAAAAGATTAATATTTGGTAAAGAAATAAATAGTGGTTGTTAACAATAATTCAATTCATGTTAAATAATAATTCAAAGAAATATTTTAGGTACTTTTTACAGTTTTTTTGATATTTAATTCATTTAATGTTTCGTTTCAGTACAGTTAAAATACCTAGAGCGCAAGTACGGAGAATATTTCGCAAACTGTATGAATTTGATCCAATTATTAGTGTGCTAGAGGGGATTTTTCATTTTGAGAAATCGTCAACCATACTAACAAAGATCAGATTATTCTGATGTTGTCAAAGGTGGTTTGACAATGCCCAAAATCGAAGAAAAGTATAGCACCGAACGTGTAAGGTCCATAAAGTTCGTTCAAGATCGACCTGTAAGATTAAGATATCCATCACGGACCAATTTTTGGCAACTCGAACTATAACTGATGGATCGTTAGAAGAACAAAGCTCACTTGTATGTGTCCAAATGGTTTCTTGCTGTAGAAGGTCATGTGGATTGCAATATCTTGCGCTACCTTTGACCGCTAGACATTAACAATAATGAAGTGTTGAACAGTATCAAATCAATTTTTTGTAACAAAAATGAAGCCAGAATATCTGTTTTTTCGAATAAAATATTCTGACCTTCTGTCCATAAAGTTTTTTATGGGACATGAATACATAAAGCTAGAAAAATTGCCTCAGCCTTGAAGTGAAGTACAGCTGAAACCGTGAAGTATAGTTAGTTAGTTTGGGATATTGTACCACAAGAAGAAATAAACCACCTCATCCACTCGATGTTAAGATATCTTGAGTAATATGTGGATATCGAAAAGAAAATTTCCCTAGGTTTTCGATGATAAAAAAGTGGGCTGCTGAATTTAAACGTGGCCGTACATCAATTGAAGAAGATGACACACGGGGCGATGAAAAACCTTTACAAGCGACAAAAATGAAGGCGAAAAATGTTCTATCAGGAAAAGTCATGGCTACGGTTTTCTGAAATTTTCATGGTGTGGTGTTCATAAACAACCTGGCAAAAGACACGACCGGGTAATATTATGACCAGTCAGACCAAATATCCTCATTTGATTAAAAATAAAGTATGCTTGCACCCATATCACGGGTTATAGCCACAAAACTCTATGATCTATGCTTCGAAATGCTTCCACATGTGCTGTATTCGCAAAATTTGGCTCCTAGCGATTACATTATATTCACAAAATAGCTGCAGAAATAGCTTATTGAATGAAGATAGACTTTAAATGATAAGATCAAAGCTGAGATTCCCGCAACATTTTGTTGAGTTGGACAAATGGCATTATACTGAGGGTATTAAAAAGCTGGAACGTCATTATTTTAAATGTAAATAATTGCAAGGTGACTATGTTGAAAAATGGAAAATAAATTCTTAAAAAGCTTGTATTTTCTCTGTTAGAACGAGATTTTTTCGAACAGCCCTTGTAATATAAAACTGATTGTATACATATATGTATTACTTTATCCGAACTTTGTCAATATTACTCTATTTGTTTTATTTTATTTTACAGATCTCTTTCCATACGCTGTAGTTCCAGAAAAACTGAAAATATGGCAATTCCCCGCGTCACTCTCAACAAATTTGACGACGGTAATATTAGTTACATCTCCAACTCAAATAAGGAACTTCTCAATTCCCAAACAACTATCAATTTAGAACGGCACAGTGGTCACAGCCATCACTCACTCAACGATTCCCTCAAAAACTCTTTCAGTGGCTTCTTGGCCGTATTGGCCCTGAGTTTCCATGCGGTGTTTGAAGGTTTGGCGGTTGGTTTGGAAGGTAGCGTGGAAAAAGTGTGGTACTTGTTCGGCGCCATCGCCACTCATAAACTGGTGATTGGCTTCTGTGTTGGTGTCGAACTGGTATCTTCGAAGACGAGGACTTTGTTAGTGTTGCTTTATATTGGAACTTTTGCTGTTGTCACACCCCTCGGTAAGTTTATAGTTCCTTTTTTAGATTTTATGTTACTTATTTTTATAGAGATGATCAAAAAAAAAAAGTTTTACTCTAGTAATAACCCAATCGTATTTTCTAGATATATTTGGAAAATTGGTACGACTTAATATCTTAAACATAATATTATATTGGATTGTCCGGAAACTTCGTAGGGATTTTTCATTAGTTGCTATTTTAATGGTTGTAAACAAAAATTTGTGTTGGATTAGTAGTGTTTGTCTATATATTAAAAATTTTTGTGTTTCTTACAATGTTTGCGTTCAGATTTACTTTGACTTGCCTTCAGTTAATTAACTGGATTCAAACTGAAAATGTCAGTCTATAACTTGCATTTAAGCCATATTATGCATTTTAAATTCTAAAACACAACAACGTTATTCACACAAAAAACAAATTGTGCCGTTTACGGAGAGGAGACCACGGTGCAGAAGTGATTTTATCCGTTCACGGATAAAATCAAAAATTGATATATATTGGCATAAAATTGCATCAAAATAAAAAGTAAAAAAGAAATAAATGCTCCACGCTGGGCATCAAAAATTAAATAAAATTAAAATAAAAAAAAACTTACAGAAACTGTCTTTCACAGTAGAAAGATCGGCCTCTTCAGCATCAAAGATAAACGCAAAGGTAAGGTAATATAAGGTAATGAAAAAATAAGGCAGAGAAAAAAAAGGAAAACGGAGTCAGGCTTGCCACAAGAGTGGTCAGGGAAGTGGAGCGGTATGGCTAGTAGTCTAACTAAGACTGTAACTCTAAGACTCTAAATTAGCTCCGTTCAAGAAGTCTAAAATTGGCCCCGTCTAGGAACCCTGTAAAAGGGTTTCAACACTGCCCCGGTGTAGTGCACTCTGATGGGGTAACAGTAGACTTTACTCGAGTTGGATGTTTCAAATCCTCCCAAAATGAGTACTCACAAGACCGCTAATTAAACCAACACAAAACTAAAGGCATTCGGTCTTATTACTGGAACCTCGAGGTGCAAATTCGTAAAAATAAGATAAACTAAATTATTACACCATGGAGGCCCTTCCCTTTACCACAGAGCTTAACGGGAAAAGTCACTCTTCAATTCCGCCATAAGTACAACCAACCAAAAAAATAAAATAAAATGTTATCTGATCGATGAAATGTAGTTCCCTCCCCTAATGATTAAAAATAAATTCAATTAAAGCCTATTTCAAACTTAAGGTTAGTTTGCACCCTTTAAAATGTTAAAAAAAAACAACCAAAGTACACTATACAATCTGTTTTTGACAAGACAAGTTTGATTAAAAAATCGCGAAAAAGATGCAGTTTGCTGTAGAAAGAGATTATTTTATATCAGGGTAATGTACCTGTCCAGTTAAGGTGTTTTCGTCATGGCCAAATTGAAGCACGACTTATTGAAATATTAATCGTATTCACAATTTAGTTCTCTATAACTTCGATTTGTTCCTCCAAAATTCGTCAGTGACATATGGCAGGTTTTAAGTAAAATGAAGATCTTATAGCAAGCTAAGAGCATTTTAGTAGACCTTCCGGAAACCCATTTTAAGGAATGGATATATTAAGTCCTCAACTTAATTTTCAGCACATACATTTTATCAACCGCAGTACCTAACTGAATCAGATTTTTGTCCCTTCCTACAGTTATTTAAATACGCCACATTTCAGCCTCAAAACGAAGTATAAAATATAAGCGTACTATGATTATGAACAGCCAACATTTGAGGCACTGCCTTTTTTTGGTCTTTCAACTGAAAAAAAATATTGCCGAGGCTCAGGACATAATTTGTGCGACTTTAGGGGTTAATGCTTTTTTGTATAGAACTTGCAAGAAGTAGTTCCAGCAATTCCGAACGGGATTTTTGATATGATGCAGAAAGTTTAGGATAGCTAAAAATGGAGGATGAAAAACATCCATGTCGTAAAGTATTAGAGCTCGAACAGGAACTCGCAAAAATATCGCAAGTCATTTACATTTATTTTTATAGGGAAACTCTACGCTTTTACGTTGTTGTATCATTGCTCTCCAGATTCGAGAAAAATAACTTTCTGCATAAGATTTTAAGCTTTGATGAAAAGTAGAGTCTTTACGATAATTCAAAAAGTTGAACATGTGTATATAGTGAGATCAACTGGGCGTCGTTTATTATGAGTTGCTCCATTCTGGTCAAACGGTCATTGCAGACCATTATCAATTGAGCATTAGCAACTGAGTCATGTTAGTGACGGTCTAGACGAAAAAAGAGCTAATTAGGCCTTGGCAAGGGAAGTAATTTTACTTCAGAACGACGTACGGCTACATACAGCAAAAAAAAATCTGGAAACAATCACGACCAAGTTTTTTCCAAGTGTTCAGTATATTGTGTCAATTCACCATAGAAAGATACACGATACATGAATGAACAAACATATCTGCAGGATTGGGCCTAATGAAAGGCGTCAATCAGAAACTCTCTGTTTGGCACGATTTTTTGTCTGAAGGACTGGACTTATTTTTTTGAAGACGATGCTGGAAATCGCCTTATTGTTAATGGTGAGCGAAAAATATCTTTGACCTGATCTGATAAATGTGGATATAAATAATTTGTTGGTTCAATAAGATGATGCGACTTTTTACATATCTCGCCAGACAATCGATTTATTACAAGAAAAGTTTCCTGAACGTATTATTTCGCGATAAGGTAATATCAGCCAGTCACCATCTCACGCCCTTAGATTATTTTTAGTGAGGTTATGTTAAATCTCTGGTTTACAACAGTAAACCCCGAACAATTCTTGACCTTAAATGAAACATTCCGACCGCCATTGAAAATATACCATACGGTATGTGTGAAATAGTTATCGAAAATTGGGTCTCCATAATGCATTCTACCAGACGAAGCTACTGGGACATTTGAACGACATTCGTTTCAAAATATAATGCCATTATTTAAAACACTTATTGGAAAACTCTTTATTAAAAAAAATAAGTTATAACAAACTTATTTGTCATTTCATTTACCCACAATATTGTTTCATTCACAAAATATTAACCAACAAATTAACTATCATCATTAAACATTTCCGCTAAGTTCAATGACTGTCAGAATATGTTCGCCGTAATCCTCATAAATAGTCATTCAGATGACTGGGGAAAAGTAATACACACTGAAACAATGCTGGTGATTGACGTAAAAATATCCAATTCCAAATGCACAACTCGTACAGCATATGAGTAAATACCATAAGACCATAAATATTGATCTACCATAACGGGATTGGTATCCCGTCTATGTAAATTTCAGTATGTGACCGAGATACGACAACATTTTTACGGTGTGTTTAATTATAATAAATATCAACAGATAATTAGAAAAAAACACCTTTTAGTGCATAGTTTATTGAGAAAATTATATGTACAAGTTGATCTATATACTTAAAACTATGCTTAGTCATTATGAAGGTCGTCACTGCATTTATGTGCTACATTAAATAAGCGAATTAACCCAAGGGGATTCTCAAATGTATTTATAGTATCGACAAACTTCAGCCACTATCCCGGTTAATTTTAATTTGTGTGTTTAATATAATCTTAATTTTATTTTGTGTGCCAAATCAGGACTGTACGGCGGATATCAATTCGATGATTTGACCGGTCAAATATTGAGTGGTTCGGTCCGATGTGTGAGATCTCGCGTTGTCATAATGAAGAATGATCCTGCGTCGCTGCTTGTTTTTTCTTATTTCTTCAAAGACTTCTGGCAAACAAATGATTGTGTACCATTCAGAATTGACTGTTCTACGATTCTCTAATGGTCCTGTAGCCACATGCCCATTTATTTTAATAAAACAGGCGACCATTTACTCCGAAGTGCTTCTTGCGCGAACAACTTTTGTTGGGTTTGGCTGATTTTGAAAGACCCATACAGTCGGCTGCTGTTTACTTTCGGTCTCATGCACATAGATCTAAAATTCGTCACCATTCGTCGTCATGTTATCTACGACTTTTGACGCACCACGATTGCATTTTTTGAGCATTTTTTTGCACCAATCGACAAGAGCCTTTTTTCGCCAAGAGCGATGTCAAATTATACGAAATCCAACGAGTACAAATCTTTTTCACGACTAAATGTTTATGTAAAATCTTGTGTATGTTTGCCATGCTAATGCCCAGGGATGCTTCAGTCTCACGGTATGTCACATGACAATCATGCTTTATCAGTTCGCGCACAATATCGATGTTTTCTGGCACAACAACCGATTTCGGACGGTCTTCTTCAAATGAATTCATGAGTAAAAGACGTCCACAATTGAATTCACTAAACCAGTGATAGACAGTGATTTTAAGTTTAAAGATGTTAAGATTTAAAGTGAAGTGAGTAGATCGATGCATTGTTGTTGAAATAATCCACGTCGAAATTCGTAGAAATCATCATACAAAAATTCTCACGAGTTAATTCCATTTTTTGACTGAAATGAAATTTTCAAGTCACTAAACAACACATATAGCATCCGTATGACAAAACGTTCTGACTACTTTGTTTGTTGTTGTTCTGACAAACTTTGCGATGCATATGTCAGATGGCGCTTAACAACACCATTGTTGCCAATTCCGGATACATTGTTAATTTGTTAGCTAAAAATTTGCATATAATAGCCAATGTGTGTGTCATATAATAGCCACCCAATTATTTTCGTAAGTAATTTGTCCTAGAAGGAATTCTGAGTGCACAATGCCATGATATTGAAGAAAACAGTCAGCAAGCCTTCCATTTTAACTCGTACTTCAAGAAGGAGTATCATATGGAAAGAGAGAAATTCGGATATGCCATTTTCAAACCGAGCCTGTTTCTCAGGTTTTCCAGAACACTATAGTTGGTAATCTACTAAGACTAGGCGAACTGATACGAGTACATTATAAAGGGAGCTAATCGAATATAGTCTGCTCTCGAGTAGGTAGCTGTATAAAAATCTACCTATAAGAGGACTTTAATATACATCTTATCCTTCTCCTCTTATCTGTAAAGTGGCATATCCTTAGATAGTTCACGGTGACCAATTTAGATATTCTGAAATAAACGAAAGGTTGGTTCTTTATTAGTATATTCTTATTGATCTAACTAGCTCATGTTCAGAATCGTAGTTCCAAACATTGATCTCAGATCATTTCTAAAGTTGACGAAACTGTTTGGATAACTCTCCAAGACCTCTCTTAGTCGCCGTTTTCAATTATCTGAAATACCGATATCGTTGGGAACATAAAGTAAATTGAAAAACATTTAAACATAAATCTAGGAGGCCCCAAGACATGACTGCTCATGCGAGGTAAAGCTCTTCCAGACGCTGCAACGCTTTCAGAAACTTATAACATATTAACTCGACGGAAGCGAGTAAATAATGGATTCATTGGTTGCAAATGGCTTCATGGCAGACACTGGAGTTCAAGTATAGTCAATGGAGACCGAAGATATTATGGGCAAGAGCACAAACTACTTTGTTGACTAATTTGGGGCCGTAGATGAATATGGCATTGCAAGGATATTTGTGGCCTGAATATTGAGCAGTTCGGGGTTCTAGAATGGAAATAGGATTGAAAATGTTTGGAAGAAGAGATAAATCCGGCAATTTATTAGTTAGCAGTTAACTTATTTGTTAACCCAATATAAGTATATATTTTTCCATTTTTTAATATATGGTTTTTAGTTTGTGAAAGGATTTTTGGTTGACAATTGAGAGCACTATGTTTTTCACACATAAATTTATTTTAGAACGTCAAGTTCATTAGTCGGACATTTACTCTTTTGTCAGATTAATTTATGTGTATTTACAAATTGGTGTTGCTTATTTACTGTTATTGCTCTACATAACTTAAATTTATTACTATTACGAGCAATTTACAACCTTTGTTTTAAATATTCCGTATTTCTCTTATATATTTTCACCTTTATTACCTTTATTACCTTCACACGATGTTCATTTAATGATACATTGGGAATATTTTGTGACAGTTTTAACGGTTAACCGGCCATAACGGTTTTTAGGTGTTCTCCCTTTCATCATTTTCAATGGAGGTACGATCATGTTTAAATTCAACGGTCTACCTTTTGGCGGGAATAGGAAGAATCCTAAGAAGAGGAATCTTATTATTTTTATGTCTGTTGAGGTACAACCCATTACTATAAAGTACCTTATAAAAGCTCGAACTTTTGTTTCCATTTTTCAGAAAATGACAAACGTATCAATGATCATTATTACGCCATCTTTGTGTTAGGCCGATAATTGTTTAACTTCTAATTCTGAATTCTTACTCTTCATATTTAGAAAATTTAAACTCATTTTGGGGTTCTAAATTCATAAGCATTAATTCTGTTAATATTCACCAAATATTGATGTACATATATCAGTCGGGACCAGAGAAAATGTTGATTTGTGCTATTGATTCAATATATGGTTTATCACAATTCGAAAAGCAAAAATACGTTGCTTTCGGGCAAGATTGGAAAATATTGCCTCATAAACTGGGTTTTAAAAATCTCTATTAGTTGAGTGGGTTGAATGTTAATTGCTGGCCAAATAAAGGACATATAAATTTGACTATAATTGACACATATTGATTCAAATCAGATTCAAATTCAGAGTCAAAAATAGAAAGTGTGGAATGACATCATGAAGAGGTTACTGTCTACGTGAAACTTTCGGATAGACTTTTCCGCAGACAGGATGACAAGTTGTTCAGATTTCAAGACCAAATGGAAAAAATTAAGCAGAGGTGCTACTCGACAAGGAATGACTCGTTAGCTTAAAAGACTTCCAAGGAATTTACTATTAATATTCGAAAGCTATTGTCTATATACTATGGAAATTTTCAATGCAGGCTACACACTCATAAAACGCACACAGATTATTGAATTTTATATGAAAGTTCCATATTATTTTTCCCGCGTAATCGAGTACCCAACACTAAAACATTATTCGCAACCTAATGAAAAATTCACAGGCACCCCAGAGAGGGGCTACTAAATTGTTTATCGTCCGTACCTGCTGCACTACACAAAACTAATATCTAAAGGAAAATGAAGAATAATTTTAAAATTTAATAAAATAAACAAATTGAATTTAATTAATAAAAAACAAGGTTTTAGTCAAATCTAACAAACTGTATCTTGCTTTTCAGGAATTGGCATTGGCATTGTTCTGAGCAATGTGGAAAGTAACCAGGAAGACATTACCTGTGTTATTTTACAAGGAATGGCGGCTGGCACCCTTCTGTATGTTGTGTTCTTTGAGGTATTGTCCAGAGAACGAGACAATCACCACAGCGGCATTTACCAGCTACTTGCAATATTAGCCGGATTTTTTGTTATGTTCGGTTTACAAACTTTGAGTAAGTAACACTTTATGATATATTAATGATTTTGTGATGGTGTTGGACAGTGTAAAACGCTAAAATTATTATTTAAAGAGGTCATAATAAATTGACGTATTATTCACTTTATAATAATACGAAAGGACTTTGCTTGATATCAGTTCTGCTTTGTTTTATCCCCTATTATATTTGATAAACATAATTATCTACTGTTCATTTATTTAAACGTAACCAAACAACATAAGCAAAAATTTTTAAATTTTATAAACATAATACAAGTGCAATTACTCACTGTAATATTTTTCCAAATATAACATTCCTAAAGCCGTCCAAATAAAATTTTTCAAAAGCAATTTCTTACAACCTTACAGTTCACTTATCTTTTAATAATATTATTCAGATAAAATTATTACATTTTACCACGTTGCTTGCTACATTTTACAGCTATATTATTATTCAGTTAAAATTATCACATTTTACCACTTGACTTGTTTATTCAGCAGACGGCATTTTACTATTTCTTATTGAAATAAGATACTATTTTGATCTATTTTTCTTCTTAGGGCTAATGTATACTCGAGTCGAGAGTTTACAGCGTCTAATTCTCATCCCGAAAATAAAAGCCTCACCACCCTAACTGACACTGTAAACATCTTGATAGATCTTGACATTTTACTCAATGCTTTTGGTGTAAAATTAAATTTCGCTCAATAACTGCCACGTTTGTCAACAGTCGCCCAAAGATGCATACGAATAAATTCTTGCACAACAATCTATCATATACATTCTACCTAACACAATGTTGTCTAACAATCTAACATTCTAACAGTGTTTATTCTGCACTTGCGGGACATTTTCATGTTGACTTGGTACAGCAAGAAGTCTAACATGCCGTTTGTCATGTTTTTGGATACTTCAAGATCAAAGGACGATTATCAAAAAATCATCATCCATGTCCAATCGTCTCGTTATCTAACATAAACCTATTTCTTTCATATCACTAACTGGCTATCAAAATTCCAATAATTTCCTGAAATGGTATGGGGCACGAATTCATTGTATTTTAGCATTAATAATATAACTACAAAAATACTGCTTAACATAGGACTTGATGACAACATTGAAAACCGATTGCTTTGACACTGCCAACAAAAAGGCGAACAAACAAAAAGTAAAGTAAAGTAAAGTGTTTGGGTTAGAGGCGCATCAGCAACTAGGCTATTTAGCGACTGGACCTACAGCTTAACGTGGGTTCCGAACCACGGTCATCAGCTTCCGACAAACCCAGGCCAGCACCCCCCTCGGGCTATAAACCCTTGGTTATGTGCCTACCCATAAGTCTATCAGGAAACCTACCGACTGGCGAGTGACCAACGTAGAACACTTCTCAGAAGGCATCCGGCCTTACCCAGCCTTTAACTGGCGTGACTGAGGGGTAAATTCGTAGTCGGATTTTACACTATTGCCTAAAAACAACCACAAACATTTAGGAAAGATAAACGGACAGAAGAAAGAAAAATAACCATCCGAGCGCTGGAATCGAACCAGCTACCGCTCCAGCGCGGATTCGGCAAAGCAGACGCTCTTACCGCCGCACCAACGCGACCGGCCGAACAAACAAGAAATATATCAAATTTTGTGTTAAAGTGAATATAATTTCAACTTGATTTAAATATGTACGAGGGTTGTTATTTACGTACCCGGAATTGGCAAGAATGATGTTGCTAGGCGCCATCTGACATATGCAACGGAAAGTTTGACATTGTTGACTGTATACGTAGTCAGAACGTTTTGTCATACGGACGTTATTTGTGTTGTTTAGCGACTTGAAAATTTCATCTCAGTCAAAAAATGGAATTAACTCGTGAGAATTTTCGTGCGATGATTCACTACGACTTTCGACGCAGATTATCCCAACAACAGTGCATTGATCAACTCACTTCGACTTTTGGCGATGAAGCACTATCTAAAACAATTGTATATCACTGGTTTATTGAGTTCACTCGTGGTCGTCGTTCGTTCATGGACGAATTTAAAGAAGGTCGTCCAAAATTGATTGTGTCAGAAAACATCGATGCTGTGCGCGAACTGATAAAGCAAGATCGTCATGTGACATATTGTGGGATTGAGATATCCATGGATATTAGTATGACAAGCATATACAAGATTTTACAGGAATATTTAGCCGTGAAAACGATTTGTGACAATCGCTCAAAAAAAGGCTCGTGTCGATTGTTGCAAAGAAACGCTCAAAAAATACAATCGTGGTGCATCAAAAGCCGTGTGTAACATCTACATAGGTGACAAATTTTGGATCTATGCGTATGAGCCCGAAAGTAAACAGCAGTCGATTGTATGGGCCTTTCAAAATGACCCAAACCCAACAAAAGTTGTTTGTGAATTGTACTTCGTAGCAAATGATCGCCTGTTTTTTGGAATAAATGGGCATGTGGCTACAGTGTCACTAAAAAATCGTAGAATGGAAACAACTAGCGATGCGAGACCATTCTTCAGCATGACAATGCGAGCTCTCATACATCGGACCCAACAACTCCGGACCGGCCAAAACATCGAATTGATGGATCATCCACCGTACAGTCCTGATTTGGCACCCAGTGATTTCTTTTTGTTCTCATCCATGAAGAATGAACTACGTGGACAACGATTTTCGACCCCAAAAGAAGCGGTTGATGCGTTCAAAATGCATGTTTTGGAAATACCTCAATGGAAAAAATGCTATGAAAATTGAGTCAAACGTATGCAAAAGTGTATCGATCATCGCGGAGAATATTTTGAAAAACAATAAAACCATTTTCAAACCTTCTTTTTTAAAACCAACCTTTTTGCATTTTAGGTAGGTTTGGTTTGGTTTGGTTAGGTTTCACAAGATAAATTATAACAGTAAATATTGAAACGATATTATATTGAATGAAGATATTATATTGAAACGAAGGTATTTCAACAAAGTCTCTTAGGCCCAAATTATTTTCATCAGTAATTCTAATTGTAATTTTCTTAATGGTAATTTTCAGGTGTACACTATTCCCTACGATGATTGTCAATCTCATAAATCATTAATAAAGAAAAAATTATTTGAAGATGCAATCATCTTTGATTTGAAAGTAAAGATTATTATTTCAGATGTATTAAGATGCCAGTAATAAGATGCAACTTTATCAAATTACTACTAATTAATTAAGATGCCACTTTATCAAAAATTAATCAATAAATATTTTATTCATTAGTAATTATGAAACACATTATATTAAAAACGCTTGTGACCAAGTTTTATGACTTCTGCAATTGAGACAAGCTTCACCAAGCAAATCTTTCGTTCTGTAATCGTCTACACGTTTTCAGAGGCAATAATTATAAAAAAAGCGCTCACAATAGAAAGTAGCTTCTAGTAATGCTTCGTTGGCCGTTTAACAATTACTGGCTTAAACACCAACTTTTTTTATCATTCGGTTATTAGAAACTTATATTTTCCTCATTATCCGGATAGTAAATTCGAATTTCTCTAAAAACAGTTCTCGGAAATTATGCCGGTATAAACTTCTTACCAGGTATGTAAATATGAAACCGGCATGTTTTATAGAAAATTCACATTTGTTGAATGAAAATGATAAAAAAATTTTTATTCGAAGTATAGTCCATCGCTAGCTATACATTTTTCCCATCTGTCTGACAATTTGTCAATTTGTGGATGCCACGCCAAAAAAAATGTTGCTTTTTTGAGGTCAACCAGTCATCGAGCCATTTTCGTAAGTATGAAGCGCTGTTCAGCAATTGCGTGTCCCATCGATCCAAATAAGTTGTAATCGGATCCAACCAAGTCCGTTGAGTAAGCCGCATGCGACAGTATTTCCCAAATAAACGCCTCAATCGTTTCCTTGGCCAGTGTTGCTGTGTGTAATGGTGTATTATCATGAAGCAAAATCACTTTGTGTTGGCTTTTTTGATATTCTGATCGTTTTTCACGCAAAGATTGATTCAAATCGATCATTTGTTGTCGGTAGCGTTCATAATAGATTTTAGCAGTTCATAATAGATCACACCCTTCTGATCCCACCAAACACAGAGCATTGTCTTCCGTCCATAGCGATTTGGCCTTATAGTCGATGTCGATAGTTCGTCTAGAGTTACCCATGATCTTTTACGCTTAGAATTCTCAAAATATATCCACTTCATCGCCAGTCACAAGTCGATGGAGAAATGACTTTCTTTTGTACATGGCAAGCAGCATTTCGCAAAGGGATTTTCGGTTTTCCTGCTGTCTTTCATTCAGTACATGTGGAACCCATTTTCCCATCTTCTGGGTCTTTCTCGTGTCACATTTAATTGATCCGCGAGTTGTTGCGTTTGAGCGTCATCCTTATCCAACAACGCTTGCAATTCGCGGTCTTCAATTTTTTTCGGTGGTTTTTCATCCACATCGCCACTTTTTTTTAAACCACAGTACCCAAGTACTGTGTTTTACCAAGACCATGCTCACCATAAGCTTCGACAAGCATTCGATGATATTCTGCAGCAGTTTTCTTCAGATGGTAACAGAAAATCAATGTTGTCCGCAAATCATAGTTTTCAGGCACAAAATTCAACAAGTTCCACGGTATTACAAACTATGCTGTTGTATGAAACATGTATTGTTGTGAGTTGAAAAACTTTGTCAGATGTCAACAAGGAAATGGCGCCAATGACGCGGTTTGACGGTAACTACATCGACAGCTAGGGCCATTTATGGGCAAATTTCGGTTTCATATTTACAGACCTGGTATAAGCAGTAACAAGGTGTAGTAACATGGAGAGAAATTATTCGTTCTTTCTCGTTTCATTGTTAGACATTCGTGGAGCTGTTAGACATTCTAAGAGGGGGACTAATACTTCGTTAAATACCAAGATTATTGCGGATACATTATTTTCTATAATTGTAACTTTTATATATTTTAAATAATTTAAACTTTTGCATGCTTTAAATTTAAAAAATCAAAATAGTTAATGTTGCAAATGGTCAGATATGAAGTATGTGGTCTAGCTTGCTTCAGGAGAACTTTTTTACGGTTTTCAAGTTAAGCTGAGTAGAGTTCTAAATTTATCACCCTACCATCAGGAATCAACTCAAACTAAATTATTTCTTCAAAATTTCTCCAAATATACAGCTTGATCTTTTTAACAAATCTTTCTCGCCTTGGTGTCGGAAGAACTGGTTGTCCAGGCTTTACGTCATTAGGATTGTTGGAATAAACGGATTTTTCATCGAGGAAACAATCCATTTAATGAATCGAAAATCAATAGTGTTTTTGAGAAGAGTTTTACACACTTCAACCAAAAGTAAGGTTTGATGCAGTAACAGTTCACGACGGCTACTTTTTCAGCTCTTTAGCGCCATTCCTATGCCTCGCTAATGCCGGTTAACTATAGTTTGACTACTCCTAATTCCCCTAAGTTCCAAGTGCTTGTTCTAGGGCCAACAGGAACGGCTGCTCTTAAAACGTCAACATTATGAGACCAAGGTCGACTTTATCTTCCCCTATCTTCAAGATAGGTTAGTCTAAAGGGTAGTCTCCCTCTCGGAACTTTTTGAACCATAGCTGAGCGGTGTGGATCGATACGGCACCGGATAAAGCGCGTGTAAAAATGTTTGCAGTGGAATCACTTTAATACTGAAGAAGATATGTTTATTTGTTGGAGCTAAAAGTTGCCGAAACAAAGCTAGATTTGTGTCGTTTACAGCGCGGGTTTTTGTGGGGGGAGGCAGGGTGCAAAAGTGGTTTAATTCGTTCAGGGGTGAATATTTGGAGCTGGAAGATCTCCATCGCTCTGGCTGGCCGTCAAACACTGATATCAATGAAATAAAGGCCATGATAGCCGAAGATCCACTCACCCCGATCCGTGAGATAGCATATAAGTTAAATATTGGCAGATCAACCGTTTTTGACCATCTGAGAAAAAAAAGGGTATATCTGCCGATACTATGTATGGATTCCCTTACGAACTTAGTGAGCGAAATCCGACCAAATCTTTACGTGAAATCTTTTACTGAAAAAAAATTTAGGCCCCATTTCTGAAGCGGATGGTGTTGAAAAGTAGGTTATATAGGATACAGTAGGATTTGAAAGTCAGTTTCTTCCGTGAAGCAAATCCATCAATATCGACCTTTATTTCTCGTAATTAGATGCGTTGAAGGCAGCAATTGAAGAATAGAATGTAAACAAGAAAAGCGTCCTGTTTCATTATGCCAATGCAAGACCACACGTTTCAATCAGGACTCGGAAAAAATTGTTGAGCTAAAATTTTGATGTTTTATCTCATTCACTTTACCCATCGGACATCGCATCCTTGGACTACCATCTATTCTGCTTCCTCCAAAATTATTTAAATGGAAAATCTTTTAAAACGAAAGAAGAGGTAAAAGGCAATCTGTTAACATTTTTTACTAATAAATATGCAAATTTTTGCCAAAAAAAGGTATTAAGGACCTATCGCCACGTTGGCAAAAAGTTATAAATAATAATAATAATACATAACAGACTAAATACATATTTACGTAAACTGTTTGCGTTTCTCTTTTTCTTCAAATATCCTACGAACTTTCCGGATAATTCGATATTCATATTTCAGTGGTAGTCGGATAATGCAATGTTAGGACGGTATACTGAACGTGGAACAAAAAATATTTGTATCGAATTCTTAGAAAAGCATCTTCATTGCCTTGATAGTATGCAGTTTGACATTGTTCTCATGCAGAAAAACTCACTGTATGTTAACAAAGTTGAGTATTTTAGGTTTAGCACCAATACATGTATGAAATAATCAAAGGATCGCGTATTAATGCTCTCCTATGAATCTGTTTCTTTTAGTCATGGGTTTCGCTACTTTTACAGGATATAATTACACATGGCGACATGATTTTTGTAACATTGATGAAAATGGTCTTTTTGCGTTTCATTTAGGTAGTTATTAAAACACCTTGTCACAGAAATGGCCTAAAACGTCCCATTTTTAAGAACCTCCTTTATATTAAATTAGTTAATAAAATTTTTAATTGTTTATTAAAATTATTTTCGCTAAGTATCAACATGCACTGTTAATCTTGACAAGAGCTTGAAAATGTTGTGTTACTGGTGAATGATAAGCTCAACACATGCTCTACCAATGATAATTGATGTGTTCGCGGGAGTTTTCAAATCCAATCCAGCAAACCATTTACGGCTTCTTCCGATAATTTATGCTGTTGTTTTCGGGAAAAGTATTAGTAAAAAATTATTGAATTTCAAAAGTTTCTATAATTCAATAGCTTCTATGGTTTCTATAGTTTTAATTATAGTTTAACCATCGACTTGAATATATCAGGCAACAAAACGCCACTACTCGTTGATGATCCTAATATTAAAATTTTATCCGACTTAATTTGTTTTAAACTGAATATCTTTAGTTCATGTTTCACTACTTCAAGTGAATAATTTTGTTTTAAAATAAAAAAAAAATGAATGACATTAAAATCTATAAAACCTACGATTTATAAAGTTTAACCAATTCTAGTGAATAATTTTGTTTTTGATAAAAACCAATGAATGAAATTATACATTTTATAAAAGTATTAAATGCTATTTGTAATGGCTATTTAATAACAACAAATTTTTGCCATTCAAAAATTACTAAATAATTTTCTGGTAATTGGGTAATTTGTAAACCGTGTATTAATTATAAGCCTTGCACAAGCATATTTCTGATATAAGTTCAAGGCGAGCGAACGTATTATTTGTCCATTACATTTACCGATTTTAGTTTCATTTCTATATTGCATGAACTTGTTATTGCCGCAACTTTGAAATCTTAACGCACATTCTTTAATTTCCTAGCGGTTGCTACACCGTCTATATACAATATGTATAACAAATTAAACGGAAACAAGTTTTGAGCACATTTTTACCCATAAGGTATACTGTTGGATTGTCCGGAAAGTTTGTTGGATTTTTTTAAGAGAAAGAGAAACGCAAATAGTTTATGTAAATATGTGTTTAGTCTGTAAGTATGTAATAACCATTATTATTTACAACTTTGGCTAACGTAGTGTTAGCTCCATAATGCCTTTTTTGTCAACAATTAGAATATCTAGTGCCAAAAAATGCCTTCAGGTTGTTTTTCGCCTCTTCTTCCTTTTTAAATGATTTCCCATTCAAACAATTTTGCACGGAGCGGAATAGATGGTCTGAGGGTGCGATATTCGGTGAGTAAGGGAACGGGGATTGAAGATCAACAATTTTTGCTGGGTCCTGATTGAAACGTGTGATCGTGTATTGTCATGATGTAACACGATGCCTTGCCTGCTGGCTAGTTTTCAAGAAGAAGCTCAAAGTGTATGGGTCCCACCAAACGCAAAGCATATTTTTTTCGAGTGAATCTTTCGCCTCTTAAAACGATTGACTCTGGTAACCCACATAATTTTTCGGTTGCACGTTGTTGTACACAACGTACTTTTCATCACCATTTACCATCCACTTCTGAAATGGAGCCTCAGATTTTTTCCAGCAAAATATCACACGAATAATTTCTGTCCAGCAGACTTCGCTCTCTAAGTTCGTAAGGGCCTCACACATCGTATCGGCAGTACCCATTTTTTTTAATATTGTCAATAACGATCGATATTTAACTTATCTACTATCTCACGGATCGTGGTGCGTCGATCTTCGGCCATTAGGACCTTTATTTCCTCAACAGTCATGCTTAAAGGACGGCCAGTGCAATTACCATTTTCCACGTTAAAATATCCACCCTTGAACCGTCCAAATAACTTTTGCACCATGCTCTCCCTAACAGAACCCTCTCTGTAAACGACACAAATCATGTTTTTCACTTGGACAACGTCAGACAATAAAACATAATGTCGCCTAAATGCAAGTTATCGTCCGACATTTTTGAATCAACTTGAAAATACAGTACAAAATACAAAATACATACAATAGCAGGGTAGATATTAGTCCACATGACCAGGCCAATATTTGATCCAACGTTGGCTATTCTTTCACACATCACAAGTGGGCATCCACAGATTGGATTGGCTATACATTTTGCTACATCATCAGTTCACAAGAAACTGAGTCAACGTCAATATCACTATGGGCAATGTGTGGATGGGAACTTGGCATATGTGCCAGCGAGCACCATATTCTTTAACGTGGGACACAAAATCAACAACCTCTCGGCAAGTGGCCTACACAATCGCCAACCTACGCCAGCGCCTTCACAAGCGCCAACTTTACCTTCCACATATTGGCTTTATGTCATGATAAAAAAAATTAAGGATACCACCTTCATTGAATATAAAAAAAATAGTAATGAATATGTTCAGGATGGTTATTATTGAGGGTTGATATTTATGTATCCGGAATAATAAATAAAAACAAATATTTATCATTGAAAATGGTTTTATTGTTTTCAAAATTTTCTCTGCGATGATCGATGCACTTTTGCATACTTTTGAACCAATTTTCATAGCACTTTTTTCATTCCGAGTGAGGCATCTCCAAAACATTTGCAGCATTTTGAACGCATCAACCGCTTCCTCTGGCGTCGAATATCGTTGACCACGTAGTCTATTTTACGAACGGGAACAAAAAAAAAATCATGGGTGCTGAATCAGACAAAACAACTCAATATTTGATCGGTCAAAAGATCGAATTGATGGGTCCGATGTGTGAGAGCTGGTTTTGTCACGGTGAAGAATTAGATAGATAGAAGAAGATATTTTCTGACACAACAACCAATTTTGAACGACCTTCTTTAAATTCGTCCGTAATTCTAACGAAGGCCACGATTTAATTCACTAAACCAGTGATGTACAGTTGATTTAGATGGGGTTTCATCGCCAAATGTCGAAGTGAGTTGATCGATGCGCTGTTGTTAAGATAATCCACGTCGAAAGTCGTAATAAATCAACACACGAAAATTCGAGTTAATTCCATTTTTTGACTGAGATGAAATTTTCAATTGACAAATAGTGTCCGTATGACAAAACGTTCTGAGTATGTATACAGTCAATAATGTCAAACTTTACTGTGCATGTGTCAGAAGGCACCTAGCAACACCATTGTTGGCAATTCCGGATACATAAATAGCAACCCTCGTACTGTGTAACTCAGCAAGGTATGGACGGAATTAGTTGATGTATGTTTTTTGTGACAAGGTAACCCAGGCGCGTTGTACATAAATTTCAAATTCATTTAAAGTTGCTGGTGATAAAAACAATTGCTGAAGAGTTCGAGCATACTATTCGATACATGTTTTATTGACCTCATTATTTCATTGGTCCTCGTCGGTTAATTGGTTATCATTATCACAAACTCTTCTATAATCTGCATTATTTGACTAGATGTATACAGTCTGGCATTCAGTTGATGAAGAATGAGATTTGAACGACGGCCTGCAATTATTTTGGTTACATATCGGACTGCATTTCAACTTCCTCTGATGGTTACATGGATAAACTGGTTTAACAAGCATATAGTTTAAAAATTCCTGAATTTATATCATGTATCGTTCGAATGTGAAAGTTAAATTCTGCCTTTTGCATCAAAAACGTCCGATACTTCTACGTCCATCAGGACAACTCAAACAAAATATCTCATTACTAAAGCAAATATAGCTCTATTTTAGGTTCCATTTAATACTAACTTGTAACGAATTTAAACAACGCATCTTGTGGTGACCTGAAAGAGAAAAAACCCAATAAGGGCCATAGCACGCATCCTCAATACGAGTAAATATCGAGTAATATTAATTCTTGAAACAATCCTATCTGGTAACTGTAACAAAAGTATTACGCACTTTCCAGATATGTTCATATCGATTTCGTACAAGATGTCCAACATTGTGCCCATCACGTCCTTGGCTTCTAATAAAACAACTAGAACCTCATATTCGTGCGTAATTCTCTATTCTCTAACTAACAAACTACTCTGTCCTCAGATAATCTTATTAATGTCGCCATAATGACAAGAGCAGCATTGTCCAATCGTCTCGCTGTTTCAGAAAAATTTAAACTTGCTTCTTTCATACTAATACATCGTTCCTTTTCAAATTCGGATAATTACCTGAAACCTCATGGTACAAAAACTTGTGGTATTTTAGTACTTTTAACAGTGCCACAAGAATACCGCTTAGCGTGGTACAGGGGTCGTTCAATAAGTCCTTCAATAAGTCAAAATTCACGACATGGCGCATCGGAAATGGTTTGTTTTTAGTAAGCATCATTATTCACCAGATAGCTGTCAAAGTCTCAGTTATATTAATCACATGGTTTCATTTTTATTGTCGATCGAAGCAAGAAACTTTTGTTTATTTAGAAAAATGAAAAAAGTGAGTTACGAGTGGTGATTAAACACTTATATTTAAAAGGCTTAACAGGATGTGGTCACGTTTAAACGCAAGTTTAAACTCACTTTAGAGTAGGCTAGAAAATATATAAACTGGATTGAGACTAGTGGAATAAATATCTTCAGACAAGTCAACTGAAAAATTAAAGATATTGGATCCATTTATTTCAATATTCGTGTAGCTCTCAACAAACATGGCATTAAACCTGTTTGAGCAAGCAGATGCGAAAATTGGTGCTGTGATGATAATTTAGTGGCTGCAAATATGATCTTTTGAATAAAACAGAGGAAAAGCTATATATATATATATATATATATATATATATATATATATATATATATATATATATATATATATATATATATATACATATATATATATATATATATATATATATATATATATATATATATATATATATATATATATATATATATGTCTATATATGTATATATCGTTTTATATATTGTTAATTTAGTTTTTAATTGTTAGTTAATAGTTGTGAGTTATATTGTTAATTTAGAATTAAAATTTAATTCAGCAGAATGCATAACCTTCTAATTTCAATTTTATTGACCACAATTTTGTCTTTTAACAAGATCATGATATAATGAACTCAACTAAAACATGTCAAGGGTTTCGAACATAAAAGTAAAAATAGAACATACATAAACAGCAATTAAGAAATGGTGGTTTGTTCATTAAAAATCGTTTTGTGGCGTTTCATAAAAGCTAAACAATTACTAATAACCAAAAAAAAATAAAAATAATTTAAGAACATTTAAGGAAATTGAAGTAGTTACATGTGCACAGATACGTAATGATACGTTGCAAAATAAAATTTTCTTATTAACTTTTAGTAGTAGGGCCTAATTACATAGGTATGGTCCTTAAACGTTCTAAACTAAAATTCGAACTTTCTTAATAATCTTCAAACGAGTCGAGATAAAAACTTAAAACTTGAAATAAAGTCGCTATGAGGCTTAATTTGGAGGTCTGAAAAAATAAAATACACTAAAACAGTGGTGTAGACAGGGTGTTTTCGAAAGCATCATATAAAATTTTTGGAAATAACAGTCTTATCTCTAAAAAATACCTCTTCTAAACTTTTAATAGGAGACACGGTTTTTGAGATACAATATTGAGATACAAATTCGATAACTCTAAAGTATATTAGCAAAATATTAGTGCACAAATTAATTACAAAGGCTATGGATATTGGGTATATACTTGGTTGCTATTAGGTATGGAAGCGGCCAAATATCTCGAGGACGCTTTGAGATTACTTAATGAAATTTTGTACACAAAGATTAGGAAATATTTGCCACTTTTTGGGTATATTTTCTTTTTTTTATCGCGTACTTTTATTGATCCAAGACTAACTTGATTTTTTTTTAATGATAACAGTACTTGAATTTGGCATTGCTGGAAAGAATATTTTTTCTGAATTCAACGACGAAAATATATTTTTTTTTAAATAGATCAAAAGAAATGGCTAAAAGGTGTTATGGTCTGTTTTAAGGTAAATATATTTCTCGTTTAGTAGGCTATGAAACTATGGATGACAGATGAAGTATTTGATTACACTTGACAACTGTTAACGTCAATTTGCGAATTTCAAATTGCTTTTAATTTTTACATGAAATTAATATGTATTTGACTGAAAGAGAAAGAGTTGAAATATTAACAACTGTTGAATACTGTGACAGTAAACGTACTTATGCTGAAGTTTGTCCAGTGTTGTATTTAATGAAGTACATCCAAATGAGCCGTTCAAAATTAGGGAGACGAAAAAAACTAATGACGAAAATTCTTTGAATATTTTTATTGATGCAGAAGAAAATGGTTAGGTTTTCGTGCAACAATTAAATCATCACATGTGATGACGCTTAATCCAAAAAAATAATAAAAAAGGGTTTATCCTTAAAAAATACAATTACTACAAGAATTAAGTGAAGATGATTTTGATCGAAAAGTTGAGTTTTGCGAAGTTATGATGGAACAAATTAATACCAATCCAAATTTTGTTTCAAATATTATTTTCACGGATGAAGCAACATTCTGTTTAAATGGTCATGTTAACAGACGCAACTTTAGATACTTGGTTAATTCTTATCCGCACTGGATGGAGCAGGGGTAACACAGTATCCTCAAAAGTTAAATGTTTGGAAGGGATTTAGTGGGAAGAGTACTATAGGATATTTTTTATTGATGACAACTTGACAGCAGATAATTATTTAGATCTATTGGAAATATATATCATCCCTCAATTTTTGCATCTGTCTTCAAATTTAATTGACCAAAACTAGGAAATATGGGTACAGTAAAATGGTGCCACCCTATGGCATTAACGTTCGAAATTTTCTTAATACTAACGACACTGATCGACGAGGAGCTATCGAATGGCCGGCATGGCCACAGTACTTGATACCATCCGATTTTTTTTGTGGTGCTATTTAAAAAGTCAGGTTTACGTTAATGGGTCAAAAAATTTCGAAAATCTTCAAGGCTTCGTCCGACGTATCCATTACTGCCAGAGAGCTGGATCTTGAAACCTTTTGTAAATAGTTATTTAATAAAAAAATTATAAATTTGATAATGTTTTTTTTATCTGATGTTGACAAAAGAGACTGAAACACCTTTTAGCCATATTTTAAGATCTATTTTGAAAAAAAACCACACAATATTTATATCATTGAATTTAGAATAAAATAACATTTCCTGATGTTTGTGTATAAAATTTCATTAAGAAATCTCAAAGCATTCTCGAGATATTTGCTGTTTCCATATATAATAATAGCGAACCTGTGTGAATAGAAACTTTTTCCATATTCCACGCAATAACAGGTGGACAATCTGTACACAACAAGTCTCCAGGACAATTTATTTCGCTTTAACTGTGATTGGGCAAGATGGTGTACTGCATATGAGTGGTAAAATGGAGAGGTGTCCAAAATATCGTTAACCAAATAAACACAGAAGGAAAATGTGTACAAGAGAATGGTTAAATTAATTTTATATATTGGCGGCCAAGGCCAAGGTCAAGGAGTGATCCAACTAACAGTAAAATTAAAAAAACATTGTAAAATAAATATTAATAAAAAAATAAGACCTTCTCTACATATTATTTGGCAATAATAAACATTGATGTACAAAAAATATGCCCTAAAAAGAAAATGAAGACACATTATTTGATGGAATAGCTAGAATGGAAAGACGATATAAAAATAATTTTGTCATTAAAAAATTCCAAAATTAATAAGCTGTTATTATTAAAGATTGTGTTTTGCAATCAATATGGAAGCTTTGTCACTACTTCACAACTTTGTAGTTTTAATAAAGATATGTTTTTAATTTTTTTCTTTTATGAATGGAATCTAAAATCTTTTCACGTGACATTCCATATGATTTAACCTACTTTCTGCAAGGTGGGCCACAACTTCTTTAAAAGATTCGCGAAACGTATTCAACGGGCCTGTTTTAACCGCATTTTAATATATTGTATTAACGGTAACTTAAAACCGGTAACTTAAAAATTATTGAATATAGGGAGACAGACGCCGAACCCTATAAAATTAATTTTATTATACGAAACTTACTTGGAAGTAGCAGTACTTCTAATAACGATAATTTAGGGAATAACAAACGTATTTGCGTTTTTTCTTTATTTATAAATAGAGTGAAGTATAATCTTCACTCCTCAGAGGTTTAATTCGATTTCAACATTTTTCCCCGACAAATAGACATTCCTTCTTTGGTATCAAAATGCATTTGTTGTTTGTTTTTAACAAAACGTTAAAATGAGTGAAATAAGTGGCAAAATTAGAGCAATTTTAAGACATTATTTAAAAAAAAGGCTTCCAAGCCACTGACGCCGCCCGTGAGATTTGCAAAGTAGAGGGGGAAAGAGCCATATCAATCCGCACCGTTCAGCTCTAGATCAAAATGTTCTGGGAGGGAGACATCACTCTTGAAGATAGCGGAATATCAGGCCGTCCTTGGTCTCTCGGTGCCGATATTTTAAGAGCAACTGTGGCTGCAGATCCTAAAACAAGCACCATAAAACTTTCAGCGACATTATGAGTGTCCCATATTACCGTTACCCGGCATTTGCGAGGTATATGAATGGTACCAAAGTTTAACTACTGAATAACTAAGTACCTCAAATATACCTCAGATACTTTTGAGATCTTTTAAACAAAACAGGCACCTACAGTTGAATACAATATTATAATTGAAATTTATAACGAATTCGATGATGTACACATTCTTTGCAAATTGCTTCGTGTAATTTGTTGAATTTATAGTTTATTTTTAGACACGTCTTCTTCTGGTAGATATTACATACTCGACATAACAATAATAGTTTTCAATTTACATTTATGAAAAATAAAATATTTCGAAGAATGATGGAAAAAATGACCCTGAATGATGTGTGTTTTAGCAGTTGATGACAACCATAAAACTTGTTATGTCTTGAATGGATAAAATTGCAGTTCTTGAAACTTAAAATAATTATTTACTATACAGGATTATTTCTTACCAGGATACAGAAAATGGAAATGTCATGTAATTCATAATGTTAATTTGTTTTTTAACTTGCTTTGATTCTATTACTGTATATGCTGAAAGAACCGTTTTGGTCATAAATGATAAACACTTCCTGGATTGGTTTTCTTATTATGAAAACATTTTTTTTTTCAAAAATACGGTGTTTTTTTCAATTCTTAACCTTAGTGTTTTCCATTCGATTGAAGCTGAACTAACGTTGAATAGTTGTCATTTAAATAAAACATTTTAAAAATAATATAGAGTGATTTTTTTAGTGCATCCGAACTTTAATCTTCTATATAAATAAAAATGTAAATGTTCGTTTGTTCAATATCTTAAATCTCCGAAAGTTCTTCACTGATTGCTTTGAAATTTTAACACGCACGTGTTTCTATATACCTATTATATAGATGTCACACCTGTGATAGGTAAAAACATGGTTTTTTGAAAAACAGGGCCATCTGTTGGACGTACCAGGTATGTAAATATGAAACCGGATTTTGCCTCTAGATAGGCCTAGCTGTAAATGTAGTTATCGCGTGATTGGCGCCATTTCCTTGTTGACATCTGATAAGGATTTTCAACTCACAACAATACATAAGTTTCATACAACAGCATAGTTTGTAATAGCGCTGAACATGCCGAATTTTGTGCCTGGAAACTACGATTTGCGGACAGCACTGATTTTCTGTTCCCATTTGGTAAATCACAGTGCTTTGAGTGGTTTAAAAAATTCAAAAGTGGCGATTTTGACATGAGAAACGAAGAACATGGAAGATCACCAAAAAAGTTTGAAGACAGCGAATTGCAAGCATTGTTGGATGAGAAAGATCTAGATGAGAAAATGGGTTACACATGAACTCAATGAAAGACCGCAGGAAAAACGAAAAACCACTGGCGAAATGCTACTCGCTAGGTACAAAAGAAAGTCATTTCTCCATCGAATTGCGACTGGCGATGAAAAGTGGATATATTTTGAGAAAAGTGGATATATTTTGAGAATCCTTAGCGTAAAAGATCATCGGTAACCCAAATCGCTATGGACAGTGAAACAGTGCTCTGTGTCTGGTATGATCAAAATGGTGTGATCTATTATAAGCTGCTAAAACCTGGCGAAACCGTTAATACTGAACGCTACCGACAACAAATGATCGATTTGAATCAAGCTTGGTGTGAAAAACGACCGGAATATCAAAAAAGGCAACAACAAAGTGATTTTGCTTCATGATAATACACTATCACACCCAGTAAAACTGGTCAAGGAAACGATTGAGGCGTTTAGTTGGAAAATACTTTCGCATGCGGTTTACCACACGTACTTGCTGAGCGCTTGCTTGACTGGTTTGCCTCAAAAGAGCAACCGTTTTTTTGGCTGCTTCGAATAAAATATTTTTTTTTTATCATGTACATACAATAAACGTCTAATTTCTATACAAAAATTTCGGTTTCATATTTACATACCTGGTAAAAGCAACACACGTTATACTAAAAATTTTGCGGCAAGCCATCTGTTTAATGTAACAGCACCACACCCAATACTAAACATTGCTCTTGCCGGACAACGTGCTTTTTGACAACTGCTGTAACTTAGTATTTACAATGTTTCCGATTGCATTGTTAATTGAATTTTCATAGATTTCGATTTATTTTCATTTTGGTTTAATTATTTAACCAGACTGAGCCACAACAACGCGTGGCCGGGTTCAACTAGTTTCAAATAAAACAAGACCCAAATTAGATGCCTTAAAAATATTTATTTTATGTAATATAACATTCAATGGCATTAGAGTCTGAAAACAATTTCGGGCAAATGTCCGCCGCCGTTACTTCTGACAAAGCGCATTTTGTCAATTCAACTTCTGGCCACTTTTTCAAGCAACTGGGGTTTTAAGTCCGCAATTGTCCGAATTACGTTGGCTTCTAAGACGTCAATAGTTGCTAGTTTATTGGTGAAGGCTAGTTTATTAAAGATTAGACCAAAAGGTTCTAAGTTATATCATTATTGTATTGTAATTCACATAATATAGTACTATTGTGTAACCAAATATTTCTTTTTAATAAAGAAATTGAAATTGAAACACAACGACAGCCGTTCGCCGGAGGCATCTAGGTATAGGTCTCGGATGAATCACCATCCAGTTCCTTTAAATTATTCTTAGAATTAATAAACCATAAAACTGGGAAAGGGTCTATTTTTTTAAAAACTCAATAATAATGTTATACAATTAATAAGCACAAACACAATCCCAGAAAACAACACACAGAACAAGAAAATAAAAATAACATAGCAATAAAAAATAAAAAGGAGGTCTAGCGGGTGTGGTCCACTAAAACTCCACTATCTCAGACATGTCCAAAAAATGCAGATCCTAACGTGTTTTTCTATCTTAAAAGAGTTATAATATACAATGATCTCAAATTAGGTTATTCTAAACCTACTTAAATTATACTAATTATAGAAAATTGAATCAAATGTACGCAAATAGATCAATCAAAATATGTAAAACCAAATTAAAGTAAATCAGATCGAATGAAACATTGTATTTTATCTGGTGATAGCGAGAGTAATAAGCACTTAAAGTAAAAGAATAAAAAAACATTAACGCAATAAAAAAAAACAAAAGAAAATTTTTATCTGGCCATATCTCCTTTGTTACGCTGCCCGTTCATCCAACCTATGGACTATCCAGTTACTAATGAGTTCGTTTACTGGAAATTCCGGGTCCTAAATGCGGGGGTCTCCAAAAAGTCTGAATTCTGCCTCGACCGTGTACTGCATCTAGTGGGCCCAAAATGACCGGATTCGGTAATGGCTGGGCTCTAATATGACTGGCTTTATAACGGCTTGATTCCTAATGGACCGGGCTCTCTAATTAGCGGGTCATAAAACCCTCTACAAGAATAGCAAAAAAATAAGTCTGAGTATGGCTTGGCCAGCTATTCTACATACTTCTAACGGAAGGATACGTCGTGGAGACATCTATTCAGATCGAGATATGATGTTAGACTATCTCGGCCTTGTCCCGTATAATACTGGAGCGCTCTCAATTAATACTCGCGCAAAACAATCTTACCTGTAACGGCTGATAATTTGTAAATGTTACAGTTGTTTAAACAATATTGCAAGCTTTATATTGAATAACAACATTAAAGGCTATCTTGTTACTGCTACTGTTACTGTTGTATATTTCATCATTAATATTTATTCATCCTTTTAAAATTGATTTAAATAGAGAACAATTCTTCTCTTGGAACCCTCGGAGGAAAATACTATACTTTTTTAGAAAAATTTGTAAACTGGCAAACTGGAAGTATACTTCAATTAAATTATAATATTGGATATTGTTGATGTATTTTTTAAAATAAAATTGATTATATAATTAAAGGAAAAATTATGAGAAACTGTATCAATCCACAAAATTGATTTAAACCAAAACCAAACAAAAATATAACCGCCCAAATTAGTACCAGAACATTTAATTATATTCAGAGATGATTAAAAGACAGGATATCGTCAGATAATTAACAATTATGTAGCAAACTACCGTGAACCAATTATTTATTGTGAACAAATTAGCAATATAGCCCACGATTGTACAAAAAAATGTCAATGCGGAAATAATGGCTATTGTCCTTCACTTCTCACTTTACATAAAGACGAATTCTATTGTATGGATATTTTTGTATTGTGTTGTAACCGTCATCTAGTTTCGTGATATTGAATGCAGTTTTTGGTATTGTTCAGATAAATCGTAAAAAATGTCGGTAATGCGTATTGAATTATTCGTTTTCGACTACAATAACATTTTACATGAGCTTTTTAGAAGCATGCGATATGTCGAAGTTGGTAAAAAAATTATAAATTATAGTGTTGTCCGTCCGGAAAGTACTTAAAAAAGTACGTGGTACTTTCGTAGTACGAAATGCCTAAATATCCATAGGTGATGGCTATTTAGACATCAGACGATATTACAATGAATTTGTTTTTGTTCCTTCTTTTCGAAAAGTCGAAGATTCTTTCAATAATTTCCTTAACTTACTTTCGTAATCCTTCCTCTTAATACCCGAAGGTCTCGAGGTGAAATTAAATTTCATGTATTAACGAAGTTTCTCCACAATTTACGACCATTGACTATGTTTACTACTACCTGCTATGTTTTACCTCTTCTTTGAATTGTTTCTGTGATGTTCTTATTCCATATTTTACGCGACCTTCCCCTTTTGTTCTTTTCCATCGTTCTAAGTTTCAAAACTCTCTTGATTTGTGTGCTTGACCTATTTTGTTTAGATTGCCGAACCATCTCAGTATTTCCTCCAGTATTTCCTTCCTATTTCCTTTTCTAATCTTTTTATTCCCTGTACCTTACGAAAGTATCTGATTTCTGCCCCTTATACCCTACGCATTCACATGTTTATATGTATATATATATATATATATATATATATATATATATATATATATATATATATATATATATATATATATATATATATATATATATATATATATATATATGTATATATCGTTTTATATATTGTTAATTTAGTTTTTTTGTATATTTGTTTGTTGTTTAAGTCATTGGAGGAATCTCCCTGCTCTCGCCGGTATTTAGTTCAGTTCATCGTCCTAGTTTCTCCTATTATTAATAATAGTACCTAAGTAGTTATACTTTTCAGGGTGATTAATTTCCATGTTGTTTAAGGTTATTGCTTTCTCCTTGCAATGTTCTTGATTATTTGTCAATATTATGATCTGTGTTTTAATTTATATTGATGCGTAAACCAAATTTTTCAGCTGCTTCGCTCCATACTCCTATGTTGAATTTTTATTTTTCCTCAGATTCTGCCATGCGAACTATATCGTCCGCAAATATACACATCTCCACATTAACTGGTTTCATCTGTGCCCAACCCAATACTATTTCTTAAATGTATTCTTTATATTTTCATTATTTCGTCTATTGTCTTTATAAACAGTAGCGGACTCAGACTTCCTCCTTGTCTCACTCCTTCCATTGTTGGAAAAGTTAATATGTAAATGTGGTAATTAGGTTTGGTTTTTGGTTTTTCCTTAATCTGCTTTGTTCATTTAATAGTGTCTTGGTTAATTTCCACTCTCAATCTGCTCTCTAGTATAGTTTCGAACATTTTTGCTATTATACATAGTAATGATATGTAGTCTTTGTATGATATTTGTCTTGTAATAGTCTTTGTAGTTCGTGCATTACTTTTTATTTCCTTTCTTGTGTATTGGTATTATCAAGGCATTAGTCCATTTTTTTCGAACTTTTTGTTTTTCCATGCTAAGTTAAACAGTTTTAAAAGTGCATTTCTTCCCCCAGGTGCTTTCCCCAGTTTTAGTTTTTCTATAGCTTCTCTTAGTTCTTCTTCAGTTATTAAACTTTCACTTGTTGTTCCTGGATTTTTATTATTTATTACTTCTACATTTTTATTTAGTATTTGATGGTGTCCGGTTTTAGTAAGATATATATTCCCACCGAGTATACTATTTCGAGTATGTGTTCACCATTCGTCAATAGTTTACCTTCTTTGTCATTTATTATTATGTCTTTGTTATTTCTTACATTTTTGAGTGGTCTTTAAAACAATTTTATGTTTTCTGTACTATTCTTCTCCATTTGTTATCCAAATTTTTCCCAGCTCACCCTTTTCGCTTCCTTGGCCATAACTTTGGCATATTTTTCTGTTCTTTGTATTTTTCATGGCTTTCCAGTGTTTTACTTACTAGGTACTCTTTCCATAAAGTCTTCTTAATCTTGTTCTTCACATTCTCGGTCCACCAAGCTGTACCTTTGTGATTTCCATTCTTTCTGCTATATCTACAAGCTTTTCTTGCTAACATAATTATGCTACTTTTTAGTTTGTACTATTCCTGTTCAGTATCTTCACTTCACCTGTCTTCCCTTTTCTAATACATTCTTCTCCAATATCTCCTAATATTTCTTCCATATATCTCCGTGTCTCAATTTGTATGACTTGATTATTTCCTTGCAAGTATTTGTTCTTCCAGTTGGTTGCTCCACTTCCTAGTTCCTGATTTAAATCGTCGTTTTCAGCAAAATACTGCCCAATGTTTTCCGATGTTTAAGGAATTTGATATTTATTATTATTATTATTATTATTCTGCTCATCCTTACTGTAGAATCTCAGCTCATGCTGGCCGGTATTCCAATGCCAAGATGAAAAAGCAATTCAGCTCCTCTCACCCTAGCATAATATCTTACGAACAATGTGACACGTCTGCAAGAGCACGGCACGCTGTCCCACTATGGCAATCGATCTCGAGATCCCGAGGCTCTCGATGTTCTTTGAAAATCTCTTACTTATCAGGCCTTTGGCGGATATAACGAAGGGCACTACATCTACCTTACTCAGTTTCCACTGGTTCTTCAAGTCGTATGCCAGATTTTCATACTTTGTGGATTTTTCTATCTCAGTTTTTCTAATGTTGTGAGATAGTGGCACTGCGATGTCAATTATAAAAGCCCTCTTGTCCTTTTTGTTGATTAGAACAATATCCGGCCTGTTATAATCAACCGTTCGATCAGTAGTGATTGGTCTGTCCCAGTAAAGAATTGTATCGGGTGATTCAAGTACAATAGAAGGCGAGTACTTATAATATGGAGGAGGTGCATTTTCTAATAGCGAGTATTTTTTTGCAATTTGTTGATGTATAATTTTTGCCAGCTGATTATGCCGTCCTAAATAAGCATTAGGAGCAAGGGCCGGGCAACCGCCAATAAGGTGCTCAATTGTTTCCCCCAAAGTACCGCATTTCCTGCACTTATCGACTACGTCCAAATGCAGTATGTGCTTTTCATAGTTTTTTGTTCTTGTTACCCCATCTTGAATAGATATCGCGAAACCTTCTGTTTCTGGGTACAAGAGTCCATCGGTCAGCCACTTCAGAGACAATTGTTCGTCAATGGTGTCATCTTCGAGTCACTTAGGAAACCTTCCGTGCAATGTTTGTCCTTTCCATTCTCGAACACAGTCCGTGAGTGTTGTTCTGCTATCAATACGATTTTGTTTATTTAGGTTCAGTGGGGTGAAACCCCGATCCTCATTTGCAACCAATTTCATTAACGTACTGTTTGAATCAAGGAAGTGTTTTCTCATTCTATTTTCTTGATTGAGACAGAGATTTTTTACGTTTACAAGGCCTCTACCCCCCAACTTTCTTGGGATGTATAGTCTTTTCGTAGATGAGTTTGGATGCAGGCATCGGAACTTTGTCAATGTTCGGCGCGTCAACCTATCGAGTTCATCAAGGTCAGTTTCTGACCATTTAACTATGCCAAAAGAATATGTCAGAGTTGGCACCGCCCAACCTTTGATCGCTCTAATGAGGTTTCCTCCGTTCAGTTTGGTGTTTAAAAGTTTTGTAAGTCTCTTTTGGTATAGAGTGGAAAAGTCCTTCTTTAACTGGTTATGATCAAGTTTATGCTTTTGGGGTATTCCTAAATATTTGTAGGATTCTTCTGGTGCTAGTTGTTGTATGTTACAAAGTGTTGAATGTTGACTCTGAACCTTTCCCTTCTGTATACTAATGGTAGAGCATTTGTCCAGTCCGAATGACATTCTGATATCTCTACTGAATGTTTCAACCGTTTTTATCAATTAGTTTAATTTTTCTCTAGTTTCTCCATATAATTTAAGGTCATCCATATATAGTAGATGAGAGAGCTTTCTTGGATTCCTCATGTTAAGTTTATATCCAATATTGCTGTTGTTGAGTAGTGTGGACAAAGGGTTCAATGCTAAACAGAATCAAATTGGAGAAAGGGAATCTCCCTGAAAAATTCCTCTCTCGATATTTGTAGCAGCAATGCATTGTTGGCCGACAAAAAGATTCGTTTTCCCCTTCCCCATCAGGCGCTTTAAAGAATTAATAATCTGGGGGCTAATTTTATAGAAATTCAGAACCTCAACCAGCCAATCGTGAGGGACACTATCGAATGCTTTCTTGTAGTCTATATAGCAGATATTTAAGTTGCGTTTTCTTTTTCGCGCTTGCTCAAGAACTACAGCATCGATCGTCAATTGTTCCTTGCAGCCCATACTTGCTCTTATACATCCTTTCTGTTCTTCTTCAAAAATGTTGTTTTTATCACAATGTTGGTAGATTTTTTCATTGAGTAGGGCTGTGAACAGTTTATATAACACTGACAGACATGTGATTGGTCTGTAGTTATTGGGTTGCTTAACGTCCCCTTTTTTGAACAGTAGGTATGTATTGCCCTCCATTAGAAAGTCAGGGAAAGTGTCTGGATTTATTAAAACCTCTTTAAATGCATTTGCAAGTACGGGATAGGCGGCTGTAAAGCTTTTAATCCAGAAGTTATGCAATCCATCTGGTCCAGGCGCCTTCCAGTTGTGAGTCTTCCTGACAGCAGTGCAAATGTCAATCTCTGTGAAATCGTTAGACTCCATATCTGGGAGAGCATTTGTCTGTTCTTGAATAGTTTTAACCTAAGGAGCCAATTTTTCGTAGCCGTCTGATTTTTTCCAAGCCGATCTCCAATATTCCGCAAAGGAAGACACATCGATATTCTTAAGTTCTGACTTGCTGTTACCTTCTGCTTCGAGTTGTCTATAAAATTTCTTTTGGCTGTTTGCAAATACTGAATTTTGATGTTTTCGCTTTTCTAGTTCATTATATCTTGCTAGCATGGCTCCTTTCGATTTAGCTTTTTGCCTAAACCGATCTTTTAGATCCAACAATTTTTCTGTCAGGTTTGAATCATCGAAGTCAATGCCAGATTTATTGGCAATTATTTTTGCTTTTCTCGCTACTTTATTTGACTGATTACCAGAAAGATACTCTGAGATAATGTCAACTTTCCTCCGGAACTCATTGATATTGTTTTCAAGGCGCGTTTTCCAGACAGGTGTATTTTTCTGGATACTACGACCAGCCGCATTATGGGTGTAAGTCTTTTGACCTGAAATTTCGATGACAGTCACTGCTGCACAATATAATGCAAGATGTATATCGCTTAAATTTGTCATCCCAGATAGATGTGATTCCAAAACTCTATTAATCTGCATTAGAGTAATACGTGATTTTGCAATATTACGCAGTACTGGAATTTTTGGTCTATTCAATGGGTTTGAGCCAGTAAAACTGGCCAAATTGCTGTAAAACTTCTCTCGTATGTTAGAAAAGTTACGTTGCGAGATTGATTCTTCATTTTTAGACGATGATGCTTCTGGTGATACATTTTGAGTTTGTTCTGCTTGTTTCTCCTCTGTATTCGAGTTAAGAACGTCTATAGTATCTTCTTTATGTTGTTGATATGTAATGTTTTGATGTAGTTCATTACCGATTTCTCTCTTGATGTTCATTAATTCCGATTCGGTTAGATAGTTTTTCCTTAGAATTACATTTTTACGGTCGGCTAAGTTTTGTTCCGACAGCTGAGTTTCAGGGAACCTCTTTTTATATTCTTGGTGGAGTGCATGCCTCCATCCAGGGAGCGGATTATCTCCGCACTGGTTTACGTAGTAATAGGCACGCATTACATCAATATTCATTTCGCGTGTCCATCTGATACGTGGAGTGCGTTCGGTCCTAGTGACAGCCTTCCTTATTAGGGGCGAGCCAGCAAGTACCGGGGTATTTTGATCTTCTACTCCATTATTAATTTCCGCTCTCTATTGATTTTGTAGTAAAGTCTTTGGTGTTGCTAGACTTAGATGATCTAATTGTTGTTCGAGTGCCTCTTTCATTGCCATTCTTGTGGTGCCATAGAGTTGGGAACCGCCACTCGCTCCAGATTCACCAACCCCGGACAAATCCTCCCGACGGTTCCGAAGGGTTCTTGTCTGCAAAACCCTACCGCCTTGTATAATATTATGTGTTTTATTCTCCATAAATATATTTGGGTTCAAGGGAAAAACGGTCACCTAAGGCAGAGCCCCGATTTACCATGGGAAAGCTATTTACTACCGGAGGGCGCTTGGTATCCGGAGACATCGTTAGAGACACTTTAACCCTGTGCCATTCAGCTCCTCGGCACGATGGATTTCCACCTTAAGCTTGGGGATTTTTTTTTTCAGAGGTTTACTCCTCTCAGCTCGGGAAGGTGGTGGCGCCACTCACCAAGCGGACTAACCGCCCCCTGCCATTTATTATTATTATTATTATTATTATTATTATTATTATTATCGAATTTGTTATATTCAACTAAATATTGTTTTCCAATATTTACGGAATGCAACATTTAACAACTTTAACACTTTAAATTATAACAGTCTATCACGTTCAGGACAAATGCATCAACATTCTTGGAATCAACCAATCTACCAATGTCGATTATATTAACTTGGAATGGTTAGAAAGGCCAATGTATGGGTGCCGCATGAGCAAACGGAGAAAAAATTGATAAACCGATTTTTTTCTTCTGATTCTTCTATTAAAGTGATTAAAAATGGATTGCATACAATAGTGTTAAGCATAAGAGCTCGTGATGTAAAAGCGGAAATGTAGAAGCGAAGAAAGTTATGTTATGCATTTTTATTATGAGCTGTTACCAGGAAACCTGACGATTAATTCGAAAAAATACTGTTCATGACAAAGTGAATTAAAAGGTGCAATCGATTAGAAGGGGCCTGAATTAGCTAACAGAAAGGGGATTGCGTTCTATCGAGGCATGGCTAGACCATTCGTGTCTTTGACCAAGGGACACACTTACAACTTAATTGGGATGTTTTGGTCCACCCATCATATTCTCCTGACTTTGTTCCCTCCGATTACCATTTATTGTTTAGATATATTATTTAGATCGCTTCAAAATGGTTTAGATGGTAAAAATTGCATTTCCTTGGAACGCTTGAAAATCACCTGGATCAGTTTTTTGTCAGAAACCGCAGAATTTCTATGATCGCCAGATTGAAAGTATCAGAGAGGAGGGAAAATTCCATCGAACAGAATGGCCCATACTATATTGATTAAAAATTTTTTCAAAAAATTTCCATACCATTTTTTCCAAAAAAATGGAATGAACTTTTGAATTAACCCATTACTATTCAATATTATGGGCCATATAGTTTGAATGCAAACATTATGGCCCTATGATATTGTATGATATTTAAGATGAAAAAGGATTATTATATCAGAAGGATTGTTAGTTTGATTTTTGGTATATAATAATGAAGCATTATATGATAAGTAGCAATATTCCGAATCATTCATGAAAAGTAAAATGTTAAAAAAATATATTTCGCATTGGGTTCCACACTAAAGCGAGCGCGTAATAAATGATGGAGACCTTTAGGGTTTTAGAACAGGGCTTTAGGATGGAGACCTTTAATCTGCGAACAGAATAAATGAATGAATGACATGAATCAGACATGAATCCTAATGAAAGCTATAACGATATATAAAACCTATAATAGCAAGAAATTGATCTCGGGCGATTTTGATGGCCCCCAGGAATGATCCAACAGAGCAACAACGTTGGCCTAGGCATTTACAAACGTCCATCGTCGTTAGTAGCTATATAAGCCTCCGATGGCCAATTTATATGATCTGTGAGCTTTTAAGTCTCACTGATGACGGCTATAAGGTCAGAATTCGATCTAAGGAATTATTGAGTGAGGTAATGGTTATGGCGGATGAAGGAAAGTCGAGAGCACCCACATTGTGTAACCACCCACAATATATATATATATATATATATATATATATATATATATATATATATATATATATATATATATATACATGTGTAAATAAACTAATAAACTTTGTTAAAACATTTTTTTTTAATTAAGTATCATACCCTACATCAGTTTGTTGATGTCAGACTTGCCAGACAAAGATTGTTATTTCAAAATTACGACAAAAATGATTTCGGTGTTTCGGTGCGTGCATTTAAGTTCTATTTATAACTCAAAAATATATTATCACGAATGTCAGGATATGTTTCTAAATGACGGGGAACCTCTCCAAAATTCTGAAGGAGCTAAAACTATTTAGGGGCAACGATTCTCCGAAAGGCCGCTGTCAGTTCGGCAAAAACTGTCGCTGGCCGCTGTCAGCTCGGCAAAAAACAGGTCCTCAATAACTTTTGAATACGAGTAGTGTGGTTTCAAAATTTCAAGAATGTGAGCGGCAACTAGAAACCGGCCCTAAAGTTGAAGAACAAATTTTACATCTTATCGAAGAGGATTCTACTAAAAGTACTCTAAAAGTATTGCTCAACAAGTTAAAGTTTCCTATTGGATAGATCACAACAGTACATAGATCACATAAAGAGCAATTACTCTACCCTTATCATATGCAAAGCAAACAAGCACCCTTACCCGGCGATTTTTCACTCAGGCAATTTAAATATTGTGAATGGTTTATTGGTTAAAACCAAAGGAATTCAAATTTTTGTTCAATATTTTATCAACCAACGAAGCTTCTTTCACGATGGAGATTTTGAAGAGCTAAGTTAGTAAAACAATTAATCATGTTTTTCCTAGTGTGACGTGAATCGTTTAAAAAGTGATATGATGTGAAAAATTTCAACCTGCCATTAAACGAGAATAATGTGTAAGTTTTCTTTTTTTTTGTAACAAAATAAACGAAATTTATGCAGCAACGAATGGAATAAATTATAATAAAATATTATATTTTATTTTCATATAATACCTTAAGAGACCAATGGAAAAAAAATTAAATTCTGATAGATTGATATGAACAGGGCGAAAATAGATGTTGCCACTGTTAGGAAGATTTATCTTGTTTTTATATCTGCTTTTCGTGGAAATGGTTACATTTTGAATATATGTTTTAAGGAAACTTTTTGTTCAAAAAACATTAAAGAATCCTTGGCTAAATTTACGAAAGTACTTTTCCTTACACCCTGTATATATGTATATATCATTTACGAATGATTTTCCTCAATATACAAAGTCTGATCAAAAAGTTGCCAACGCTATAAAAGAAAATCAGTTTCAATGTCTAAAGCTACTTATATTTTCTTTATAGTCCCCTGGAACTTAAATACAGTTTATTCAAGCTAGCCTAATAATTATATCGCTTCCCTGAACTTCTTCCATAAAGTATGAATGTTAAAAGTGTTTATCCCGATAAAAAAATATAATTTGACCGATGTATTATATGGTTTTGCTCTTTCATATTGAATTATTAATAATTGACTTTGGGATTTTCCGATCCAAAAACTCTGGTGCATGTTCAATGTAATCATCAATAATCATCTTTAGTGATAGAAGGGTTGCATTAAAATGTAAAGCATAAACATGTGACTTTTCGATAGACAGCGTTGAAATAAAAAGAAATTTCCTTTTATAGAGAGTACATTATGGTGACCATTTAATTTCCTTAATTATACAAATTGTGGTTTACCTTTTAAATCATTTCCGTACGACATAATTGTTATTTCTACCCAAAACCGTAAATGCATCCTCGTTGTTTAAAATAATTTCCCGGTAATTTAAATAATGATAGCATTATTCAACAGTTTTCAGCATATTAGGTTGACAAATAATACGTCCGTTTCCTAAGTAAATAAATTCAAATCACTAATACTAACTGAGATTCACGAAGCTGTCAAAAGATTGAAGAAAGGGAAGGCTGACGGCCATGACAACATGAAAGCGGAGATGGTTAATAATGATATAGTGTAGATCACTGGAATAATACCTCGAGATTGGACAATAGCCAAGATAAATAAAATGAGATAACATTATGGTTTTAAACCTACAATGGAAACGGTAGATCTCTTATTTAGCTTAAGACAACTATCTGAAAAAATGCTGTCCAACAGCCTCAACATTTATTTATTCTTTGTGGATCTTAGGAGGGCTACTGACCTCGAGAAAACATCTGATAAATATTATAAAATTAAGATGTCGATGAATGGTTAATAAGAACCATCAAGAATATATATTCTGTTACAACATATATCATAAGAAGAAAAAAGCTAGGTTGAGATGAGTTTATTATTACTATGGGGATTTGACAAGGTGGAGTTCTGGGCTCATTATTGTTCATTCTGTTAACGGATGATATTTATAAAACATTTTACCAAAAATTAATTAAAACCTGCTAGAATAATGTTTTATAAGGTTACAATACATGTTTAACAAGTATATGTGTCGGAAATGATGTATGCGGATGATTTGGTGATGTATGCGAACATTGATGACTCAGACTTAGGAAATAATATGCTAGTGTAGAATGAAAAACTAAGAAAGAGCAACAGTTTTTGATTACTTTTTCACACATATAATTTATCCGACGATGCGCACTTCTGGCTTAATGGGTTTGTGAACAACTATACCTGTAAGAGTTGGGCCGATCAAAATACTCAAGCCATTCAGGAGTTATATATTCATCCTCAAAAAGTCAGTTTGATGCAGTTTTTGGGCTGTTGTAGTACAATATGATCTAATTTTTTTGATGATGATAATGGAAATCGAGTTACTGTTAATGGTGAACGTTATAGGAGTATGCTAAAAAAATATCTTTGGCTTGTACTGATAAATGTGGTTAGAAACAATGTTTCTTTTCAATAAGACTGTGCTTTTTTCAACAAGACTTGTCACACCTTTCGCCAGACAATCGATTTATTGCAAGAAAGGTTTCCTGGGTGCATTATTTTGCGAAATGCCCAATGTCAAATGCCAGTGTCAATTCTTGACTTTAAACGAAACATGCAGGCCATCATTAAAAATATACCACGTGGTGTGTGTGAAAGAGTATTCTAAAATTTGGTCTGGAATGCATTGAACCAGACGAACCGGTGGAGGACCTTTGAATGACATTACTTTCAGAACATAATGCCATTATTTGTTCAAGATTAAATAAACATTATCGGATTATCACTTGTAGTTATAATTGTACCGTATTTTAAAGCTCTGATATTGGACAACCCTTTACATTAACGTAGATAAAACAGAGGTCCTGATAAGTCAAAAACTAACTTGTGCTCAGGGATAAATACCAAAAATAATCAATAAGAGGAAATCAATAATAGAACAAATAAATATTTTATAAGAAAGAAAGAAATAAGTACTGAAACTAAGATCAACACATTCAAAACTGTGTATATTCTGGTGTTGACATATGGGTGTGAGATGTGGACAATAAGCGATATACTCAAACTAATGTGATATTGATCTTTTAGTACAACGTGATCCAAAGAGTTGTTTATTTTTGGCCGCGCTGTAGAATATTTGGTAGAAGGGATGGAAAGGTGGGGTCGGTCTTAAACGATTGTTCGGCTCAGGGAAATTTAGTCACCTTGCAGCGCTTTACGGGAGAGGAACGCTCGTTTTGTGTGCGCGAGTATTACCGCAACAACAATTCCGCGACTATTTCCTGCTGGGGTACAGAAAATCCTAAAATGAAACATGAAAGGCCTCTGCATAGCCCGAAGGTCACAGTTTGGGCTGCAATGTCGGCATGAAGAATAATCGCCCCGTTTTTTTTCGAAAACCACCAAGGCCGCGCAGTAATGAGGAATTCTTAGCGTTATGTCGATATGCTTCAAGCTTTTTTCACTCCTGCTCTTCAATAAATTGGAGAATACACTCAGGACACTTGGTTCCAACAGGACGGAGTCACCTGTCACACTTCCGATCTCTCTTTTTGACCGTCGTTCAGGTGCTTTTCCCGGAAAAATTGATTTCTCGAAAAGGAAGTATTCAGTGCACCCCAACCAACGGCTCCCCCCCAAAATTTGGACCTGACTCCCTTTTATTTTTTATGGGGATATTATATTGAAAATCAAGTGTACCGCAACCGCCCCACCACTCTGGAAGATCAAAAGAAGAATATTCGGAAAGAAATCGAATGCATAACTGCAGACACTTGCTGCCGCGTTATGGTAAATTTTACAGGTCGGCTTCAGGAGTGCCGACCCAAGTATATGTATATTTTAACAGAAAGAGAAACGAAAATAGTTTATGTTAATATTTATTTATTGTATTATGTAGTTACCATTAATATTTACACCTTTTTGCCAACGTTAAAAAATGTCAACAGATTGTATTTCACCTCTTCTTCCATTTTAAAACATTTCCCATTGCAGCAATTTTGGAGGGAAATAGATGGTAGTCGGAGGGTACGATGTCTGGTGAGTATGGTGGATGATGCAAAACATCTCAAATGAAGCTCAACAAGTTTTTCCAGGTCCTGATTAAAATTGGTGGGCGTGGATTATTATGATGAAACTCGGCGCTTTTCCTGTGTGATAGTTCTGCCGGCTTTCTTTAATTACTGCCTTCCGCTGATTTAATTGTGAATAATAGAATGATGGTTTGGTTGCGTGAAAGAAGCCCAAGGTATATCTTTCAATCCTACCAAATGCACAGTCAAATTACACCAAATTTTCTTCGGATGAAGGCTCTCCTTGGCGAGGATTTTTTTCTTTGGATATTATTGTACACAATCCACTTTTCATCACCAGTTATTATCTGCTTAAAAAATGGAGTAATCCACACATATCGGCAGACGTACCTATTTTCTTTCGGATAGTCAAAAGTGTTGATTTACCAATATGTAACTTATCTGCTATCCCACGAACCGTGGTGTATGGATTTTCGGCTATTATGGTCTTTATTTCCGCGACATCAGTGCTTAAGCAACGACCAGAGCGATGTCAGACTTTCAGGTCAAAATCTTCGCCCCTGAACCCACCAAACACAAACAACTTTGGCACCGTGGACTCCTCAACAGAATCAATCAACAGTTAAACGCCTGGTTGACAAGGGAGATCTTTTTACGGAGACTGAAGGCTTTATGTGTGCAATTCAAGATCAAGTCGTGCACACTAAGAACTACTAAAAAAATATTATTAAGGATGCACGAGTATCAAATGACACATATAGGAAATGTCACGAAAGCCAGAGACTATCCAACATATTGTAATAGCATGTGGTAGACTCTCCCAGATGGATTATCTTCACCGTCATAATCAGGTGGCCAGTATAGTCCACCAGGAGCTTGCAAGTCGTAATAGCCTTATAACAGAGCGAGTTTCCTATTATAAATACACCCCAGAGGCGGTACTAGATTCGGCCGATTTCAGGTTGTATTATGACCGAACAATAATAACCGACAAACCCGTACACTGTAAATGGCCAGATATTATATTGCTGGACAAAAGGAAAAAAACAGCATTGCTAATCGACATAGCTGTTCCAAACACACACAACATTCAAAAGACGGCTGAAGAGAAAGATAAAAAATATACAGACCTCAAGTTAGAAACAAAGCGGATATGGAAGTTGAACCAGGTTCATATAGTGCCATTGATAATTTCAACAACTGGCATTATACCAAAGAACCTGAAAAATGACAAATATCTGGAGCTAGAAGAAAATCTGTTTAGATTAATGTAGAGGGCGGTAATCCTTAATACCATTCGCATCGCCCGAAAATTTTTGGAGGATTGAAGCTGCTTTGGCTACGGCTCGCACTTCATTTAAAATCCAGCTTAGCTGGGAAAAAAAGATAGAAAGGAAATAATAATAATAATCGTTATTTAGCACTTGGCTACTACTAAGGGCGTACCCACGGTGGGGCAGATTGGGGCGCTTGCCCCCACCCCCTTGGTCATTTAATGAAGCAAAAAATGAATTTGAAAACGAAGTTTTATCAAGGTTTAGCCAGACGCACCGAGGACTAGTACTGAAATAAAATTTCGATTAATTCGAATACTATTACAACTAATTATTTGTTTTAACGTTCTCAGATGTTTAAATAAAATCATTTTTTTAATTAGTAGTTTATATTAGGTATTTTTGTTTTACCCTCCCATGAAAAATATCCTGGCTACACCCTTGGCTACTATATACAATTTGTAATTCATTTATATGAGTGCATGTCTATATATAACCCACTGGCTATTTGCTTAAGTTATGTGATATTCTACGGAAGAACCCTATTTTTTTACCTATTTTTTTACTCATGTAATTTACAAAACTTCAACTGAGAATCAAGAATTACCCCTAGATATTTAATTTGATCAACGATTTCAATGTTATTCTTCCGGATATAAATATTATAATTTTTATCAATAAATGATTTGTAAATATCTCTCTTTGCCAGAATCATATATTTTGTTATGTCAGAATTTTATTTTAATTGATTCACACATAGCCAGTTACACAGGTCTACAAAATAAAAAAAAAATAAAGTATAGTGTCTAGCAACACGCTCAGTAACATTAAATTATCAAAAGTACGTACCTATTTTAATTTACTCACATTGATAATATTTTCTTCTCAGTACCCATTTAGCTTGTTCATTTTTATTGTTTGTTCAATTAAATAAGTTAGTAAATAAAACCCGAAAGATGTCATCGTCAAAACGATCGTGTTTAAATGACCCGAATACTTTTTGTTACGTTTGTGGCGAGTATACGGTAAAAAAGTTTCGAAAACCTATATCTGAATTTGTGCAAAATGCGTATTTGGCTTACTTTCACTTGGAAATCGAAGACATTGATAAACCATGGATTCCAAACAATGTTTGCAAAATTTGTAGTGAACATTTAAGGCAATTGACGAATGGTAAAAGAGTCAATTGAAGTTTGGTGTGCCTATGATTTGGAGGAAACCAAAAATCACTACGTTGACTGTTGTTTTTGCTTAGTTAAGGTACATGGTATTAACCGAAAAAAAAAACCTATCCCGATCTGGTATCTGCTAAAAGACCTGCTTCTCATTCAGGAGACGTCCCTGTTCCAACTTTTCGTGGCCTGTCTGATCTTTTAGATACAGAAGTAGTACATCCGAAGATAGGCCGCTTGCACTAGCGAAAGTGATAATTTTGTAGCTACGTCGTCAAAACACCTACTTTTTATTCAAGATGCTTTAAGTGACCGTATCAGAAATCTCGACTTTTCAAAAGAAATATCAAAACTGTTGGCATCCAATTGGGACTAATGAAAAAGTATGTCAAAGCATTGGATAAAAATGGTTCCAGTTTTAATTATATATTGAGGAAATTTCTCTGTTTGAGGAAGCAGAAATTTAAGGCTGGCGACGACGCCGCCGAACGACCGCAAATTAGGCATTTCGAACGACCGCAAATTAGGCTTTTGATGAAAGATAATAATTTCGAGCATTCGATGAATGATATAGAATCATTAGCATAGTTTTCTTTCGTTAGTGTTGAAAAAAAATTCCTAGAGAATTATCCTAGAAAATTTCCTAGGGAAGTCGGCAAATTATCGCGAATTGGTGCAAAACAGGCTGCAAAATTTCAGAAAGCTTAAATGTAACATGAGCATCAATGTTCACTACCTCTACAATCATTTGTATAAATTTTCGGACAACCTTGGCTCTTATAGAGAGGAACAAGGAGAGCGATTTCACCAGGACGTAAAAAATATGGAAGAAAGGTACCAGGGTAGATGGGATGAACACATGATGGCGGCTGATCACTGATGGAGTATCACGCGTGAGTGCCTGGAACAAAATCACTCGAAGAAATCACGAAAAAAGAAGCTTTCTCCATGTTCAATGATGTAACAAAAGGTAAAAAACATGATGTAATCGTATTATTTCGGCATCTATCATATCTCGAAAACTACACGTACATTTCAAAAAATATATGCATCGTTAGGACCAATATAACGAGCATATTTGTTTTAGTTTTCCGGCGCCAAATCCACTGTAGATCTGTGTTATCTAATATAGAGCGTTCTAAATTAATATCTTTCAGCATTTAGTCATAGTTCTGTCCCGTGAATGAAAGGAGCGTATCGTCTGCAAATACATTTAAGTTTAATTTTTAAAAAATGTATATAGGTCATAGATGTATATAAGGAACAAAAAGGGCCCCAATACACCGCATTGTGGGATAGCAATATCATTTTCCAAAATTCCTGATACATTTACTTTTGTTCGATGAAAGCGGTGGTCACTCAAATTATGTTATTACATAATGTTACTGCATAATCACATTTATTTTGATTGTTATTCTGGAAATGTTTCTATCGATCCTCGTAATATGTCATTAGATTTTTTCCTTCATACCAATATGACCACACAAGTGATCTCACTAATGAGGTTTTGCTTCATAATTATTTATGTATTTACTATATTATTATATGTTGTTCATTAAATTTTATTTCAATAAGAATAGACAAACGAGTCTACTTAGATAGACATCTTAATTGCCCAATACATCGTAAACCGCATAATTATTTGCTCAGAATAGACAATAAGACTGTAAAATAATGATCGGTTCATTAAAATTCCGCTTGTTGCCTTGAGGTCTAAGAAGATCTTGTGGCAAATGTCTGATAATCGTCCATAATAGAAGTTCATTAAGAATAAAGCTTAAACAGGATATTGATATGAATAAAAAGTATGATTCGTTAGATAGCGTGCTTCGAAATTACAGAGGCGTGCGTTTAACAGCTTTGTGGTGATGGAGCATAGCAAACAAAATCTGAAATTTTGTTATAAACAGATAATATTAAAGCTCGAGCTCTACGTTTTGATGGGTTTGACCCACCAAAATTCCAGATTCCAGCTTGGTTTCATTTATTCCCCTTCATTTTCGCCTGTAAAAAAGGTGACAGCTGAATTTAAACATGATCGTACATCCATTGAAGATAATAAACTTTCGATATATAATAAACTTCGATATATAATAGATAAGATAATAAACTTCGTCACACAAAAAAGGGGCACCCCCCGTTTTTTTTTGTAAAACCGAAAACCTTTCGAATGACGGTGGTGTATCAATTACTAATATAGCAAAATATTTTTAAATATTCTTCTTCGAGTATTCAATCATTTTAAATAAATAAGTTTTGTTATATATACTGACTGACATCCAAATATGAATAAACATTATATTTCAGAATATTAAAATATTTTGTAGAAGTTTTATTAGAGCGGAATTAATTTTTGTGTTGGACCAGCCAGGCAATCAATTAGAAGTTTTGCTCAGCTTAGTGAGTTTGGAAGATGATGAGTAATCGGGTAGCAGGATACAGGATTGTTTCATTTCATGGAATTCTCACTAGGACCAATAGCAATCCATATACACAACACCGTTGTCGAATTTGATATCAAAAAGTTTGAGAAACACGTACTACAGGAAGTCGAAGAAGAAATACAGAGCGTCAGAATTGCCGCCTGAGAGTTGGATGCGGACTGTACCTCCAAAAATGATTTTCTGCTAAACAACAACTCTAATATCTGCAGTGGTGCTGGCTACATTTTGTTTGAGATGCAGAATTAAATGAAATTGTATTTAGTGCTGGCTCGCGATTTTCAACGGTATAAATGATCATCCAGTATTGATTAGAAAACGTAGACGAGCAACAACACTCTCTCGTTTTCTGTAAGGAAACATGTACATCGTACTGGAAGTATTATGGTGTGGGGAGTTGTTTATGGTATCACCTTTGGTGTTGATTCGAGGTAACCTGATTACCGAATGTTCTATTATGGAGAGCCATTCACCTATTGCAATACCTTTGGAAGCTTCTCCTGGAATCATTAATGGGTAATCCACTGGTTGAACTGTTTGAAGTGTTGATAGTTTAAAAAATGTGATAATTAATATAATGATAAATGTATGGGATAATATATGTGATAATATTTTAATATAATTAATAATTTACCTATCTGTAGATAATGATTTAAATATCTCTGAATAATATTTAAACTTGTCATCCAAGTCTAAAAAAACCACTTAATAAAATTTTCATGCCATAATCAAAAAAGAAGTAGACATCTTCAGTTTTTAATCAAAAAATTATTTTTTTCTTTTTTTGAGTTTTTCGCCACGAACTAAAACTCAAAAAATATCAAGAATATCTGTTATTATGTAAATAAAAGAATTACTTGGTAAAAAACAAAACGGAGACTAATTTTTCATTAATTAAAAAATACATTTTCTAAAATAAATACAAACTTTTGAACGTTAACATTTCGGGAGGTCTTCTCTTACCGTTTTCAAAACGAATCTAAAAATAATTTATATTCATTTCTATATAATAGTCTAAAAGATAGTAAGTAAATATAATTTATATATGTCAATGATACTTACATTGTCAATAATAAAATTATTTATTGACAGTGACAATTAAACGTTTTTATTTGTATTCTTTATTATTGTCAATGTAACTATCATTGACATATACAAAATATATTTACTTAATATCTTTTACAGTATTATATAGAAATTAAAATAAATTATTTTTAATTGAAACTGAAAACAGGAAGTTTTTATTTTACAAAATTTTAGTAGTTTTTTGATTTTTGTTGGTTAGGCAAATTGATTACAGAAAAAGAAAAGAGCATTGTCATGTTGAAAAATTCCTTAATCGTTTCTTTGGGTTTTTTGGGTTAGATTATGTTCACTATAAGCTTCAACCAAAAATCGGTAACTCTCAGCAGCCATTTTCTTCAAATGAAAGAAGGTTATTAAACTTCCCCGCAAAACGTATTTTTTTGGTGCATAATTCGACATATTCAAAGCCATGAAAAACTATGTTTTTTGCACAATAGCAATTAATAACGAACTGGATTTTGATGGCGTATGTTTATCCTCCAAAAGGCCTAGACGTCATTAGTCTATACCAATAAATATATTAGTAACGCCATCTTTTAGCAAAATCGTCATTATTAACCGAAACATCTATCATTAACAAAAAATCTTTATAATTTCTTCATTAAACTAAACAGTAGTTTTACAAATACTGAATTAACTGTTGTCATATTTCTTTGCAGTGATGTGTAACCAAAAATAGAAAAATATATAACAAAGAAACGTCCTTTTTCTGTTTATATTATAGCCACTAAATAATTCTCCTTATTATAGAAAGTCATGCTTGTCGAATATGTCATTTCCGCACTACATGAACGTTTCTAATCAAAAACAGTAATCGCATCCTTTTAAACGAAAGCTTAAAGCAATTTTCTTGTAATCTAAATAATCATACAATTTATAAAGGATTTTTTCTGATTTCAAGTTCGTAATTTAAATAATGGTGAAATTGTCTATTCAGAATTTCTTTTACATTTATTGGATGCTTTTATAGTTTTTTTTTCATTAATCCTTATTACAATATTGATACAGTTTATAAAGGATTTTGTTAGGATTTTTCCTATATAAATACTTTGAAATTTGCAAAATTATAGAAGGTAGTCCAATAAGAGTGTCAGAACTTTAAAATGAGGCACAATAATAATTATAAGTAATAATCCAGTAATTATATATTTTAACTTTTACCTTTTCAGTAGTAATTTTGGTTATTTCCTTGATTGTACCTAGACCAACGGATTCCAAAGTTCAGCAGTGATTCCATCTTCACCAGAAGCTTTGTTATTTTTAAGTCGTTTGATTTGCCTAATTATTTCATCTTCATTCGGTGGTAATGAATCTGGGTTTGTTTGTTTAGGGTTTAGTGTTGGTAATCTGTTTAAGGGCTCAGGACAGTTTAGTAATTGTTCAAACTATTTGGCAAGTTCTTTGCAATTATCTTGGTTATTTAGAGCTAATTGTCCGTTTTCCGAAGCAAAGACTTTACTGCCTGTTAATTTAGTTTTAAATGTTTTGTAAAAATTATTTAAAACGTTATTTTTTTGAAAATCTTTTTCTATTTCATTTAGTTGATTGTTCTCATATTTTCTTTTTAGTTTGTCTAATTAGCTTCGATGTTTCTTTCCTTACTTCCAAAAATATGTTATAGTTTATTTCTGTTTTTTGACTGTTCCACTCTTTGAATGTGTTTATTCCGGGTTTATACGCTTGCTCGCAAACTTCATCCCACCACCGATGTTTTCTACGTTTTTGTAAAGGGACCAACTTTAGGGCTATTTTAATATTTTTTTGTTTCAGTTCTTGCCATTTCTGTGCTGGTTGTTTATCAAGCTCTTCTGTTAGGGTTGGTTTTATTTTCGTAGGGTCGAACTTTGTGATTAGTAGTCTCTTCTGAATAAGATTTCGAGGTTTTAAGCTAAGTTTGATTCTAGTCAAGTAGTGATCCGTGTCTATGTTAGCTCCTTTCCTGACTTGAACATTCAAAATCTCTTTATAATTGGGGTACGAAATGGCAACATGGTCAATTTGAAATTCCCCCATGTAGGTGTTTGGGCATCTCCAGGTCCTTTGTTTTGTTATTTTCCTCATAAAATTGGTTGACATTATTTTTAGATTAAACTGCGAACATAGTTCAACCAGTCTTCTGCCATTATGGTTGATCCATTTATTAGCGAAATATTTTTTTGTACCTTCTTTCTTTCCCTAGTTGGGTGTTGAAATCACCCAATAGAATTTTTACGTGGTTAGGAGGAATTTCAGAAATAGTCTTTTCCAGAATTTTCCAGGACTTATTTACTTTTTCAGGATTAGATTTATTTTCTTCGTTAATTGGGAGGTATGCATTAACTAATGTACAGTTTTTGTTAGCACACTTGAGGGATAGTGTCATAAGTCGATTATTTACTGGCTGGATAATAGTTATAGAACCAAGAATGGTTTTTAAGATAGCGAAAGCAACACCGAGATGTCGTGTATTTTTGAGTATTCGTTTGTCCGGTTTACTTTTAAAAAGTCTGTAGTTGCCGAATTCCAAGGTATTATCATCTGTCAACCTGGTTTTTTGCAGAGCTAAAATTTGGATTTTTGCTGATTTAATGTTTGCCCCAATTCGTGTAGTTTTCCTGGGCGCAGTTTTTGCGAGTGTGTTGATATTTACCGTTCAAAAGAAAGTTTTTGCTTTCGGTTTGAAACGTTGGCCAGAGGTCTCCGACTCCTTCTGAAATATTTTGGGTTTAAGTCTGAACACCCCAGAATCCGAAAGTCCGGTTGTACCAGCAACGCTGGCAGAGGATTGTTTACCTCATGGGGTAATTTTGTAATTACTAGAACGCTTCATCTTGTACTTAAAATTAAAGGTTTGAACCTTGACGGTTAAGGTTAAGACTGGAGGGGTTAGTTCCAGAATTTAAATGTCAGCCGCACCTCTGGTGAACAGATGCAGACCACTCAACCGCTTGATACAAGTCAGACGCTAAGTGGATTTAGTTTTTGCTTTGATTCGGGGCTGCTTATTTTGAGATATTCGCAGCTGTCCATTAATATCTAATGGAACTTTCACTATCCACCATCTGTGTATATACATATATATATATATATATATATATATATATATATATATATATATATATATATATATATATATATATATATATATATATATATATATATATATATAGCTTTTATTCCATCTGAAAAAGCCACTGTGTTGGTGAAACTTACCTAATGTCATAATTAACAAAAAAAATGTCTAATTATTTTTAAAAAGTATTAGTTAATTGAACATTTCTTAACAATATAATGCAATAGAAACAATATCCTTAATATTTTCATTAATAAAGCAATAATAATTTCGCAAAAACTCGTATTCAAATTTCTATGCTTGCTTTCAATAATGCTTATTCAAAATTAGAGAACATATGACAGAGAAAAAACAATGTATTGCCTGTATTATGACTACAAAATAACTTTCCTTACTATACGAGGTAAATATGTTACGTAAACTAATATTATTTTAATATAAATTAAGGCAATTAAAGATTTTTTGTCACAATTTCCTTTATGATCATATTTGCTGTACTACATGTTCATCATAAAAATGTATACGAGAGTTGTTCGAAAAGTTCTCAGCCTGATATGGAGATGGTGCACGTATGACCAAATGACTATAATATTTGTCAAATACTAGGATGTAACAAAACTATTTTTGTTTTTAAAGTATTTAGATATTTACTGTTTAAAAAATATACGTAGAGGTTATTCCTCGAAAAATAGGCTGTTATTTCCGATGACCTCAACCCATCTAGTTACTCTATTCCTGTACGATACCACGATGAGTCTTTGGAAGCGAAAAACTAAAAATAGCCTGATAATGCCTCTACTTCAGTCTTCTTTTTCCTCGCAAAAAGTGAGCCATGCACCGGTCCAAGTGCTAATCCCATGGAGTAAGGACGGTGCTGTATGCTGGGTGATAAGAGAAGTTCAATTCGTTAATTTTTGAGGTGGTCAGATGTGAAGGGTGTGGACTTGCCTTTTCTTGTGAAAGGAGAACTTTTTTACGGTTAACCAAAGTAAGATATTTTTCGGTTAGAACAGCGTGCACTTTCTCATAATGGGCTGAATAAAGTTCTGAATTTATCACATTAGGAACAATATCAAAGTGAATTAATTGTACCTTCAAAATTCCACTAAACACACAGCATGACTTTTTGACAAATCTTTCTCGCCTTGGTACGGGAGGGGCTGGTTGGCCAGGCATAGCCCATGGCTTTATATCATTATGATTGTTAAAATAGAACCATTTTTTATCTCAGGTAACAATCCGTTTTATAAATCGAGAATTAACAGGGTTTTATATGGGGAATTTTACACACTTTAAACCGACGCGTGGCTGCGGCGATGGTTTGTGCGGGAAGCTTTTACAGCTCCTTCGAACCATTCGCATGTCTCCCAAATGCCGATTAGTGGTGGTGTGCGATACTCCTAATTCCCCTGAAAATATCCTACTGCTTGTTCTAGGATCTACTGTTACAGTTGTTCTTAAAACGTCGGTATGAGAGACCTTGGACAACCTGATATTTTTCTATCTCCAAGACCCATGTATCCTCCCGGGATACCGAACTTTTTGAACTAGAGCTGAACACTAAGGATTGATAAGGCACTTTTCCCCTCTACTTCGCACATATAACGAGTGGCGTCTTTTAAAATAATATCCAAAATTTGCCCTAATTTCGCAACTTATTTCACTCATTTTAACGTTTTTGAAAAAGCCACTATGTCGATAAAAGTTGCCTAATGTCATAATTAATAAAAGAGTAAAAAATGTTTATTTATTTCATTTTAACTAAGGAAATAATACAAATACTTTTCGTACACCCTAGTATGATTCGTTAGATGGCATGCGAAGTTTCAGTTGCGGGCGTTTAGTTGCTTGTTTGTGGCAATCAAATAAAACAAACAAGTTTTGACGTATTCTGAAAAATAAATATAATCGCCGTTGGAGTTGTAATAAAATACCTTGGTTTGAAGGTTCCCCTTCGCAAACAAATGGGCTGCTGAATCTAGATGTGATCGTATATTAAATGAAACTAATGAACGCTGGACACGCCCAAAATATGCTGCGATCCACAAAATCATCACAAAACCACAATTTCGTGAACTGGAAACACAAATGTCTTCAATTAGATAAAGATCTTAATTGGCCAATAAATCGTAAACCACATCATTACTTACTCAAAAAAGACAATAAGGCTGCAAAAATAATGGTCGATTCATTAAAATTCCACTTGCTGTTTGAAAGATGTTAAGTCTGAAGAAAATTCGCTATTTCGAAAACTCTGTGACATTTAATTATTCGAACAGGATGTATCGATATATATATATATATATATATATATATATATATATATATATATATATATATATATATATATATATATATATATATATATATATATATATACTTGTATATTGTGCTTGGCTTTTATCGACTACGAAAAAGCATTTGACTCCATCTCAAAGCATGCGATAATGGATGCACTGCTAATGCCTAAATTGTCATTGTATTGAAATGCAATTATTGAATTCAATTTTTATTGTAAATTATAACAATTTCACTGCATTCTTGTAGAGCGTATTTATCAATAATAATACTTGCACGTCTGCACTAAACAACAACAAAATCCAATCAGTCACAAATATGACCAAAAAAATGACGCCAAAAAAAAATGGCAGTATATATTCTGATATAACCATAAATCTTTACCATTTCTATATACAAAAAATATTCATCATGGAAATATGTTTATTAATCACCAGAAGAACCCAAATTAAAAGCTTCCTCATCGCCCAATACGTAATTCTAGACGTGTAAAAAATAATATGCATAATTAAACGGGGTTATTTTAAAGAACCAAATTCGTTACTTTAATGTGAATAGTATTTTGTAATGAAACAAAACAAGTTTATTCAATTTCCGAGTAATTATTGTTACAAAATTTAAACTTCTATTTATTATAGCTATTTTTAATTGCTAAAATTATTTGTTCTACCATACATACTAGTCAATTATTAAGTTAAAGAAAATGAAATAATTAAATTCAAATTGAATAATGTTTCCTCATTAATATTCGGAGTAAATTTAATGTCGGTATTTCATTTTCCTTTTCGATAAACTTTCAAGTCGTTTATTTATGTGGGTTAATTGAAAATACCATGCACCCAATACATAGTGAACTATAGATACGGGAATTGAGTGAAAAGTCAAATATCGAATCGATAGACCGCAAAGGTAATTACATTTTTGAAAAGTAGCTTCCATTCTAGTAATTCTAGAACCTTTACTTTCAAGCCGATATGGCATTTACTTTTGTTTTGACAGTCTTCGAAATCAGATAATTTCGCTATTTCTGCTATCTCGGAAAAAAACTAGAAGAAAATGGCATCAGTCGAGAGATCCAGCTGATAAAAACATTTTAAATAACATAATCCAAAGACAGTCAGGCTAGACAAATAATCAAAGAAGAATCGGTCAGTATATACTTATAAAATCTAGCGGCAGATGAGGAAACGGTCTATTCGTTATGGAAAGCAACAAATAAGATTAAAAAAATATAAACTCAACCCCACGGATCACAAAAGAGATGGGACCGACCGTGGGCACGTGACAATAATCAATAAGCGGAAGTATTCTGACGGATATATTTACTCCCAATAAAGTCAACGAAGATACTAGATTGGAAGCCGTAGACAATCTAAGAACTGAAATATAACCTCAGTTACTCCAAAAGAAGTAATTAAGGAAATAAAGATCAATTTAAATTCCAAAAAAGCACCTGGGTTTGATTTAATCACAGGTGAAATACCAAAACAGCTGCCCATAAAAGGCATACCTGTGTTGACATACATGTTCAATGCAGCCTTCCGACTGAGATATATCCCCGCGAGTTGCAAAGCTGCCGAAATAATTATGATACCAAAGCCAGGCAAACCATCGAACGATGTCAAATCTTATAGGCCTATTTCATTGTTGCCAATTATCCCAAAGTTATTTGAAAACCTGTTGTTAAAACGGTTGAAATCACTCATATAAGACAACCCCCTCTAGATATAAATGGTACAACCGTTCCATATGAGTTCAATGTCATTATATATCATTATATATGTCATTATATATGTCATATATGTCAATGTCATTATATATCTCGTCGTGGCTCTCGATGCCAAACTAAGGTGAAAAGAACATTTAAAAAAGAAAAAAAACTGAGTTTAATCTCAAATATAGAAACTACCATTGGCTTATAAGAAGAAATTCTAAGGTGACAATAAATAATAAGATTCTGATTTATAATCAAATCCTAAAACCAGTGTGGCTATAAGAAAATCCAGCTGTAGGGATGTGACTGAGATAGTAATATTAAAACAATGCAAATATTCCAAAAAAGGTGTTGCGAAATATAGTCAGTGCACCGTGGTATATTCGTAACTCCGATCTTCATCGAGATCTTGGAATTCCAATGATCAATAAAGAAATCAGGATGTTTGTAGGTAAACACGAAGCTAGGCTATACCTTCATGTTAATATATAAGCTCCTCAACTGCTGGACAACCAAAATCATGTCCGAAGACTGAAGAGAACTAAATCTCGGGACCTCGAGTAGGGTTTTGTGGGAAAAGCAGAGCATGGTGCTCATGTGAAGTAACATAATAATTAAAACAATCTAAAGGACATCATTTCGGTTAAGCTTTGTCAGAGAAAAATTAATGGTTAGTCTTCTTGACTAGGTTTAATAGATCTAGAAACTATCAGTAAAAAAATTGGGAATGAGAAAGCAATCAGCGCGATGGGTGTCACGTTTGCTGACTGCAGACCAAAAACGGAATCAAGTGACCATTTCATAACGAGACTTAAGGTCACGCTAAATAAGCGCAATCTGTAGGAGTTTCTGTGGCGATTCGTGGCTGTTAAAAAAACTGGGATTCATCATTATACACCAGAAGCAAAGGAACAGTGGGTTTTACCCGGAGAACGTAAATAAGTTTCTCGATTCGTTATATTCATCGAATATTTGGAAAAGGGAAACACGATCACAGGAGAGTATTATATTGCATTATTGGTCAAAATTCGCGAGGATTGCAGGAATTAAAAAGAGTGGTTTTAGCACGACAATGCACTCGCCCATTCCTATGTCATTGCAACAGCGAAGTTAATCTATTTGCGATACGAAATGATAACTCAAATAAAGAGATCATCGCCGAAACAAAATTCGCGAACTTTATCTGTCCACTAGTTTCATATTATTTCAATTGTTAACATAGAAACTATAACTTTTTCTAGTTGTTAAAAATTTTTGTCAGTGATTTTTTAAGAACTATAAATTTATCGAGCAAAATATTTGCATTAAATGTTGTATAAAAAAACGATTTTTTTGTGATAATGTATTAAAAATGTTAAGAAACTATTGAAGGCGATGAAGCTATATAAAAAAAAACATACAAATGGTACAAGGACTTTAGTGATGGCAGGAAAGCAGTTGAAAATGAACTTTGTTCAGGAAGACATTCCACGTCGGCCAATGATGAAAATATTACCAAAACCAAAGAACTTGTACTTAGTAACAGACGATTAAATATTAGAAACATTGTAGATATTACTGATATATCATGTGGATCAACTCAATCAATTTTGAAGGACAATTTATGCTTTCTCCTATATCTTCTCGTCTTGTTCTAAAATCACCTAATTTTTTTGAAAAACATCGTGGTTATTGAAGCTACTGTAGAGGTGCTTTCTTAGGATGATGATATTCTATTCATATTCACTAAATCATCTTAGCTAAGTGGCAACAATTGTTATTAAGTCTCCAAAAGAAGCTGGGACATTGCTCGTTGAAAAAGAACTCCCTTTATGTAGGTTTTCTTAAGTACACCTAAGCTAAGCAGATTTTTCGAAATCGTGTCGGTTTTAATGTTAAAAATCTTATTAATTTGAGATGTTATTAAATAAACTTGAAGAGATTTACCACTAAACACCAAAACACTTTTTTGAACTGCTCGACGCACGTTTCGCTAACCATGTTAGCATCATCATCAGTTCAAAAAAGTGTTTTGGTGTTTAGTGGTAAATCTCTTCAAGTTTAGTGCATCACACCAAAGGTTCCAATAGAAGAATTGATGTTATTAAATAACAATATGCACCCTTTTTAGTACCAGTCATAGCTGTCATTTATTTACCTTTATGGTGATATGTTACCCAATACGAGACGAAATTCCATATACAAAATTTCCTCCTTAAATCTTAAAAACTACTTTCTCTGCCTTGAATCATCTACATCATCAACCTCTTATATACCACCCATTTTCACATGTTCTTATTTGCTAACATGTTGGATATAACAAAATTTCGCAGAAAACGCTAACAACAACATTATTCCCTTTTTTACACACAAATTACGCAAATTGGTAGCCAAATTTTTAGAAATTGAGTCTGTATGTAACGTTAAGCTATGATCAAGCAGATTACGAACAGCAAGATAAATTGAAAACATCTAACGTGTAAGGGGAAAATATTCTGGAAGCCCCAGAAATATCAACTCAGTTAGGTCTTCTTAAATATCTTGCCTTATACGAGAGTGAATCAAATATAAATCGGAATTGTTTTTTATATATATTTATTATTTATAAAATAATCGAGCATAGATTTTATAGAAGCCAAGATGATTTCTGATGATTGTTTGAGCACTTCCAAAGCTAATACCCACATTTCGTCGATTATTATTTATATTTACCACACTTTCTCGTCCAGTCTTTAACTTCTTGGCCCAACCCAACACTTGGGTATGGTATATTTTGGATGGTTTAACGCCTTCCTTGGTTAAAAATGTTATTATAACCCATTGGTGGAACCTGTTACTTATTCATAGTTGTACTGATAAAAGAACTGAGTAAAAAAGCTCCCCGCGCATTTCCGCCACTTCTTACTATATTTCACTGCAATTACCTACACTAACAGCCCGCTCGTGATTGGCTGAGGAAACTAATTATAAAATTCCAGTTTATATTTAATTCACCCTCGAATTTTGCCTGTATGATGAGGATTTTCACTTCAATGGAATTGTTAATACACAAAATTAACATTATTGCAGTACAGAACATTTACAATTGGTTCATGAAAGGTCACTCTATAAAAACAAACTCAAAGAATTACTGGATTTTTTTTGCAGATGAAGAAAGACGAGTAAAATCGTAAATACCAAGCGTTATCGTACATGCTCGAAAACTTTTACTTTCCTCAATTATGAGACACAGGTCTATTGATGTTGGCAGGACACTGCTACAGCCTATAATCAAGGAATACAATAATGCGTTTGATGGAACATTTTTAGATGAATCTCCAACAATGGAGAACTGATATGACCTCAAGATGTCCGGATCTCTTCGCCTCAGACTTGTTTCTTTGAGGTTACCTTAATAAGCTTCCAGCTTCATTTACATTAATAAGCTTCAAGGATTAGATCAACTAAAAGATAATATTCGGCGAAAAATAGAGAAAATATGTCAAGAAACACTAAGGTGATGGAACATCACCATCATCATCATAAAAAATCTATTTGTGAACGCGAAAATCACCATCACTTAAAAAACATTATTTTTTGAAATTGATTAAAAACTCCAGAAAGTGTACTTGAATTTAAAAATTGGAAATTAATCATTACTTTAGATTTCTTAAATTTTTTAAATTTTAAATGGAACACCTAATTTTGCGCCATCCTGTATATTTTCCAATTTAATATTTACCTAATTTTTCAGATTTAAGGTTATTAAAATAATTAAGTTAATATATTTTTAATTAATTTCAAGAAATATTTTCGTAGAATTCTTAGAAATTTCGTGAAAGAAATAAATGAATTCTTGAAAAAATTTAAGAATTTAGGACTATATTAAAATCTGTTCATGTTACAGAATAATGTTTTAAATATAAATAATTTGTAACATTATGTTTCAAAATAAGAGAATACATAAATAAGTTCATTATATTTTAGAACAAAACTCATTAAATTACTTGGTTAATAAACTCAAAGAGATTTACCACTAAACACCGAATCACTTTTTTTAATGTTCTCGACGTACGTTTCACTAACCATGTTAGCATCATCAGGAGATGATTTAACCTAATTCTAAAACTAAGCGACGTTCTATTTATATGAGAACCCTAATTGCTAACCTACTATCTGAGAAGCGTACTACCTACCTAATGGAGCGTGTAAAAAAAGATACAAGAAAAAAGAAAAAAAGACAAAAAAGGGGAGAAAAGAACAAAAGAAAGAAAAAAATGAACCATGAAGTTTACTGACTCTTACATTGATAATTGAAAAAGTTAATTGAACGGAATAGGTCCTTTATCTCGGTTCATGATTTTCTTGCATTTTTCTATTTGAATGTTTTCATATGTATCCAAAACCCAATTGTTATTTACACTTTTAACTAGTCTTAAATTACTAATGTCTATATTATGGTTATGTCATGTATTATGTGCATGCCGGACAACACAAGATTTTTCATTTCTTCCATATCTAATGTGGGCAATGTGTTCTTTATATCTCGTTAATAGGGATCTTTTTGTTTGCCCAATGTATCTCGGATCACAATTTAGTGGTAGTGGTAAATCTCTTTGATTTTAGTGTTTCACACCGAAGGTTCCAATAGAAAAATTGATCTACTCGGTTATTAACAAATCTAACATATTATTTCATTGCAGCTGGCCATGAACATAGTCACATACACAGTCATGATGACCACAACCATGAATCCCATCATCATGAATCTCATTTGGGACATCTCCATAGATGAAATAACTTCAGTTTGGATTAACAATTTTAGAGTTCTGCGTAATTTTATAACAGGAAATATCTAGGTTGTAAAAATTGTTAATTTTTACTTATATGTCACAAGACTACAAAGAATCCTTTACTAAAATACGTAAATGTATAAACAAATCACTCTTGTGCCATGTATTCAATTTAATGATTTCCTTTCAACATTTCTACATATAATTCTAGTGTTTTTATTTATGTAACATGTGATATATTTCCTATAATAATTTAGTATACACATATATATATATATATATATATATATATATATATATATATATATATATATATATATATATATATTCATACACATTTGGAATTATAGTATATATTTATCAATAAATTTTTGTGAAAATACTCATTCAATGATAATTTGTTCCTATTTGTTTTTGAAACTACAATTTTATAAGATATCTTTGTAATTTTTATACTTCACGGACAATAAATTATTTTTTGTAATAAATATATATGTTTCATTAAAAAAGCATTTTGGCCATGAGAAAGGGAACCGTGCTAAACGAATATGCCTGGCAAAAATTACAATTTTGTTTATCAAACTGTTGACGTGCAGGACAGTTTTCAGTAAGAAATAATTATTGATGAGTAAAGTATGTAATTCATTTAAAAGCATAACGACCTAGAAGCATATATAGGTGAGAAAATAAATATTATAGTTGTTACTAACAACTATAAGTTTCAGGAAGAACATTTCAACTTCCCCGTATTTTATATTCTGCATTCTTTTTAGTTATGCCCAATAATCGATTGTGTAGAACTGCACTGAAAAAAGCAATTAACATTTCTAAATCTTCGAAGTTCAAAAACCTTAAAATTGAGCATCTACTGATATGATATTGTTGGATGTAATATATATATATATATATATATATATATATATATATATATATATATATATATATATATATATATATATATATATATATATATATATATATATATATATATATATATATATATATATATATGTGTGTGTGTGTGTGTGCCTTTATGATGTCTTCAGTCCATCTTGTTTTCGGTTTTCTTCGTGGACGTTCATGATCAAGTTGTTTTGGTCCATCTGTCGTCACATCGCCTCGATATATGACCTGCCCATCTCCATTTCAATTAATTTACTTTTCCAATGATATCACATACTTTCGTTTGTTCTATGCTTCATGTTCAGGTCTTTCTATCTGGCGTTGTAATGCCAAGCCTATACATTTCTATTCCTCTTTGTGCTACGCGAAGTTTTTGAACTGATTATGATGTGAGTCCCCATGTTTCATTTCCGTATGTCAAAATGGACAGGACGCATTGATCAAAAAATCTTTTCTTCAAACAAAGTGGGAGCCTATTCTTAAACATGTTAAGCCAGCCACTTTTAACACGCGATTCCACTTTCCTGGCGCTACCACCCTCTATTGAAATCCTCTGCCCAAAATTTATGTAGTGATCCACAATATTCAAATCGCTTCTTAAAACAGGAATTCTTCTCTTCTCGGCAAATTTATTGAACATGGCCTGACTCTTCCGCAGGTTTATTCTCAAGCTAAATGGTTCTCTCGCCCTTTGCAGCTCTTGTAGGACAACGAGATCATCTGCGAATGACTGTTTTACTGTCTCGCTTTGTAATGCCAAGTCAACACCTTTCAAGTCCTCTCTGTGCTAAGAGAAGTTTTTGAACTGATTGTGATGTGAGAGTCCATGTTTCACTTCTGTATGTCATAGCAGGCAGGATGTACATCAAAGATATCAAAGCCTTTTTTCTTTAGATAAAGTGGTGCCTTGACAAATACCTGCCAACTACTTTTAACATACCGTTCCATCTCCCGGATGGTATTAGCATTGAACAATTGAAATCTTTTGGCCAAAATATATGTAGTGATCCATATTGAGTGACATTTATTGAACATGATTTGATTCTTTTTCAGGTTTAGTCTCAAGCCAAATGATTCACCCGCCCTTTGTAGTTCTTGTTTCTTGTATGTGTGTTTGTAGCTCAACTGGATCTTGTGAAAGGGCAACGATATCATTTGTGAATATAAAATGGTATAAGTTTACACTCGTGATTTCAATTATTTTATTAACACTGTTGGTGTGAAATACTAAACTCGAAGAGATTTACCACTAAACACCAAATCACTTTTTTCAACTTCTCGACGTACGTTTCACAAACCATGTTAGCATCATCAGGAGATGATTTAATCCTGATGATGCTAACGTGGTTGGCGAAACGTGCGTCGAGAAGTTGAAAAAAGTGATTTGGTGTTTAGTAGTAAATATCTTTGAAACTAGTAATTTCCTTTTCCCAATACAGATTACGGAATACCTCTTCAAGGCAGACTGAATGAGGCGATATTGTCACCCTACCGTACACCCCGTTCTGTATTGATTTTAACTACAAGATCATCCATGTCATCCAACTGTCACTGTAGTTTCGTTACACATGAATCTCACTAAGTTCACATAGGCCATCTCTACCCCTGGGTTAAGCAATACATCGATTATCGCTTATTTTATGATAGTCAAATGCCTTTTCATAGTCAATAAAGTATGAAGCATTAGGAGGAATGGTGTTCTTTATACTGTTCATTAGTTTTTTTGGAAATAAATAGTTTAATATGTTTCATGAATTTATTTCCATTTCCTTTAAACATACATGCTTTCAAAAATCGGATCTCTTCTAGGTCTTAAAAGAGGATCATTGCATCTGGTATCAATATGGTATAAAAATGCCAAAAGATGTACCATCATGATTCTACTACTCAAATAACCCAGAGCAGTCAATAGTAAGGTGTGATCTTGGAATCTATTATTTAACCACTGATACCATAATAAACTAGAATGGTTGAAGGATAACGAAGACAATATCCTAAAAAGAACTTCAATCATTTCAGTATATTAAAAAGGTTGACTTCATCAAACCCAAAAGTAAGTCTATGAAGCGGCATTAAGGGCCTTAGGGCAGGTCTTGAAGCAATCATTATTGTAATACCATATAACATATTCCAAAATAAAATGTTGTAAATATCATAGTCTGGAAAGCTAAATAAATCCTAGTGGATATTAAAATAACTATTATTATACTTACATTTGAAATATGGATGGATTCACTGCATGTATGGACATCAAACAATATGCTAAACGACCCTGAAAACTTGCCACTTGGCAGAATGTTTGAACAAAATGATCCCATTCTGGTTGTTCATACTGTGTATCTTGTTCTGGCATTGCATATTATGGCATGTAATATATGGGTATCATTACTGCATTAAAAAATTATATGCTACATTTTTATGATTTTATTACTGTCAATATGTCATTTAATCATAACTGAAAGGGATGTAATAATGAAATGAGCATTTCAAAAAAAAATTAACTTTATTATACACACATTTCAGATTACTACGAAGTGTCTTATTAATGAACAACAATAAAATATATTTTCAGACTTGGTCAAATAGGTAATTTAAGACTTTTTAGGTGACAAATTATCAACAGCTTCGGCATAACTTTTGCCTATTTTTATCAAAGCCAGACCAGATCCGACTCCAAAAGCTGTGCAAAGAGCTACATTTTCGGGGACTACACTTCTGATTATTGCCCAGATTAAAACTGAGCCTAGAGAAAATGTAACAGCACCAAATGAACTAAAAATCAAACATGTTTATCTGAATAATATGTATCCTAATAAGGTATTTACCTATATAAAACTTTTTCTTTGATTGGTAAAGCAGCTAAATGGGGTCTGTTGTATAAATATAACCCCGATCCTACAAGTGTGTTGAAGAGGAGAATATTTGTAATATCTCGTTTCGGAAATATCCTAATTGAAAATTATATTAAAGTCAAAATAAATAGAAGCCTATATATCTTACCTTAGAACTAACGAAGGATTCATAACATTTACTGAAAGAGCAGTGTAGCTTAGTACTCCTTGGGCCGGTGCATAATAGAAAAGTAAATTTTGTGATGTAAGAGGTTTAAGTCCTAATTTACCACAAATCGATGGACAAGATTTAGCAGTTGACATGGTTTTATATTCTTAAAGAAAAAACACGTGAAAATTTAGTTTTCCAAAAATATACCTGAATATATCGGACTCAGATGACATTCATATTAATAACATCAGTAAGAGTAATACAGTAGAATAATTCTCTATTGGCAACATTGACTTCCTCTTTTAGGTATTTTAGTTTTAATAAATAGATTCTGACATATTTTAGGAAATAAAACAAAGTTCAATAAGAAGATTTTCGTCAAGCCAAGTTACTTAAGAAGAAGAAGAGGATTTTCAGAGGTTAGGTCTAGTCATAAAAAAACTAAAATGTTTAAGTTTCCATTAATTAGGGCAGCAAATTTCAGACATTTAAAAATATCATCAACATGTTATAATAGGTTCTTATCATCGGATACAACTATCGAAAAAAATGATTCACGTATTGGAGGTTATGCAGAGTCTTTCAAAAAATTCGAAAATATTAACAAACCCCCAACAGAAACCCCACAAACATTTTCCAGCTTACTAAAAAATTCCAAATTTATTGATGTAAGGGCATCTTATATGTTATATGGCAAAATAATGAAAAGTTATTTTAGATGGGAGATCCAGAAGGCAAAGTTGTTATAGGAAAAATATTTCATGTAGTTGAAGACGATATATATATAGATTTTGGATGGAAATTTCATTGTGTATGTCCAAAACCACAAAAAAATTCAAGGTAAGATATATTTATATTATATATAAAATAAAATATAAATCTATCCAATTTTTCTGCCCCTAAACATTAAAAATATTTAAAAACTTTCATTTTACTGTATGCGATATTTCACATAGAAAGGGATCATTCATTTTTCAATGAGTATTGAGTAGTTCATTAAAGAAACTGCCAAAGTTTATATATATATATATATATATATATATATATATATATATATATATATATATATATATATATATATATATATATATAAATATACATATACATATACATATACATATATATATATATATATATATATATATATATATATATATATATATATATATATATATATATATATACATATATATATATATATATATATATATATATATATATATATATATATATATATATATATATATATGTATGTATGTATATATAACTATATATATGTTATATAACTATGTATAGTTATATAACTATGTATAGTTATATATGTATATATATATATGTATGTATATATAACTATAATATATATATGTATATATAACTATATATATGTATATATATATATATATATATATATATATATATATATATATATATATATATATATATATATATATATATATATATATATATATATATATATAACTTAACTTCCAAATCCGTTCCTAAAATAGAAATCCTTTTGTTTTGAGCAAATTTATTGAACATGACCTGACTTTTCTTCTGGTTTATTTTCAAGCCAAATGCTTCTCTAGCCCTTTGCAGCTCCTCTGGGTCTTGTGAAAGAAGAACAATATCATCTGCGAATCTAAGATGATTTAAGTATGCACCATTAATTCTTATTCCATCCTGTTCCCAATCCAGATTACGGAACACTTCTTCCAGGCAGGCTGAGAAAAGAAGAGGCGATATTGCGTCACCATTCCGTACGCCCCGCTCTACCATTGTACCACTTCTGCTTCCTGCTTGCTCCCTTGGTTGTGCGTCATTAAGTTTTCTTAGTATTCTTTTGGATATTATCTTGGAGAAAACTTTGTACACCATTGATAGGAGGCTTATTGGACGGTAATTCTTTAACTCTTCCCGTGCTCCTTTCTTATGTAAAAGAATCACTTCTGCATTTTTCCATAAGCTGGGTACTTCTTGTTGCTTGAGACATTTTGAGTATAATTTTGCTAGTGTTTTATGTCAAGTCTGATCACCAGCTTTTAACATCTACACAGTTATACTATCCTTTCCTGGAACCTTGCCATTTTTCATCAAGTCTATAGCCTTTGTCACTTCCTCCACCAGGATATCCGTCAGTTCTTCAGTGGGCATTGCTGTTCGTGCTTGATTCTGGTCCTCATGTAACTTGTACTTTGCTGTACCATCCTCACGCATTAAGGAAAACATTCGTGTCCTTTTCTTTCTTAGCTTTATTAATTCCCTTGTTTTCTTCCAGAGTTTTTTACACAAGCTGTATGTTCAATCGGCGCGTTTCCTCTCGAATACGTTTTCTTATAGTTTTGCAAAGCTCAACGTACTCAACCCTGTCAAAAGAACTTACATTCTTCATTGTCCGGCTTGTTTTCATTAAATTAATGGTCTCATTGGACATTTTTGACTCTTTGAAACATTTATCTTCTGGTGCTATTGAAGCCGCCGTTTTAAGCACATTGTTGGCGATTTCTTCATATTGGTCTGTAATTTCCATCTCTTCTGGATCTTGTAACACAGCAAAACGATTCGACAAAGTATTTTCAAAATCTCTGCCCCTCCAGCAGTTTCCCAGAATGGACTTTGCCCCTTTTTGATCTTATCATTCTTTCGCGCTCTTTTCGGCAATTTATCCTAATCCTTGCTCGTACTATTCGGTGGTCACTTCCCGCATTAAAATGGTTAAGGATAATACAATTGCAAAATATTGCTATATCGTTTGACATGATGTAATCAATTTCACTTGTGAGTCTAGATTGACTTTTCCATGTCCATTTTCTGTTGATCTTTTTCTTGTAAAACGAATTCATAATATAGATTTCTTGTCCTTCAGCAAAGTCAACCAGCCTGTCACCTCTATTATCCCGCTCACCGTTTCGATATGGGCCAGTTGCATTTTTACCAGTTCTTGCTTCTTCGATTCTGGGATTAAAGTCGCCCATCAGAATACCTACTCTTCTTTTTCTCTAAAAATTGGGCCACATCATCATAAAATTCCCCAATTTCTTCATCTCTATGGCTTATAGTTGGTACATAAGGTTGGACGATTTGAAGCTTAAATTTTTTATTCAGTTGAATGACACATTGGGCTAATCTGTTGTCTCAAACCCCTTTAGTTATATATATATATATATATATATATATATATATATATATATATATATATATATATATATATATATATATATATATACTACTACGCGAAGTACAGTTAGAGGCGTTTGTTGTTGTTTCGCTTTTTTTTTTCCTTCGTTAGACCAAGTTGTTCCAGTCTTCCTACATTTTTCCCTCTGGCCAACCTTCCAAATGTTAACCTTGTGTCTGAAACAGCCTCTATCCTGAATTTCACTTTGTGTAATATTTGCTGATCTTAGGTCCTCTTTAATTGCAGCAATCCATTTAATTATTTCTACTTTGGCTCTACTCTTATTTTCATAAAATTCGACTATTTGTCTAGTTAGCCTTACTCGGATTAAGATTTTTCTTATTATTTTTCTTTCCTTCTTTTCGATGTCCTCGATATCTCTCTTTCTATTCAAAATGAGCGTTTCTGCCCCATATAGACATTCTGGCTTAATAACTCTGTTGTAATGTCTCAGTTTACACACGGCTCAATGCCGTTCTCATTTTTTGACATCTACCCTTATTGGCCGCTTTTTCCAACCCATTTTCCATGATTATTTCACCCAAATATTTGAATTGAGAGACTCGTCTGATGTTACCATATTTTGTGTTTAGAAATGGTGTTCTTAGCCTCTACTTAGTTGCAGATCTCTAGCCTTAGTTGCAGGTCATGTATTGTGTCATTTCAAAGGAAATCCTACCTTTTCTGCTGTTTCTTTTAGGATTTCAATCTGCTTTTGTGCCGTTAATATATCTTCAGCCAAAATTGCTCTATCATCAGCAAACGCCTAACAATCAATTTTGATGTTGGTTCTCCCCAGTTTAATGGGCTGGTCAATATTCAGAGCCTACTTCTTTTCACGCCACTCCTGTATTACATTTTCTAGAACACAGTTAAATAAGAGTGGCGAGAGTCCATCCGCTTGCCTCACTTCAGTTTTAATTTGGAAGGGCTCTGAGATGTCACCCATTAATTTAACTTTTGACTTTTGTGTTAGTTAATGTTGCTTTAATAAATGCCAGCTTTTTCAGATCTAGTCCTTGTTCTTTCAAGATTTGGAATAAAGATTCGCGGTCAGTAGAATCATATGCTTTTTTGAAATCCACAAATGTACAGACGAGAGTTTTATTGTACAGTTTTTGATGTCTTAGGATCAACTTTAAATTCAGGATCTGTTCAGGGCAGGATCTGCCCGGTCGAAAACCTGCTTAATATTCACCAATTTTAGGTTCTAACTATCCCTGTGCTCTGTCTAGTAGACATTCAGATAGAATCTTGTAACAAACTCAGAGAAGAGATATCCCTCTGCAGTTGTTTACATCCGTTCTATCTCCTTTTTTCTGTAGTAGATGGATTAGAGCATCTTTCCAATCTTCCGGAATCCGTTCGGTTCGCCAATCTATATATATATATATATATATATATATATATATATATATATATATATATATATATATATATATATATATATATATATTTATTTGAACTGGTCATATTGATACCGAAAAGGGGGAATAATATCCAAAATCAGCTCCAATTAGAATTCAGAGAAACGTGTTAAATTCTTTTAGAAAAAATGACTTTATTTCAAGTCAAGAAGTAGCCTATGGTATTGTTTCTGATTCTGGAGTAAACGTCCTGTGTAGAACTGCACGAATCGAAATATGATTTTTACAGTAAACAGGATGGTGGAAATATGGTTTGGAAGTTAATGTCTGGATAGAACTAGAAAATGTATTTGCAAATACTTCAAGATTAGATACCAAAGATGTCTTCAGATCTTTGTTGTTTACATTTCTTCAAACACCTGATATTTATCCTATTCAGAACTTATGACATTTAATCAATCAAAGAATCAAGCATACAAATATAAATAAAAAAAAAACTGTTACTGTTTGTCAGAATGAACAAATATATATAGCGTTATAATAAAACAAAAGGAGAATCAATGCCAGGCGGTTGAAAGGTGTCATAAATGATAATGTATGCAGTACAAAATACTAAAACTTTTTTGGACCATTTTTGGAAACTTTTTGAGTGTTCAAATACATTTTTCTCAGTCAAAATTAATATTTCATTATTTATATTCATGTTACAAATACTTTTTCCCTCACTGTAAATCCTATGCGCTATTTGTTTTTTATACTTGATATTCTGAATCTAAATTTTTTAACCTGTGGGGTATCTGCATTTTTTAAAATTTATTGCACTATACTGCGTATAGAACCCTAAATGCCAACCGCGGTGGTCTGGTGGGTTGATAGCTCGCCTAGCAATCCAATGGTCCTGGGTTCGAATCCTGGTGGAGGCATGGATGTTTAGTGGTGTAGGGTGTGTTTGTCTGCCCATTTGGTGCATTGCATAATTTATAAGGTTTAATAATTTATAAAGATTAATGTTCGGTGGCCTCGGCATGGTTTAGAACCTGACAGACCGGGGTTGCTAAGGAGTTTAGTGGAGCTGGCATATTGCACAACTTGGAGCAGTGCCATTAACAAAAAAAAACCTAAATTTATTTTTGCTTTTCCATTTAAATATTGGAACATTTTTAAATCGTATGATAAATACAAATCTTAACATTACAAGTTCCTGAACTATCAAAAAAAAACTGTTGCCTGGGAGCAAAAAATGATCGGAAATGGCTTTAGACCGAGTAATCCGATTGTGAGGGTACAAATTGATTTGTTAGTGTGATGTGCGATGTGGGGTAGACGACGTAGTTGGAAGCGAAATGGAAAGAAAAATTGTTATTGATGTTTGAATTAATGGATGTGCGTTTTTATACAGTTGGGCGTTTATATCCTGGTGAGTAACTAAAATAAATTAATTTTGGTGCAACTTGTATTGTGGTATGGGGATATACTTGACATTAAGAGCCTAATTATTAATTTCGAAAGTTACCAAAACTATTTTTAATTCCAAGTTGTTGTAAAACAGTTATTTTAATAATTATTCGGAAATAAATATTGAAACTAGCAAGAATAGTAAATTTTACATTTTTATGGGAAATCGGGAATTATTTTTTTATTTTATACCCTCTTATTAATTTTCAGTTCATACGTTCTAATATAATCCTTTTTTTGTTCTTGGCCACTTAGAGGCCTCCAAAAATAGGAACTAGAACCCGCATGGGCAATCTTAAAAAATAAGAGTAGGAGCCGCAAAGGCTATCTTGATATCCAGGCTGACAAAATGGAAAATAGAATCCTTTCTATTTTATCAGCCTTGTTTTTAAAAGAGCCTTTTCGGCTCCTACTTTTATATTATGAGATTAACCCCAAGAGGGGTTTTCGAGACTTTTTGGGAGCCTCTTTTTAGCCCAGTATGGAATTATTTACTTACTAATTCTTAACTTATCTTTTTATATTATGTGATCGAATCGAGCATCGAATTATTTTATGACATATTGAACAGCATAACATGAACAATAACTTATTTTGGATATCGCGACTTATTTATTATCGGCATTATTTCTTATTCTTTGAAATAATTAATTTTTATACCCTGCTTTAACGAGTTGAATGAGTATCTAAGCTACGAGTTAGAACAATACACCGGCGCCAAATACCCGGCAATATACATATATTGCCATCCTATTACATAATAGGAGATTGGCTGTGTTATTTTTGTCAAATAAGTATTAATACACATATGCTCGATGATTTTGGACATTGCTGTGTATATGTAGATAAATACTGAATACTGTTAGCACAAATTATAATTCACCTATTTCCTATTAAATATTTGTTTTTATATAAAAGTAGATTGTAAACAGACGTATTTATATACTGCTATTATTTAGTAATTTTTTTTTAATTGCGCCCAATCTAGACAGCACGTTTTGCGGTCCTTTTTACTTTCACCGGATCAACTAAATTTCGAGGCATAGGGGCAGAATTGGATAGATGGAACAGCATCTAACCTATTTAATAGACTGTGAAATATTTAATTTTCAGTGAATATAGGAGAGGTGCCAGAGTTAGGCTAAGGATCAAAGAATTAGAATTGTCTTCAAAGTTTCTAGGTTATGAAAAAGACCTTACCCTGTTAGAAGCGGATTGTATTTTATTAGGTTTAGTGCAAGAAAGAAAATAAATTTGGTTTTATAGTTTTTATTTAAATAAAACTTTTTTTTCGATTTTTTACATCAAGCTGTTATTTTTTACAAAGGCAAGAAATTAGTCGATAGTTACAATTTAATGTCAACATTAAAAATAATTGCTAATAGAATATCATAAAATGAATTACGAATTAAAACATTAATGTCATATTTTAGAGCTGCCAAGAACTTGATACATTAAGGAAATAAAAATAATATTAACAAATAAACTAATATTAAATACAAAATTATTTAAAGCTTTTTTACCAAAAAAAATGTTTAATATATACAAACAAAACAGCAATATTTTAACTTACACTTTTTACACACTCGCGACATTACAATTATTTATATTATTTTTTTACATATGAATCAGATCTATTAAGGCACAGAAAGAAATTAAATATACTTTGAGTATAATTAATTACTAAAAAATCATGTCGATTATAAGGCACATTGAGAATTCTCTAATCTACTAAACGAGAATAGTATGTGTAATTGAAATTGCTTAAAAGGCACTCAAAAATAGATGTACAGCTGATAGAAAATTGTGGATATATAGAATTGCAATTTATAAAAGCGTACATGGAAGACCGCAACATAAAGGTAAACATACTGGCACCACTGCCATTCCCTTCTTAGTTTTCGTTTTGGAACCGCTTTCAGCTTCATACATGTATTTGCCTGACCCTCTGGCATATTCACCCTAAGAAAAAAAATCAATAAGGCAATATACAGGGTGTAATGGAAAATACTTTCGTAAATTTAACCAATTTTCTTTACATTTTTTTTTCGAACAAAAAGTTTTTTATAATATGTAACCAAAATGCAACTATATCCGTGGAAAACAGGTCAGAACTTTATTTTATTTTCTTAACAATCGGCAACGTCCCATAGACTTGTTTATTTCGATCCATTAAATTCGGTTTTTTGTTGCATTGATCTCTTATTTGAAAATAAAACGTAATATTGCTGTAGCCATTTGTTCCATATATTTCAGCATAAATGTGGTTTGTTTTGTTACAAAAAAGGAACACTTATACATATACAGTTAATATTATGTAGTTTTGTTGCCATTTAATATCAAAGTTAAACCTAGCATTAATTTTTCACACTAACACGTTTTACACGATTTACACCACAATACGAAACACATAACCTGGAAAGAAGCGTTGTTAGCTAATGAAATATTGAAGAAAAATTTTGGGTTGCTGGTTCTGGCGAATAAACCAGTAACAATACTTTTGCTGCAAGAATTTTTTCTGAAAAATCAGCTGGTAAGAACGCTTGTACCCTTTGTACATGATAAGGCTAATTGCTCTTTTAATGTTTTACTTACAAACCAATGGGAAACTCCAACTATTCGCGCAACACTTTTTCAACAAAATGTAAAATTTGTTCTTCGACTTTAGAATCGATTCCTAGCTGCCGTTGCTTTCTTCATGCTTCATTAAGCCCAGATATTACTGCAGCTACGTCAGGACAGTTTTTTTTTATATTATATCGATCCTCTTATTAATTTTCAATTCATGGGTTCTGATGTAATTCTTTTTTTTGGGCCACCTAGAGGCCTTCCAAAAACATAAACCAGGACCCGCATGGGCATTGGATCCCTTTGGTTTTAGCCAATAAACCACTAACAAAATTGTTGAGGTGAAACTCGCTAATTTTTTTCTGAAAAATCAGCGGGTAAGAGCGCTTGTATCCGTTGTACATGATTAGGGTAGAGTAATAGCTCTTTTAGTGTTCTATTTACAAATCAGTGGGAAACTCCAATTTTTCGTGCAATACTGTTTCAACAAGATGTAAAATTTGTTCTTCGAGTTCAGGATCGATTCCTCACTGCTGCAACTTTCTTCATGCTTCATTGAGCCCAAATATTACTGCAGCCAGTCCTCTGCAGGACAGTTTTTTTTTAATTTCATATCGATCCTCTTAATTATCTTCGTTCTGATGTAATTATTTTTTTCTTTGGGCCACCTAGAGGCCTCCAGAAACATCAACCAGGACCTTTGATTCTGGCGAATAAACTAGTAAAAATATTTTTGCTGCAAGATTTTTTTTGAAAAATAAACGGGAAAGAGCCTTTATATCCTTTGTTCATGATAAGGGTAGAGCAATTGCTCTTTTAGTGTTCTATTTACAAACCACTGGGAAATTACAACTTTTCGTGTAACGCTTTTTCAACAAGATGTAAAATTTGTTCTGCGGCTTTAGAATCGATTCTTCGCTGCCGTTGCTTTCTTCATGCTTCATTGGGCTCAGATAATACTGCAACCAGATCAGGGCAGTTTTTTTTTATTATATCAATCCTCTTCATTCATGCTTTCTGATGTAATTTTTTTATCGAGATGCTCTTATTAATTTTCAATTCATACGTTCTGAGGTATTTTTTTTTCTGAGGTAACTTTTTGCGCCACACTTTTTCAACAAGATGTACAATTTGTTCTTCGATTTTAGGATCGATTCCTCGCTGCCGCCTCATTTTTGAAATTTTGGAAATACACTATCCATATCCAGAAGTCTTTGAGAAACTTGTACAAATGTTTGCCGAGCTGAAAGCGGTCTTTCAAAATATTTGCCTTCGGAATTTTGGAACTTCTCCGTAAATACGAAGCATATCGGGATATTCGCGTACAGAATGTATTTTTGGTTTTAAATCGAACTTAAATGCACACACTGACACACTGAAAAAATTTTGGCCACAATGTGGATATAAAATTATTTGCAGTTTGTTTTCGATGTTGCTTGATGTAAGGCGTTATTCTTAATTTTTAAAAAATGTTTTAACAATGTTCATTAGTTTATTTGTAGTTTATTCGTTAAGTAATAACCAATTAATATTTCCCAAATATGAGTTTACACATATTTGCTTAAAAAGTCAATCCTTATGATAGTTTTTCGATTGGTGATATAGCAATTTTGCAATTTTTTTCTCGAGAACCCTTAGATTTTTAACCCTTGTTATAAGGATTTTTTTCTTTAACATGATGAGAAGAATCGTTGGTTAAATTTACGTAAATACTTTCCCTCAACTCCATATAGTTATTTTATTTGAACATACTTGTGCCCTCCATGCTCCACCACCTTCTTCCTTTTTTGCAAACATTTCGTGACCTGGAGGATAGTATACTGGAGGTCCAGTGACATTCTTGGTGGGAGGTTCTTTTTTCTGTAGATCTTCAATTTCAGCATTTTGTTGCTTCAAACTTTCAACTACTTTTTTATGAGCAATCTCTTTTTCGTGAGCATTGAAACCAGCATTCAGTGGACTATTTGGAGGCTAAAGAATAATAAATTGATAGTATGTTAATTTTATGTTAAATTATAAATAATATATTTACCTCATTGCCTATTTTAGCCATAAGCTCATCAACTCTTCTTGGGGGTCCATCTTGTTCGTCAGTGGGGAATCTTTGAGGTAGCAATGTTTGAGTTTCCGAATTGGGTGGGTAACCGCCTTTATATCTAAACAAATAGTTTAAGCTTGGAAATGCACTTTAGCTATTTAAGAATTAGCTATATGTTAAACACCTGTTATGCCAAAGGAATAGTTGAATTTTGACAAAAAAAAAAGTAGCGTCCATGTAAATTATATCATAGTAACCGAAACAATATGAGATAATTTCCGTAATTCCGATAATGTATTTAAACATTGTTGGGTCCACGTGTTTAACAATTTGCCTTATAACTACTACGTGTGGCGGTTAATAATTCATATTTTCTTTACGAGATGGCGCTGCAAACAAGGATCGGTTCACAGTCTAATCTCTTATGTAATTTTGTTGCTACGACAGTATCTTTCAAATTGCCATTGATGTTTAGACGATTTTGAGTTAGCGTCATATTTTTTCATGTGGTAAGTTCTTTTAGGCGATTCAAAATGGTGATTTCAACTTGAAAGACACAGAATACCCAGGTCAGCCGAAAAAAAGATGCCTAGTTGCAAGCATTGTCGGAAGAAGAATAGATACAAACTCAACAACAAATGGCATAGAGGTTAAATGTTGGTCGCCGAACCATTTTTGATCGTCTGCATGCCTGCATGGGAAAGGAAGAGGCCAGGAAAGAAGAAAGCAGGAAAATGGGTACCATATCAGCTGAACGACAGATGAGAGATGGAAAAGCGAGAAACGATGTGCGAAGTTTTGCTTTCTCGACATGAAAAAAACTTTTTTGCATTTGGATTTTAATTGGAGGCGAAAAATGGATATATTTGGAGAACTCAAAACGCAGAAAACCATGAGTTGGCCCAGGACAACCATAACATCGACCGCAAGACTAAATCGCTTTGGAAAGAAGACAATGCTGTGCATTTTGTGGAATCAGAAGGGTGTCGTATACCATGAGCTTCTGAAACCAGATGAGACAGTTAATACCGTCCGCTGTCATCAACAAATGATACTACAAAACACGGAAAAGTGATTTTCCGAGTTTTGTAGTATTACGACAACGCCCCACCGCACACCATCGAAAACGGTCAGATATTCCATTTCTGCAGTTGGCTGAGAACTCTTGCCCCACCCGCCTTACTTACCAGATTTGATCCATTCCGACTACCACTTGTTTTCATCGATGTCTCACGCACTTTCCATGAAACACTTCAATAATTACGGAGATATCGAAAAATGGCTTGATGATTGTACCACCTCAAAAGATGTACCGTTTTTTTGGGAGCCATGCACAAATTGCCAGAGAGGTGGGAAAAATGTGCAGCTAGCGATGGCGCATACTTTGAATAAACCATTTTTTATCTTCTAAATTAAACGAACCTATTTTATAAGTTTAGATCCAGGTTATAGGTTACATAAGTATATTTTAAAATATATTTTATATTGGCAAATATGGGAATTTAATTAATGACAGCGAAGGGTTGCGATATGCGGTTAAAAATCGCATGAAACATATCAGCACCTTCCAGTGTTACAAATAAGTAATGCAAGTAATTGTTATCATTGATAAATGGGGCCAGGATAAATTAAAAAACGATCAAGATACGTTTTTTGTATTATTTTTCCATTGTTTAACTTCACCTTTAGAACATTCGCCTTCGCCTTAGAACTTTTATGATACTCTCAATATAATTATATTTATCCAAATTTGAAAAATAAGGAAGTTATAGCTTTGATATCATCATTTAAGTATACTTCGAAGCGTAGGTCATAAAATTTTTGCTACAACAAATCGGCAAAAAGCACTTTCTCTTTAGTCTGAATAACATCCTTCAATTGGTACAGCAGCGAAGCGTAACACTCCCCGGATGTGGTCCTGTCTTTTACCAGGTCGTCTGTCAGTACCCCACGAGAATCCGAGAAAACCGTAACTATGGCTTTTCGTGTGGATGAAACCGTTTTCGCTTTTTTTAATGCACTTCTCCTGCTCCCATCCGCTGTTTGGACTGCTGCTTTATTTCTAGCGTATAATAGTGGATTCATGTTTTATTTGCTGTCATAAAACGTTGAATAAACTTAGTAGACTCACGTTTAAATAAGTAAATAAATCATTCGAATCCGTCTTTGTTCCGTCGATTCGCCCTATCGAAACAGTGTCCACATTGTGGATTTTTGTGACGATTTTGTTAGTCGTAGGGTGTATTTGATGGATGTCCAATCACGTTTAAATTTAGCAGTTTTTTCTTCGAAAATAAATGGATTTAATCCTTTAAACTCGACTGTACCCTTTTTGTTCCTTAAGATTAAACCCTCCGAAATAAAATTACTTTATAATAGCTTGAACTTCAATTTTATGCTGTTTTCAAAACCTGCACAATCATATGTGTATGAAATACTGCGGTTGTTATTGCTCATTACGAGCATTTTAACAGACGATAAAAACGACTCAAACAAGCAAAACTAATTAATGGGAAGGAAATTTTATCATTGACAGCATATCTTGGAAAATGTGTTACATCAGGATATCGGGAATTTCAGCTCACCCTCCATATTTTCCCAACATTTCTCAAACCGTTTATTACTTTTTTTGGCATTAGAAAATATGAACTATAAAAATAAGTTTGGAAAATGTCAAGAAGGACTTAACATTCTATAAAATTGTCAATTATAAATTTGTATTTTTTAAAAAAAAATATCTTTCAAACTGTGATTATTTTCCTGAACAAAACAATCACTGAACAGTTTTACCCTTTTTATATTTTTATTTTGTTGTTTTTTTAATATTCAAAACTGCATTATCTTTGTTGATATCAAAAGCTTAGATTGATGTTAATATTTCAAAACAGTGCGTAGGGTGGATATAGAATTTGCTAATGGCAGATTACAGAAGCCTTTGTATAAACAATTGTCAATAATTAGTTCATTATTTAAATATATGTATGATGTATATATAAATGGTCACGATTGATTTATAAAAGTTAGAATTGGGAATCAATACTAGCAGAATAATATTGTGCCGTTTATTATGCGCCATTTATTTCAAACGAATTTTTTACTCAGACTCTTTTAAAATGAATAATCCAAATATGCTTACTATACCCATTTTTTAAAACTGTTCTTCATCTCTTCAAAGAGTAGATTTATAGACAAAATATAAATATTAACTTACAGGTGGAAATTCTGTTCAGAGGCCCTACATACTCAAAAAGTATCGGGTGATGAGATGGTTTTTCATGTATATATGAATTTAATCATATCGGTGACACATCGGTCAATGAGTCACCGGTCTGACATATAGATGATGTTACTTAGCAATATTTGGAGCGGTTTAAGCGAAATAAAAAGGATGTTTTCATGTGAAAGTGGATGAAATATGCATTCATCGCTACACTCCGAAGTCAAATCGGTAGTTCGCTGAATGGACAGCAGCCACTGAAAGCCGTCCAAAGTGACCAAAAACTCAACTATTGACAGGCAAAATTATGGACTCTGCATTTAAGGATGCGCATGGGATATTGTTCATCCATTATCTCCAGAAATGTAAAACCATCAATAGCGAATATTGCATAGCGTTATTGGTGCGTTTGAAGGACGAGATCACAAAAAAGGCTCCAAAAGAACAAAAAGTGCTGTTTCACCAACACAATGCACCGTGTCTCAAATCGTTGGCAACGATGGCAAAAATTGAAGGATATTTTGAAGGCAAAGGTGTTTAGACATATATTAGCGCAATTTGAAGGAATTTCTGCGGTGATTCACGAATTGACTACAGTCTGTTGACACTAAACACTAGAAACCAAGGAACAATAACAGTGGGTTTTAGCCGGCGAACGTGCTCGAAGAAGGCGAAGGCACTTCCATTGGTCGGAAAGGACATTTGCCACTGTTTTCTGGGATCTCAAGTCATTATCTTTATTGACTATTTTGAAAAGGGAAAGGCCATCATAGGGGAATATTTTTCTGCATTGTTGGTCAAATTAGATGAAGAGTTGATAGAAAAACGCCTTTATTCGCAGAAGGAAAAAGTCCTTTTTCACCGCGGCAATGCAGTCGCCCATTGCAACAACGAAATTGGTCATTTTGCGCTACAAATTGATGTCGCGAAATATAAAGAAACAACTGAATAACTGCAAGGAAATTGAAGAGAACATGAAATGAAGAGAACATCGCCAACACAGAGGATTATGGTATTTTGGAAGGTACAAGTTGCACTTTTTAGAAGGTATAAAAAAGTTGGCTAATAGATTACGTTGAAAATTAAATCGATTTCGATCAAAAAAGCAGTATTCCATTTGAAACGCATCTGACTTTTTATTCTACCTTCGTACGTTATAACTGGATAGATGATTGCTTTGTGGAGAAATTTCACTATCTTCAGAACTTAGTTGTTGATAGTGAACTTACTGTTTCGACTTTGAATTCTGCATTCAACTCAATCTTGTATCTAAGATATTGTCAATATATTTCACATTGTCTTTTCGTTGATTCACAAGTTGTTGTTGATGTTGTTGATTCACAATTCGTTGATTCACAAGTTTAATTTGATGTTCTTTTTTTGTCTTTAACCGTTTAGATTAAAAAATTTAAAGAATTGTCACTCTCTTGTCTTTTATAGTTGAATTGGGAGGAAATAAGTTTTGGAGATATATTGTATAAAAGGTTTGTATAGGGCTGTGGAAAGAGGATATTTCTGTTGAATCCTTGCTTCGATAGATTGTAAAGTGGAAAAAACTCCACCTACTCTGACACGAAATTACTTAATGGTTGAAGAAGAATGCGGTTAGTTGATATTCTTATGGACATAATGATTGTTCGATATTTTTTTATGAAAAGTTTTAAGTATGATAATAATAATAGCTGTTTTTGTTTTCCAAATATTTTATATTACGGTGCTTTATTTTCTATCAATCTATTGATTTTGATAAGCATATGTATTCAGTGATGGTCCGAGCATATTCGAACTAATCGAATACTTTTCTCGTTGCCAAAATTGCCTCCTCAACTTCCTTATATTATTATTATTATTATTACATTTAATAACTAAAATATGAAATTATTTTTGCAAAAACTAAAATTTTAAGAAGATATTAAGATGTAAAAAGGCTATCCACGGAACGGTTCAGATGAGCGTATGGGGAAATGAATTGATTGACTGAAGATAGGCAATAAGAAGTCACAAGGATATTTGTGCGCATGATAATATTGCATGTTAAAATTCTTCCTAATATAAACAGATGTCTCTGAAATTGGCGCAGCAATTTGTATATTTCATTGTAATTGCTCTTTAACGCTTGACATTTTTACGCATAATTCAAATAACGCATCCTTTTATTGTTAATAAAATTATTTAAAACTGATATAAAACGAAATGTAATGTTACTTTTTCACTACTTATTTCTGTAGGTGCCTACTGCAAATATTAAACGGGAGAAATATTTTTACCATTAAAAACTCTTTTTCTTAACACGCACTCTTTTCACAATTACTGCCAATCTGCCAATCAAGATTGTTAATCATCAATAGTGATAGCATGAAATTTATAAGTTCTAACCAGTAACAATTCAACATGGTAGCCCAACCAAATCACTTTTTAAACTTCTCGACGCACGTTTCGCTAACCATATTAGCATTATCAGGAGATGATTTAATCTCAGATTAAATCAGTAGATTAAACAAATGATTTGGTGTTTAGTGGTAAATGTCTGCGTCGAGAGGTTTAAAAAGTGATTTGGTGTTTAGTGGTAAATCTCTTCGAGTTCAGTATTTCACACCGAAGGTTCCAATAGAAGAATTGAACGTATCCGGTGTTAACGCAGCCATTTTAGTACGCACGTTACCCTTGAGTAGTTGTATGGCTTGGGGCTTATTTATTTAAACTTTTTGCTTCAAAAATCCTCATAAACAAGAATCATAGTTGATTATTAATTTTACATGAAAATTGTCAATTTAATGGAAGTGGTTTGTGATGACATTAGAGTATTCTAATTACTTAAAACTGTCTATAGGCAACAGGTCTCGAACAATTTGAATTTCATAGGGAAACATGTTTAAGTCACTTTTAAAAATTCGGCGTAAGCTTTGCGGAGAAGTGCACCCCGTCCTCGAATTGACGTTTTTAGAGAATCCTCCACACTGTTCCATATTAAATAAACGATAAATTCTCGTTTTATGAAGATCCCGGACGATTAGAATATTTTCGTCTAAATTCACGTTGAGTTGCAATAATTGAATTACTTTTTTAATGAAAATTTTAATATCATTAAAATTTAATTACACTGCGTTTTTTTAGCGTGTATTTATCCATAATAAAACGTGCACGTCTGCATGACACAACAGCCAAATTGTCACAAATATGACGAAAAAATAAAATAGTAGCCCCCTCGGGTGGGGCAAGTATATGTGACTAAATCAGCCAATAAAAATAAACGAAACTCGATATTGATTACAGTGTATGCTCTTTAACGCCACACTCCAATAGAAGAAGTATTTTTACCTGTTTTCGGTGGTATTTGTGGATTTATACGAGTAGTGAATATTAATTGGTTCTTGGGGTTTCTTTATGATTTGAGGTGGAAAAGTTTCAACCTCTCTAGGTGGAGATTGTTGCCTATTTGGTGGATAGCCATTCTGGTAATTGGTGGTGTGAGTTTCTTTTATTACGTAAGTATTTTTTGATGGTGGCGGAGGATTATATACAGGATATCTGAAATTAATTAATATTTTAGTCCCAGTTAGTTTTTTTACATTGAATTATTTGTTCTGCTAATTAGTTAGTAAAGTTTGTAGGTAACTCTCAGCTAAATATAAAAATACTGGAAAATTCTATACACTTACCCTCTTTCTGACATTGGAGGTTGATTTCTATTAATGATGTTCGTTTCTTTGTTAATGATATATTCTCTGGTAGATTCTGGAGGAGAATATACTGGTTGAGTTTTATTAATTATATTTGTTTCTTTGTTTATTATATACTCTCTTGTATCTGGTCTAGGTTGAGGATATTCATTTTGGATATTCTTGGTTGTTGTAGATTCATTATAAACATATGTCTGATTTGGGCCTAAATTAAATTACGTTATTTAATCATGGATTATTACAAATCAATTCAGTTCTATTGTAACCTTCGGTGCGAACCACTAAACTCGACGAGATTTTTCTAAACACCAAATCACTTTTTTAAACTTCTCTATGCGCGTTTCGTTAATCATGTTAGCATCATCAGGAGATTAAATTTGATTGAATCATCTCCTGTGATTTGGTGTTTAGTGGTAAATCTCATCGAGTTTAATGGTTATTATTAAGATAATCATTTTATAGTTCATACCTGGTGGGTTTAAATCAGGTTGGTATCCAGGTTGATAATTTCTAGTTGTAACAGTTTCTTTTACAGTGGTGTATCCTCCAGGTGGTGTTGGTTTTTGGTAAGGTGGATAATAAGAAACGTCATCCTTTACAATTTCCTGATAGGATTGAGTTAAGTGAGTAGGTTCGGGTTTTTGGTACACATTTTCCTTGTTTTCAATCTAAAATAGAAAAGTAATATTTAAGTTATAATATGAAATAATTTATTTAAATCAATTGTCTCCATTAGATATTGTTTTGTAATACCAAATGAAATGTATACCAGTATATTTAACCAAAAACTGACTACATAGTTTAAAGTTGCACTGAATTCATGTCCTGAATATGATGACACAAGTATGCCCAAGAAATATCTGACCGATTTGAATTTTGAATATTACAATATAGAAATAGAACAGCAATAATTTTTATATCAATACCCACAGAATACCAGCAGAATAGCTCACAAACAAGTGTTTTCATTTGTTTCATTTCTTCTTGAGTTTCAAGTAATATCTCTTGAAAGGTTTCTTAAATGAATAATAAATATTAATTTGTTTACGTAGCATATATCGTATTATTGAGTGATAACACAAATTGGATAATTTTGGTGACCCGAGGATGTTGTCAAAAATTAGCCTTCTTGAAAATGTGTCTTTTAAAATGTCTATTTTGTCTGGAACTTTAGCGGAAGTTATTCTGTTGGAAGTTGGTCTAGATCAGACCACGATACACTTTTCAATAACATTTCAGAAAGTTCCTGCAGTATTTTCAATAAATAGATCCAAGTATGCCCGAAAATCAAAGATTGCAGAAACCTATCGACTTGATAGTGATAACGTGGATATGTTGTTTATAATAATAAACAAAACTTTTATGCGAACGTTTGCTACGACAATTTATTTCAAACGGATTTTCTGCAAAATACCACGTCACTTGTTGGCAGCTTCTTAAACAGGCTTTTCGTATCATCTTAATCAGATTTGATAATCTTATGATAATAAATTTTAACTGAGGTAGCCGATACTTGATGGAAATTAATTTTAAATAAATAAGCAAAAATTAATATCTAAAAATTTCCGCTATATTTAAAATTGTATGTATGACAATTCTTTCGACACACAGTGCATTTTTCAAATACAAACTATACTGTATAGTTTGTATTCGAAAAAGGCACTCTGTGTCGAAACAATTGTCATACATACAATTTTAAATATAATGGACATTTTAGATATTAATCTTTGCTTATTAATTTCTTATAATAATGTTAACATAGAAGGTGTCCCATAATGTTTCTATTTCATTGGCTCACTGAACAAATGCAACAAATGTGAGGGGCGCGGGGCGCATGTCAATCGATAACCCCGTGTTTAGGAATTTAGTCGGCATGGAGCGTTTCTCGGGAGCAGATCGTGCATTGTGTGTGCGAGAATTTTACAAAATAATTTGTTCGACGACTGTAGCGCAGAGGAAGTTCTGCATCGTGCAGTCATTAAAGATGCGCTAAGTGTTCCCCTCATCAAAAAATTGTTTGAAAAAACCGATACGATTATGAATAAAAGTTTGTTCGAACGAGCAAGGCCATCACGAAGGGTCAAAAATGTGGAAATGGTAAATCAGTCCATTCGTGAGAATCCGGACCTTTCGGTTCCTAAGCGAGCGCATGCTTTAAAGGTGCCTCAATCATCATTACACAGCATTCTTCGCCAGGACTTAAAACTGTACCCATACAAAATTCAACTGGTGCAAGAGTTAAAGCCCCAAGATGCCGGTTCAATTTATTAATCAGGTAACTGAGCGTTTTGCAACATTCAACAACATATTGTTTTCGGATGGGGCTCATTTTCATCTCAACAGTCATGTAAATAAGCAGAACTGTCGTTACTTGAGTGCAACGAACCCGAAACACAAACCCTTCATTTCAAAAACCCCTCCATTCGCCTAAAGTCACTGTAGTGGCTGCAATGTCAGCGCCAGGAATAATTGGTCCGGACTTTTTTTAAAACAGCAGGTGACGCGCAGTTACCGTCAATTCAGAGTATTATGTAGAAATGTTGGACAATTTTTTGGTACTTGAACTACAAAACTTTGCTGGTTATAATCAAAGAACATGGTTTCAGCAATAGGGAGTAACGTCACACACGTCCAACATGTCTCTGTCTCGAGTTCGTGAAATTTTCCCAAACAAATTGATCTGCAGGTGAGGTGACCTAAATTGGCCTCCACGTAGTCCTGATGTCAGCTCTATGGTCATTTTCTTGTGGGACTATCTAAAATCGAAAATTTGCGTCAATAAACCGGGTTCTTTGGTGCAGTTAAAAGAAAATATCCGACACGAAATGGCGACCATTCCAGGGATTATGTGCCAAGCCGTCCTAAGGAATTTTGCTGTTCGTTTAGATGAGTGCCGTAAGCGTGAATAAAACGAGCTATTGTCTGCGTTCGTTTGACAATTTGACATGATGGTCATTTGACAATTTTACTTTTCACCAATCAGAACGTTTATTTTTCAATAATTGTGAATTTAAACAATTTTCGATTAATTTAATGACATGATTTATATACCGTTTGTGATGGTAAAAGAGTAAAGAAAAATATCACAAATTATATAAACTATTGGGTTGTCCTTTAAGTTCGTAGGAATTTTTTAACTGAAAAAGAAACTGTAATGCACATAATTTATGTAAATATTTATTTAATCTATTATGTAATTACTATTGTTATTTAACTTTTTGCCAATGTAGTGGTAGGTCCATAATGCCTTTGTGTCAAAAATTCCCATCTTTATCGCCAAAAAATATCAACAGGTTGTTTTTTATCCCTTCGTCCGCTTTAAAAGATTTCTCATTAAAAGAATTAAGATAGCGGAATAGAAGGGAATCGGAGGATGGGATGTCCGGTAAGTTAGGCGGACGAAGAAAAACATCCCAATTAAAGCTCAACAAGTTTTGTTGAGTTCTGATTGAAACGTATGGTGTTGATGATTTGATTGCGTAGAAGAAGCTCAAAGCGTATGGATCCCTTCCAATCCCACCAAATGAAAAGCATAATTTTCTTCGAATGAAGACCGTACTTAAAACCGCTGACCGTGGCAATCCCCATGATTTTTTTCGTTGCACCTTGTTGAACACAATCCACTTTTCATCACCAGTTACCATCCATATCATAGCAAAAGATCGATCCATATCATGCCAAAAGCATGGTGAGATTCTGTCCTGCAGATTTCCCTCACTAAGTTCGTGGGAGATCCACACATCGTATCGGCAGAAGTACCCATTTTTGTTCAGATGGCCAGAAACGGTCAATTTACTAATATTTAACTTATCTGTCACCTCACGGATCGTAGTTCACGAATCTTTGGTTATTATGGCCTTTATTTCCTCGACATCAGTACTTGAAGGACGGTCACAGTGATGACGGTCTATCAGGACAAAATCTGCGCTCCTGACCGATTAAACAACTCTCAAAAAACAATGTGGCGTAAATGCAAGTTATGGACCGACATTTTCAATTTGAACCAACTTTACTAACCGAAGGCAAATCAAAGCTAAGCTGAACGTAAACATTGTAATTACCTCAGAAATTAACCCTCAAGAGAAGTACTTCTGTGCTTCCCGATGGAGCACATGGATATGCCATACCCGTATGTCTTTGATTATTAATATCTTTTGATTAAATTATTTAATTAAATATTTTTTTTTATTTTAACCACAATCAGTATAGAAAAAGACTATATGTATAGAATGTTTCAAAAAATAATAGTATTCCTAATAGTGTGTTTTTTTTCGATCTGAGACAGTTTGTGGTAAGTAAATCATAAATATTATATTTTCTATAGTATTTTTATTGAAAACTTTGATTTTTAATTTTTTTAACATCTATTTATTGGTTTATTTCATTTTCTATTTAGCTCAAAATGAACACGCATTCTCGTACTCGCTGTGCGTCTGAAGTAGAAGCGTCGAAAAAATCAGCAAAAATAAAAAAGAAATGCTAAAATGAGGTGTGAAAAATATATTTATTTAGTTAGGTAAAGTTCACTGGTATGATGCTCTTCAAAAACAGATTCGGTCTCGCTTTTACTCTCCATGTCGTCGAAAATATCGGCTGCCTCATATAACGCTTCTACTTCAGACGCACAGCGAGTATGAGAACGCGTGTTCATCTTGAGCTTAATAGAAAATGAAATAAACCAATAAATAAATGTTAAAAAAATTAAAAATCAAAGTTTTCAATAAAAATTAACGTTATTTAACGGTTTTTATTTATTGACAAAACACCGACACAACAACAGCGTATGGCTGGGTATATGGCGTATACCCATAGACTGACTACGGTCGCTTATATTTTTGTTAGTATTCACATCTTAAGATGGTGGGGGATGTGTAATGGGGATAGTAAAAAATTTTCCCCTACTCAAAGTCATCCCTTCAACGTGACTATTTATTAGGGAAAAATATTTTAATTTACCCCTGGGTATCCCTTATCAAGTGCTTTTCTTCAGGGTTAATAAAATCTCAATAAACATTATTAATCCATACAGATTTTTGTTTACCAGCGTTAAAAGAACAACTAATGGAAAATTCCTACGGACTTTCCCGACAACATATATTATTTGGAGGCTAAGGCTTGTTAAAAGAAATAAAACTTACAAAAAAAATACATTTCAGTAAACCGGTGTGTTATGAAAAACATTAAATTATTGTAAAATGGTTACCTTATTGTAAATGAAACTCTTGCTGGGAGTTGTGATAGTATTGTTAGGTGAATATACGTATTTTTCCGTTTTGTCCAAGTATTGTTCACTAACGGTAGTATCTTCCTTAACTTGAGTTGGATATGATCCTGAACCGGGAATTTCGTAGGTATAAGTCTTGATCGTAGTCGTTACTTTCGTATTGCCTATATAGTAAAAAATATAAATATAAATAGACACCCTGTATATAGACAACTTAGGAAATAACTTGGAAATTTAACCACCCATTCTGCATATAATTTCATTATAACAAGGGTCAAAAACCTAAGTTTCCGCGAAAAAAAAAAGCTAAATTATTAAATCGCCAATCGAAAAGCTACAATAAGAACTAACATTTTAAGCAAATATGTGTAAAGGCATATCTGGTAAATACAGGGTGGTCAAAAGCGGAAATATCAATTAGGAAATATCAGACGTAACCTTCATAATATTATCTTATACAGACTCAGCTTTTATATTTGTGAAAGAACCACAAATCCATACAATAACCTCAAGATAAAATGACTTCTAGTTGCTTCTCAAACAAAAAGAGAACATATAAATCGAAGGGGTTAGTTCCAGGAGCATATCATAGTAAGACTAAATGGAGTTGAAATAGTATAGGTGCAGAACTGCAAAATATCGACACTAATGATTATTAATTTCGCGAAGAAAAATATAATTTATTATGGTCCAAAGAGCCAATTCAAAGAGAAAATTTATTTGGTGGTCCAAAGAGCTGATTACTTTCTGAAATTAAATAAAAAAAAAATTGATCAGTTTTAACAAATTTATTCTTAAAATGTACGAAAGTTCTTGAAAATTCATGTTCTGAAGATTTCATTGTCTAAATGTGCTCCATTTCTGTCCTGGCACTCCTGAAGCCGACCTCTAAATTTTGCCAGAACTCGGTGTTGCAGTTATGGCTTCGATTTTATACCGAATATTCTCCTTTAGATCCAGAGCGGCGGGGCGGTTGCGGTACCCTTGACTTTTAAGATAACCCCAAAAAAAATTATAGGCGAAGAGAGATTGGAAGTGTGGCAGGTGGATCCATCCTATTGGAGCCAAATGTCATGAGTGTCTCCTTTAAATTCTTGAACAGCAGGAGTGAAAAAAGTTTGAAGCATGTCGACATAACGCTGATAATTAACCGTTACTGCGCGGCCTATGGGCCTTCGAAAGAAGAACGGGGCCACGGAGAATAAGATGCTGTCGACTTCTAGAAATTGGCTCATCATTTCGTTAGCGAATAAATGTCAGTGGAGTCCGCCGGCTTCAATTCTTGCATTAACCGAATCTTGTGCGAGTGCATGTGTAAATATTTGTGAAGGATGCGAAGCACTGACGATCTCGTCATATTTAAAGCAGCTACGCACTTTCGAGTTGGTTTGGTTTTTGGCAGACAGACGCTCTCACTCTCTCAATGTTTTCATCGGTTCTCGCTGACCTTCGACGGCCGGGGAAGCCTTTATTTAACGTTGAACAAGCTTCCTCGAACCCATTGCTTAATCAACGGTAGGCTTGGACATTGCTGAACTTCGTGCAAATTGAAATGTTATCAAAATCTGCAGGACGCAGTAGGGACGGAATTGTTGTTAAGGTAATACTCGCGCACACAAAACGAGCGTTCCTCTCCCATGTAGCGCTGTATAGTGACTAAAATTCCCTGATCTGAACTATCGTTTAAAACCGATCCCACCTTTCTACCCCTCCTACCAAATTTTCTACACTGCAACCAAACATTAACAATTCTTTGTACCACCTGTTCAAACAATTTTTTAAAAAAATTAAGAATTACGCCATACATCAGCCAAAATCGATGTGACAACCTCGTATTGACTAAATGAGATGAACCCACGACAAAGAATGCTATTTCAAAATGGTGGCAAAAATTATTTCATTGTATGTCACTGCGTGTATTTAAGCGTGTATTAGAACCAAAAATGTATTCTGTACGCGAATATCACCATATGCTTCTTATTTACGAAAAAGCGACGTATTTTTGCTGCTGCCGACCAGATTAGAATCCTGCTAGGAGTTTTTCAAAGTATTCAGTTGGTTAAAACAGTGCCTGGCTTGCATAAACTCAAATGGACATATCAACATTTAATTTAATACAACAATTAATGGTGTGTTTCTTAATGTCTAGAATCATTTCAAACGTGCTATGGAGTGGAAAATTAATGCTGGTAATTTCAACTTTGATATTAAACGACAATAATGTGTAAGTTTTCATCTTTTTATATCAAAACAAACTAAATTTATGCTGAAACGTGTGGAATAAATGGATATAAAGATATTAGAACAACAATTTTGACCTTACAATTTATTTTCAAAAAATACCAAATCAAACAAAATACTTTCGTTCGACCCGAAATTTGGTATCCGAAAAAAATACGACGATGCGGTGTTGTCAGATTTTTAAGAAAGTTTCAAAAGGTTCTGACCTCTTTTCCGCGGTCAGCGGTTCCTAATATGTTTCAAGACAAATTTTTGTGCAAAATGATGTAAAGCATTGTTGGATAAATTTACCAAAGTTATTTCCCTTCTATCCTGTATATTTTTGTAGACCAATATTTTTAATTATGCTTTGTTTTAAGTTACCTGGAGGGTGCAAACTGGGGTCTAAATGTGCTAAAACTTCAGGATCGATATCAGGAACGGGAGTTTCGAGAACTCTGATCGGATACTCGTGAACATTGCTCACTTTGGTTTGCTTGGATAACGTAGAAGTTCTTGACGATGGCGATGGAGATATGGCACGTATTGGTCTAAGGTCTCCGTATGTTCCTGGAACGAATAGATACAACCATTTCAGTTATTATTATTATTATTATTATTTTTTTCATAGTTAGTTAGTTGATATCATAGTGGTGTTTATTACAGCAGCCTTTTGAATAAACAAAATTACAGATATTGGGCACCTGACAATTCGCTGGAACTGCACCAGAAACTATTACACTTGCAAGATTGTCGTTGGGGCTGCCATATCAAGCGAAGGAATTATCGGCCACTCCTTTTTTGAGTATAACCGTGGTCGCGCTCAGACTGTTAATTCCGATCGTTATTGCCATATGATCCGGACTTTTTTGGCTCCGGAAATGCAAAACTTGATTGGCTACAACCGCAACAGATCTTTCCAACAAGATGAAGCAATTTTCCACATCACGAATGATTCTTTAGCAGATCTTCACGATTTATTCCAAGAATGAGTGATTCCTCGCCGAAGGGATGTCAACTGGCCACCGAGGAGTCAAGATTTAACACCTGCTTTTTTCCTGCAGTTTTTCCTGAGGCTATGGGGCTGTTTAAAAAGTAAGGTTTTCAACCCATTATCACCCAAATTAAATGTTTAAAAGCAAAGAATAACAGCCGAAATCCACGCGATTCCAAGAGCGATTCTCCAACGAGTGATTGAAAATTTCAGTTCCAGGCTAAATGAGTGTGAAGAAGCGGATAGTGCGCATTTACGGATGGTTATTTTTCATAAATAAAAATTCAAAAACTACTCTGTAACTTAATAGCAATTAAACAAGTTTGAATTAATTCTTGTTTAATTTTTTAAGTATCAAAAACGAAAAACATTCTAAGACACCCTTTATTTTATTATATACTACTAAAATGTGGTGGTAAAATGATGGTGCGTAAATAAGGTAATGAGATGGAAACGATGGAAACTTTTGCAAAAGTTCAATGGGTCTACGGATACAGTGTTTTGTCAAAGGATTCGGGTTTATGGCGATTTAAGGTATTCTCAGAGGGCGGAGACTCGATTGAAGATGAACGTCGCAGTGGAAGGCCTTCAACTGCAAAAAGTGATGAAAAACATCCACAGAACCCAGTATCTTGTGTGCCTCTGCGAGAAAAATCTGCGCGATATGGTTCCGAAAAACCTCTCGGAGGATCAAATGGACAACAGGAGGGAAATATGTCTTGGCTTTTTGGGGCGAATTGAAAATGATCCCACTTTGTGAAACGTGTCACTACTGTAACGATTCTCGGATTTTTGTATATGACTTGGAAACGAAGCGTCAGAGCCAGAGAGGAACGATATAGTTCAACCTCATCATGGCCAAAAAAGCCAAAATGAGCAAAACAAAGATCAAAAGCCGTTTCCAAATAATACAAAACCTCTTCAATGGGATTAAGGTCAGGTGGCTGAATTATACCCGCACTATGGATTATACCCGCGGAATTATACCCGCACTACCAACTCCCTCTAAGGATATATACCTCCAAACCATTACCGGCCCCCCACCGGGTTTAACAGTTGGATAAAGATTTGTTGGACAAAGATGAGCCAAAAATGTTCAATTTTGACTCATCACAGAAAAATAACGTCGTTCCAATAATTTTCAGGCTTCAAAACGTAGTCCTTAGCAAAATCCAGTTTAGTTTTAATGTTTTTCTTACTTAACCAAGGCTTTTTCTGGGCCACATGTCCTTGATTTCTTATACTACGACGTTATTTCAGTGTTGACTACGTTTTGAGAATGGTTTTCTACCAATGTTTTGAGCTTACGTTCACTAATTTTAGAGTTTTTATGTACTTTTAAAATAAAGCGTTGGTTTCTTTCATTTATTAATTTCAGACGGCCTTCTTCGGAAACATTATGTTATCATTATAACTCATTTTTGTAGCGTTGCACGATATCTCCAACCGTACTTTTACTTAACAGAAGCCTTTGCCCATTTTTTCGGTAGGAATTTCCCCTTTCATAATGAAATAACACTAATTGTCTATTTTCAGAACTAATATTTTTTATTTGGTATACGACCCATATTCCTTCGACACCAGTCTGCCAATTAGTATGTGTAGTAAACAAAATTCGAAGATTACCACTTATCTTAATATGATTCATTCAGATTTATTTTTTTGTTTGCGCGTCCTAATATATTTGATGTGTTTAAAAATAATATTTATATTTTCTTCTTAAAATTTTAGAATTAAACTGATAATTTCGGAACATTGTTATACAAGAAGTTTAAAGGAGGTACTAACAGTAAAATAGATCCACATTGCAGAAAACGAGCAGGTCTAGTATTTACGTTTCGATAATATCTTACCTTCACTTGAATATCCATCTTTCTTGTAAGTTTTTTCTTCATGTCTCTCGATAGTTCTAGTTCTCGTTGATGGAGGAGTATCACCATAGTGAAGTTCTCGGTTTACGGTTTTAGCCCTAAAAAATATTATCAAATCAATTTTTGTATCATTATAAATAGTCAGAAATTCATATAGCGTATTTGGCCTGATAGAGATTACGACTGAAGAAGAATAAGCTTTTTATGTGTTTGGACCATTTCTTTAAATAGATTTGCTATTAAATGACTGTCATTTATTCTAGAATTTACAATTTTGAAAGAAAGACCTTTTTAAAAATAATTAATCTTAAAAGTATTTCTATATTGTTTAACAAATTAAAAAGCAAACCGAAATGTTTATTTTATACGAGTTATAATATTGTTGATCATCGTTTCTCAACCTGAGGCTCGCGATCCCTAAGGGTCACGCACAATATGTTCAAAAAATAAGACCCGTATACGAAACATCCTTTTATTACAGTATTTTTAATTTAAAAGCAACCGTTAGAAAATTAAATATTACCAGGTAATAAGAACATAATAAAATAATACCCAAAATGGTTTGAATAATTTTATAATTTAATGCAACGGTTGATTTTTATTGCAAACACAACAGCAGCTGCAACAACATTTTCATCAAACGGATTGAGAACCCATCTTTTCGACAAATCATCTTTGTTCTGGAAAATATTTCAGTAACTGAATTTTCAATTAGCGTAAATGCGTTTTCATGCTCTCCAATACGTGATCAATAACAAAATTTTCTACATCCATATTTTTGGTAATATAGTCCGAAGTTAAAAGGAATGTTTAAAAATTGCGTTTTCCAAGCCGTATAATCTAAATAGCAAGCTTCTTGGCGAAGGCATTGACTTTGTCTGTCATTCGTGAAATGTTTTGTTACGACCTTGTAAACTCATATTCAAGTCATTTAAATGTGAAAATATATCACTCAAGTAAAGCAACAGTAATAAAGTTTCTCCATCTTGTAAAAACTCTCAAAATGAACTATGTTTATCTGTAGAAAAGATTTTCAATTTATCTCGTAATTCAAAAAGCCTCGTTAGAACTTTTCTTCACCACAACCACCTGAGTTCAGTATGGAAAAGCAGTGAGTCGTATTTGGCACCCATTTCTTGGCACAATATGGAAAGTAATCTAGTCTACAATGGTCGGCTTTTAATAAACAATTTTTACGGTTTCTGACAGAACATTTTGAAAATTATCTGGCATCTGTTTTGTAGCAAGTCTTTTAATTTTACTTTCACTTTTTTACTATCAATTTTTATTATGCGCTATCAGTACATGCCGCAATTTATTTATTAAAGTCCAAGTTTTCGTTTTGTGTTGCATCAATAAAAACTTACATCAATAAAAGAGTCCTTCGTCAGTTGCACGACCAAGGATTGATTTTCAAAATAGCATATTTTCTTTAATTGACCAAACGCATTTGTATCGGACAAAACCTAGTTCGATACGTTTGTTGACTCGTCGAACTGAATAACAAAAAATTCACTTAATTTAACCTGTTCAATTATTTGATCGTGAACATCATTGGTCATTTCATTAATTCGTCTCGATATTGTGTCATTTGAAAGTGGTATAGATTCCAACTTTTTTGCTTCTACTGAGCTTATCGTCATATACTTATCACCATGCTATATGCTTATCACCATATCAATGGCAGCGAGTAAAATAAGCTTTTCCGCAATTGTGTGGGTCTTAGACTTCTTGGCCACTCTTAATTCTACTAAATAGGATGCTTCAAGTGCTGCGTTCTCATTACAGCATGATTTGTTGATAGCAATTTGTTCAGTTTTCAAGACGAGGAATTTACACTCGTAAAATTCTTCAAAAGGGTTTGTTTTGTAAAGATGGTTGTTTTGTTTCCAGATGCCGGACTAATTTTGAAGGTTTCAATGCTTTCTGTGTTTTTGTCTTTACTGTTTCACCAGATGTAGACGGAGCATTTCGTTTTGTCACAAATTTGTCCATTTTATTTTGTATTATTAATTTATTATATTACCACACTGTTATTAATTTATTTAACACTTAGTAAGGGAAGAAATAGTAGTATTTAACACTGGGTGAGAGAAGAAGTCGGAGTACTTGTTTTCGTAAAAACGTAATTAACAATGAAACTCTTCGTCTCGTTCCTTTGTTTTTATTACCAATGCGCATAGCTTGTACTAATCTGCCTAAGCGCGCTCGGGACGAATGATCCATCTCACATGCGTGGACGGGTGGCGCAAGGTGCGCGGGCGCGTCATTTTACACAAGTGTTTACACAAGTTGATCGGTATTTGTGGCTGTGTTCGGTATTTCGGTATAAGTGTAACAATGCATTCACACATTCATCCGTCATTGACGAGTTGTCATTTTATACAAAGGCAAATAGATGTTACATTGTTTTCATGATTCGTAAGCGTGTGAACACACTCTTAGAAGTTTATAAGCCATTTAAAAATAAACGATTCTGCATAAATCACGACACTGGAAAAAGAACGAATCGTCGCCATGTTAATCGGCCGATGTAAGACTTTGATTAACGTCAGATTAACATATTTGTAGTCAGGGGGTCGCAACGAAGGAAAAACGAGCAGCAAGAAGTTTTTTTGAGTTAATCTAGTACACATTCGATAGCTGCCCTGACGTTTAACCAACTCAATATTTTCCATTTATAGAAATGCCGTCGAACAGTATGAAACTGCTTGTAAATTGGTGCATACATAGGTAATGTTTTTTTCAAATTTTAAAAACATCCATGCTATCTGCTGATAATAATTTAACTTAATATAACATAATCTCTACTGTAGTTAAATATATTAACATTAGTGTGCTTATTTTTTAATTTTGAAAAATTAGCAGTCGAAGAGCAAAGTATGGATAAGTTTCACATTGGATATTTGATGCTTTCTGAGTTTTGTAAGCATAACAACGCCACGAATACTATTAATGCCATTTGTCCTCGTGAACTGGATAGCAAAACATGTCAGCGTTTATTTAAACAAATTAAGAATGGCGATTTCAATCTTTTTGTCGACATAAAATTTGCAAATATTGTTATTCTGCAACATGACAATGCAAGTCTCGTAATGCCAAAATCATCCGAGAAAAAATCAATAGTTAAATTGGGAAGTATTTCCTCGCCCACCGTATTTTACGATAAGAGAATAGAACGTTTGCCACAGAGATGAGCAACTATTGTCAATAACGATAACGATTATATTGTAGATGAAACAAATGTATTAACTCTTAAATAACTAATTAACTAATTAACTGTAAAATACTATTATTATTACTTATGGGTACTGCTAATATAATAGTTATTCTAGAAAAATTATCTTTATTTATTTACAAACTTTACTCTCAAAAGGGCGGTTAGTGAGAAATGGTTTTTCTTTTGAAAAATGAGATGATATTTCATTTAAATGGATACGTAAAAAATTGCTGTGATAGTATGATGAAAATCCAAAAGAGATAATGGAATTACCATTATATCCTTAAACAGTTACTGCAGTGGTATACGAGGATTAACTACGTGGTTAACTATTTTCGACGCCAAAAAATGCGATTAATGCTTTCAAAATGCATGTTTTGGAGATAATGTGCTAGGAAAATGGGTTCAAACGTATGCAAAAGTGTATCGATCATTGCAGAGAATATTTTGAAAAACAATTTTCAATGATAAATATTTGTTTATATTTATTATTCCGGATACATAAATAGCAAATAGCATTAGTGCATAGTTTTTCGAAGATGAGATTATTAACTTGGTTACTGTGAAAGGACTTTAATAAAACAATCTCTTTATTGACAATGTAATTAATAAGTTTAAAGCAAAAAAAAAGCTTAAAATGACCTATCCCCAACTGTTCCGATGTCTTGAAATTGTTTAAATAACGATGGCTTGAATAACAAATTACGATATTTTCGCCTAAATTCACAAGTTGAGTACAGTACGAGTTGAATGTACAAACATATAAAAATTCTATACCTGCCAAATTCAAACTGTCACAAATATCATGAAACAAAAATGGCCGCAAAATAAAATGGTAGCGTAACACTTGCCTGACCTTTTATAATTGTCGAATCTCGTAGTATTTTGATGTCTAATAGCAAAATTTACAAAATTATCTAAAGCCCAGTGTTAGTTAAATATTAATGCATTGAATGAAAGTGTAGTACTTGTGTACCACTCTTTATTGGAACAATTATCATTGGACAACCAAATAATTATAATTATTTTCTATGACCCTTAACTGGACTTTTCTATTGTTGTTAGCCAATGGTCAAGTTGTTATACTTGTATACTTGTATACAAACAGGTAGAGTTGTTAGGCATGCATATATTTCTTTTTTAAACTTTAACTTTAAAAAAGAGACCTCGTTTTTTTTAATTTGAATTTAGTGAACAAAAAACTTACACGGAACCATATCTGATGACTATGGTGCTTGGTATATGGCATTCATTGAATTTTTGGTTACATTTTTGCGTACAAGGGTTCATTAGTAGGACGGAGCATTATCGTGTATCAGCGCATTATCGTGAAAGCGCATTATTGTGTGTCGTTACATTTCAGACATGTGTTCAGACAGTGGTCTTCTTGATGAAAATTCAGCTCCTACGGCGCAAGCTGTGATACAGAAATGAATCATGAGACCATTTCCTTCACTTTGTCGCAAGTGTTCAACTGATTTTCGATTTTTTGGAAGCGTTGTACAATTGTTATGTGTTTTCGATAAAGCTGACGCACTGTAGATTTTCTCTAACATTTTCAACGATTTGGCACAAGAAATTTCGTTGGCAGAACAATATTTGAGCTAACTTTTTGTTCGATATTTTTATCAATTTTAAAAATTGCTCACCTCACTTGTTGATATGTAACCAACATCTGTAAAGAAACTGGTCGACAGATAGTGTCAGTTAGGTATATTGGTGATAATTTAGAGCAAAATATCATATACATATCAGTCAACATATATTAAATATTTTTCAAAATAGTAGGTATTGCGGTTAATAATGTCGATTTTTTCGCAACATTTGATTTTGCGTTTATTTCCATAACAAAATAAATTACCTTAATTATCATCAAGTTTTAGCCATCGTTAGCTATTACTTTTTCCCATCTTTCTGCCAAAGAATGGATTCCGCGCCAAGAACATTTGTTTTTTTCAGGCCAACCGTTCATTAAGCCAAATTTTCAGTTCTTCGTAAGTATATAAGTATTATTCTGAAAGTTCGTGCTGCATCGATCAAAATAAGTGGTAGTCCGAAGGGGCTAAGCCCAGTCAATACGGCGGGTGAGATAGGACGTTCCATTTAACGTTTTCCAAATGTTTTTTTTTTACATTTTGCAACCTGGGGCCGAGCATTGTCGCCGATAAATTACTTTATCGTGTCTTTCTGGTTATTCTGGTCGTTTTTCCTTCAATACTCTGTTCAATTTTATCAATTGTTATCGGTATCGATCGTCAGTAATTATTTCACCAGGTTTCAGCACTTTTTCAGCAGCGTAATACACCACTCCCCTACAGTCCCACCAAATACAGAGCAAAGCCTTCTTTCCATGTATATTACGAACTGGTTGTAATGTTGACGGCTGGTCTACTTATGATTTTTTGCGCTTTGGATTGTCAAATTGGATACACTTTTCATTTCAGGGTCACAACTCGATGCAAAAAACCTTTCCTTTTCTGTCTGACAAACAAAATTTCACAAGTAGTTTTTCGCCTTTCAATGAATTGATATTCAATATGAATTGATATATTCAATCCATTTTTCTTTTTTCTTCCTTCATCTGGAGCCAGATGAAGCGAACATGAGGGATGACCGGGCAACACCTATTTTAAGCCAAGTAATCACATTCAATCTTTTTTTATATAATTGTGTATATATATATATATATATATATATATATATATATATATATATATATATATATACACAATTATATATATATATATATATATATATATATATATATATATATATATATATATATATATATATATATATATATATATATATATATATATATATATACACAGGGTGATTCACGGTGACTGGTACATTAGACGCTTAGAGAGAACTACTTAACATAAATATTTAAAATTTTAGACACTTATGTAAATAAATATGAGCTCTCCATTTAAAATATATTCTGTGCAGCGGTATTGCCAAATCTACTGTTTCTTAAAAAATATTTTTTAAGAAATTTGGCAAGAAACATCCCTGAACATAAAAATATTTCTTTTTACAACCAGCATAGCTAGATATCTGAATTTTTAAATACGATTGCTTAACAGATTGCTTTGTGATAACATGGTAATGTTATAGGATAACATGATGACATGGTAATTAATTTATCGCATATAAGGTGTTTACAGAATAGTGCGGATTTAATAGAACTTAAAAATTCATCTTATGTAGGAATTTTAAATGGAACATCCGGTATTTTATAGTGGAGCACAAACGAGCAATAAATTCTGTATCTAAAAGTGTTAAGTGTTGATACATCTATTTTTAACGGTTTTCGACTTCCACGGCTGGCTAGGGTGATATTACTTCTAAACAAATATTATGAAAATGTTTGTATTTGACATTATTAGTTTGATAATTCATAATTAGGGTATTTAAGTAAGTAATTGTCTCACTAAAGAATGGAAGGAATTAACTAGTCGAATGCAGTGATCATGAATTTATTTATTTTATATGGACCGCGTGACAAAATTATCGACCGCATCTACAGACAATTTAACGCAATGTATCCTGGACTGATGAGTCCAAATTTTCGAGAGAAAGAGTTTTTAACAGGCGAAATAGTCACTTCTGGGCCAATAAAAATCCTCATTCTACCAGGGATTCCGCATTCCAAGAGATATAGTTTTAATGATTTTTTTATTTAATCATGGACAAACAAATTCGATACTTTATTTACGATGAACAGTTCACGAAAGTATCTAGAAATAGTAATAACAGTAGTAGAGGATTGATACACTGGCAGTGTATCGAAGCAGCTGGTACCAGCTTGATGGTGCTCCAGTACACTGTACAGAAGAAGTAAGCAGGCAACTCTATAAACTATTCCAAGACCACTGGTTTAGACGTTCAGACGGTTTAGACGAGATCACCCGATTTAACTCCACTTGATTTCTATCTTTGGGGTACTGTAAAAGACAATATCTACAAAACGCCAGTAAACACTAGAGATAAGTTAAAACATCGGGTGAATCAAGCATTCAAAGCCTTAGATCCTATTGAGCTAAGAAGAGCCATCACGGAAGGGCTCCATATTAGAATGTTGAAATGTTTGGAGGTAAACGGTCAGCGTTTCGAACATTTGCTATAAAAATAGTTTTTTGGATAGTATTATGTTTTTAATTTTAATTTTGTGTAATTTTTACTAAAGTAAAATCCGTTATCTTTGCTTTAATTGCATTATTTTGGTTTTTTGTTTCGAAGTCGAAAACCGTTTAAAATAGGTATATCATCACTTAATACTTTTAGAATGTATTCCTCTTTTGAGCTCCACTATAAAATACAGGGTGTTCCATTTAAGATTCCTACATAACCTGAATTTTTAAATCCTATCGAAAGGTCACTATTTTGTAAATGCCCTGTATGCGATAAATTAATCCCCATGTCATATTGTCATAAAGCAACCTATTAGGGAATCGTGTTCAAAAATTTAGGTTACGTTAGGTTAGGTAAACAAAATATTGTTTTTTTATTCACGGATGTTTGTTGCCAAATTTCATATAGTATAGTATATGTTATATAAAAAAGATTCAAAATGGTTCACATAATTTAGATATGCAATAATATATAGGATATTCCATTTCAAGAATATGTTCCACATACAGAAAATGGACATGGAAAAGTCCATCTGGACTCACAAGTGAAATTGATTACATAATGTCAAACGATAAAGCAATATTTTGCAATTGTACTGTCCTTAACCATTTTAATGTAGGAGGTGACCACCGAATGGTACGAGCAAAGATTAGGATAAACTGCCGAAAAGAGCGCGAAGGAATGATAAGATGAAAAAGGGGCAAAGTGGATTCTGGAAGCTACTGGAGACGGGCAGAGATTTTGAATTTGCTTTGTCGAACCGCTTTGCTATGTTACATGACCCGGAGGACTAGTGCAAAAAACTCTGGAAGAAAACAGGGGAATTAATAAAGCTAAGCAGAAGCTGAGAAAGAAAAGGACATAAATGTTTTCCTTAATACGTGAGGATGGTACAATATGCAGCGAACGGACGGAAATGTTAGAGGTTGTCCGAAGATTTTATTCAAAGTTATATAAGGACCAGAATCAGGCAAGAACAGCAATGCCTACTGAAGAAGAAGTGCCGGATATCCTGGTGGAGGAAGTGACAAAGGCTATAGACTCGAAGAAAAATGGCAAGGCTCCAGGAAATGATAGTATAACTGTAGAGATGTTAAAAGCTGGTGATCGGACTTTACATAAAACACTAGCAAAATTATACTCAAAATGCCTCAAACAACAAGAAGTACCCAGCTTATGGAAAAATGCAGAAGTGATTCTTTTACATAAGAAAGGAGCATGGCAAGATTTAATGAACTACCGTCCAATAAGCCTCCTATCAGTGGTGTACAAAGTTTTCACCAAGATAATATCCAAAAGAATACTAAGAAAACTTATGACGCGCAACCAAGGGAGCAAGCAGGATTCAGAAGTGGATTCAGTACAATGGATCGTATCCAGGTTCTACAGCAGGTCATAGAAAGGCACAACAAATACACTATGCCACTGTACTTGGCTTTTAACGATTATAAAAAAGCATTTGATTCAATCTCAAAGCGGGCCATAATGGCTGCATTGCTTAATCAAGATGTAGAGAAGCCTCTGTAAATCTACTAGGATCGATATATGATGAAGCTACAACGACAGTCCACCTGGGCGATCTTGAGTACGGCAGGGTGACGCACAATCGCCTCGTCTTTTCTCAGCCTGCCTGGAAGAAGTGTTCCGGAATCTGGACTGGGAACAGGATGGAATAAGGATTAATGGTTACTTAAATCATCTTAGGTTCGCAGATGATATGGTTCTTCTTTCACAAGACCCAGAGGAACTGCAACGACACTTACAAGAGCTGCAAAGGGCTGGGGAACCATTTGGCTTGAAAATAAACCAGAAGAAGAATCAGGTCATATTTAATAAATTTTCTGAGGACAAAAGGATTTCTATTTTAGGGACGGATTTGGAAGTTGTGGATCATTATATATATATATATATATATATATATATATATATATATATATATATATATATATATATATATATATATATATACATATATATATCTTGGCCAGAGGGTCTCAATGGAAGGGGATACCATCCGGGAGGTGAGGGCCGTCAAAAATTCCAGCTTTTAGCTTTTCTGTACTTAACTTAAGAAATGCTCTGCAAATGTATTCAAAACATTTTCCGTTCTTATCGAATGCTTTAACAAACTCTTTCATGATACCCAGCTTAATATGGTGTGGCGGAAGTATAATTTTATCCCTACTCAGTAATGTCAAATGCTACAACTTTTGTTCTCAGTGATTTTGTTTTGCTCGACTGTCCCAGAAACAAATGAAGCAAGGATATTTTATATATTCACTTTGCTGACCAAGTAAGAAATTTACCATTTTTATGTCCACACAAACTGGTCATTGATGTTCGCAGTAATTAATATTTTCAAGAACAAATCTAATATTCTCGTATTCTTTGAGTTTGGTTGAATGGGCAGTTGGGATAGATGCATATCGGTTTCCGTTGCTCAAGCTTCATTAACAAGCTCTTCGTCCTCACTAAAATATGGTAAAATCTTTTTTCCCTAGTTTTATAAGCTGTTATTAATATTTCTGACTACAATAAATTATTTTCCTTCAGCCTTGACGCTAACAGTTTCGACGTCTGCTTTGATAAATTCAGATCTCGTATTAAATCGCTGAGTTCACTTTCAGAAAACAATTGTGGTGCTGACGAGTCTCCTACATATTCACTACCACTTGTACTTATAGAGGGTATGGAACAATGCGAGTCCGAAAACGCTGTTGCTTCTGACGGCATACGCTCCAGCTGTGGGGCGTAAATAGGCTGAGGAAGTTCTTCGTTGTGAAAAACAGGGCATGTTACAGATTCTAAATCTGGATATAGTAATTTTTAATGCTGATTGAAGACTTTGACGTCTACTATGCAAAAGTAACAATCATCGAATTTAGTTTGGGTTCTCTCCCCTCCAGATCATAGGAATACCGAAATTTAACTCTGAGCATTCTTCTTCCTTTCACAAGCGCAAATATTCAACACAAGATATACAACCTTGTGAAGAACCTATGGCTTATCATCTTTTTTAATTTGTAGTCCGAAATAAGCAGTGTAAAATTCGTTTACGAAGTCGGTGATATTTCGTCTCTGTTTTACTGTTGCATACACACCACAGATATAGCAAAATACATCAGGTTGATATCGGCATTTTCTTGAATCATCATTCTATGGGCAATTTGTATTATGAAAACCAATAAACAAAATATAAATTAAATTTTAAACGTTACAGACGTTTAAAATTCTAATTACTTTCGCGTTCTAACTTGTGACTGGGGTTAACAATTTGAAAATTATTACGACTTCTAGATATACTTCCATAACATAAAAACTAGAGCCCATCTGATACACTTATGATTTAATTCTTAAATTGTATATTCTGAAGTATGAAAATTCTTACATATAAATTCATACATAGCAAGGGCAACAAAATTGTTTGTTTTTTTGTAGAGTTGTGTAATCCATTTTTCATCAAATGTAATCATCCGCTGTAAAAATTTTGATTTATGTTGCACCAATTATTTCTCCGATTTCTCCAGTTGTATTCCGAAGTTCACTTTCAATTAGCGCCATCAGCCTAAGCCGGTCGTCCAGAATGTGGTATATCGCTAAATTAAAATTGTTTTCGTGAAACTTTCTCAACCACTTACGGCACGTGAAATCGTCAACATCACCCTCACCTCACACGGTACATATCTTTTTTTTATGTCTGCCTTTTACGAAATATGTGTATTCGGAAAAATATGTAACAACATGCTCGTACTGGCTAAAATTCGCTGTGTCAAATAACATTAAAACTTTCAAGTGTAAAGCACATAACACTTCAGTTTTGCGAACATTTTCATTCGGTGTGCCTTTTCAGATCATTTTCTCCAATACAGTTCAGTTTATTTAGTTAAAAACGTTCTTACAGCTCATTGTCTTACCATTGTAAAAAGTTTGTGTCATTTTTACTTACTTAAAAACAAAATTTACCTTTTTTGTGACCTACTTAAAAGGTAATTACGTTTTATTGCATTCAGAATGAGCAAAAAATATTAGCATCTTAAGATTTGTGATGGTGAAAGGTAAAATGTATATTTGTATAATGCATGTATTCATTAATAGATACCGTAGATAGTTTAAGTGAACTTACATTCAGTCATATTTTCCATTGGGCAGACTGTTTACGCTTAAAATATCAGTGACCTAACCAAGTGCATCATTAACCTCACACCTAGGAGTTGTAAAAATGACCGTGAAAACATACTCGAGTTAAATTTGGATTTTAAAGTTATTCCAACGATTCTTTATTTATTTATAATAGCGCTAAGACAGTATAAACAAAGAACCAGAGACGCCAATAAGAAAAAATAAATTAAATATATGTATATTGTGTTTGATACTCACTGAAAAGTTGGATCCGAGCCAATGCTATTATAGGATTCTGAAAAACAAACGGATATTTTAAAAATAATATTTGATTCGGGTAAACATTAAAATGTTTTCAATAATAACTTCGAGCGGTTTGTCTATAAATTCGTCTTTAAACAGACGTTTTGGCCTAAAGAAGAACTAATAGCGCAATTAATGAGATTGTATGAGGGCCGTTTGGAGAAAAGTTTTCAGCGTGAATAATATAACCTGCCTTTTCCTGCAGATTGATTTTCCGTTTTCACTTTCTTGGCTGAATATTACCTGGTCACTCCCTTTGTTTGGATTGGTGCTTCTTCTCTGGCGTTTAATGGTGAATTCAAGTTTCATCTTTTGTTATAAAATGTAGAAGAAACATAGCACAATCACATCTAGGTAAATCTAAACAACCTTTAGAAGTGTTCATTCGAATGCATCTTTGGTCGGCTGTTAACAAGCGCTGTACCCATAAAAAATAAAAAAAAAAAAAAATAACTATAGTGCGAGAAAAAATTCTATTTCGAATGGGTTCTGTAGTCGATTTAGGAATCGAGAAGTTAGTTGAAGACCTAATATTATGCAAAATTGATGTATCAAACACAGTTTAATTCAATTTGAAAATACCCATTCCAATGTCCCGTTGAATGTTAATAATTACATTTCAGAATGAAACCATTCCAGAAAATATTTGTCATTATTTTATTTGTAGGTTTAACCATACAAAGGTGACTAATGTAACGTGAACTATGATACGTTATATATTTACAGTTACCATTATCTTATATTCAAAACAGACTTATGAGTAAATGTTTGAAAGCCCTTCTGGTATCCATTTTCTAGGAATACCTTCCAAGCTGTAATGAAAGTCTACTGTGTGTCCGATATCGTATCGAATCACTTCGTTTTCCTGGACAATTGCAGTTTTAGTTGCAATTTGCATTTAATTTTAGTTGCATTTAATTGCAATAGTTGCATTTCAAATCAGGGTAATGAATATTTTGTTATTCTCAGTGAATGTAGGACTGCATATGAGTTTCTCCATGAAACGCACTGATTATTTAGGATAATTCCAGCCACATTTTGAGCGCTTTCTTCAATTCGAACTGTTATTTATGGACCTGACCATGAATCACCTTCAGTGCCCTGTTCGCTATCGTGAAATCTTACAAACCATTTGAAAACGTTCTTGCCACTCATTGATCCACTATCATAAACATAGTAAATTATTTCGAAAGTTTCTGTGGCACTTTGAAGAAGTGATGCTAGTTCCTGCAAAATTTCTCGTAAACAAAACTTAAATGTATCTTAAAAACTTAAATGTGAAAATTCAACCAGTCATCTTTTCCATTGGATAAATCGTGTATTGTTCTCTACAAAGTTCTGTTTATCGAACTTTGCAATAACGGTGTTTTAAAAAAGAAAAAAAAGAAATCAAATGTATTAAACTTAGCGATTACACAGGTCGACATGATTTTTGTAATATTGATGAGAATGCTCTTTTTGCGTTTCATTTAGGTAGTTAAGGTGTTCCTTTTCACAGAAATGACTTAGCACGTACGATTTTCCAAGTACATGCTTCTCCTTTATACAATAGGTCATTGATATTATTTAAAAGTGATAAGTATATTGCTAGGACTTCAAGGGGCTTTTACAAATCATTGCTGTTTTGTGTCTATGTGACAGTAGGACAACAAAAGAACATTTCAGTAAGAAAGATTGGCCTCATAGAACTTATTTTGAACTTGGTACTTCAAACATAAAATATGGCCCCCTGGTTAACCTAAAAAAAGGGGCTTCTTCTACCTCTCCATGTTAAGCTTGGGCTAATGAAAAACTTTGTCAAAGACATGGATAAAGAAGGTAATATTTTGAAGTATCTAAAAGAAATATGTCTTCTATTAAGTGACGCAAAACTAAAAGAAGGCATATTTATTGGGTCTCCAATAAGGAAGCTTCTAGGTGATTTCGATTTTCAAGAAAAATTAAATGAAAAGGAACTGGCAGCTTGGACGTGTTTTGTAAGTGTAGTGAAAGGGTTTCTGGGCAACAAGAAATATGAAAACTATAAAAACCTCATAGATGGACTCTTGAAAGCCTATAAAATACTAACGTGTCGCAAGCCCTTAAAAATGTATTTTTTACACTTCAATTTGGATTTTTTGTGTGCGGAAAATTTGGGTGCAGTAAGCGACGAACAAGGAAAGAGGTTTCACCAGGATATCAGGACGATGGAAGCAAGATACCAGGGATGCTGAAACCCATCTATGTTGGGCGACTACTGCTTGTTTTTAAAAAGAGATGATGCTACAGAACACAAGAGGAAAAAGTGAAAGTTTTTGACTCTGTATGACATCTCATGTAATATATTTTTTATTCACATAATCTTCACTAATGTCTTTGCATAGATTTAACGCGTTTACATGTAAAATGTCTAAAATAAATATTAGATTGTAAAATCGCCTCTTTGTCGCCTTTTTTTGCCCTACCACTGACCCCCTGTAACAAAAAAACTGTACGTGATACAGTAATTAGCTTATCATTTTCGGATTTAGTACTACAATACACGGACTAGAACTTCATATACACGTATTTTCATCAATGTTACCTCAAAAAAGTTTAAATTTGTTGACCTGTGTTAACATTTTATCATTACAGAACGATTTTAATTATACATTTTTTTTTTTTGATAAAAGTAACTACAAAATATATTATAATCAAAAAATTACATTTGATAAATTATGTTATATTATTGTTTATCTTACCTTTCTCTGAATACGATGATTTTTTGACTTGCTGCAAATCATCCAGAAGTGAATCTAATTGGTTAATGCTGTTCTGCATTCTGCTTCTTTCTGGTTCGATATCTCTTTCAGTGACATTCTTTCCATACATGTATTTTTCTTTCTTGTAACTATGCACTTTCTCTCTTCCATCAGGTGACTGAAATAATTGTTTCACTTATAGTTGAAAGTACAAATAACTTAACTCCAGTTGTTGACCATGAATGAAATATTTCTCTATAAAAATGTTAAAATAGCTCTCATACAAAATATATATATATTTATACAATTATATAAATAAAATTATAATATTATTATAATTATTATTATAATTATATTATATTATAAAAATTATATAAATATATATAATAAAATATATTATATTTTGTATGAGAAGAACGGATCGACACCCGGAATGATTTAGGAACATTATCTACTATCCGTGAAAATATCAGTACAATTGCTCACATCCAGATTCTACAGCAGGTTATAAAAACACACAACGAATACACTATTCCAGTGTGCTTGGTTTTTATCGATTATGAAAAAGCATTTGATTCAATCTCAAAGCAGGCCATAATGGATGCATTGCTTAACCAGGGTGTAGAGAAAGCCTATGTAAACCTACTAGGATCAATATACGATGAGGCTACAGCGACAGTCTATCTTGATGATCTTGAGGTTGGAATTAATGTAGCGCGGGGTGTACGGCAGGGTGACATAATATCGCCTCTTCTTTTCTCAGCTTGCTTGGAAAAAGTGTTCCGTAATCTAGATTGCGAGCAGGAAGGAATAAAGATCAATGGTACATACCAAAAACCATCTTAGATTCGCAGATGATATCGTTCTTCGTTCACAAGGCCCAAAGGAGCTACAAAGAACGATTTGGCTTGAAAATAAGCCAGAAAAAAATTCAGGACATAAAATCAGTCAATAAATCAGTTCAATAACTTTGCTGAAGACGAAAGAATATCTATTTTAGGAACTGATTTGGAAGTTGTGGATCACACACACATACACACACACACACACACACACACGAACGCATCCACACACGCACCCACACACGCACTCACACACGCACCCATACACGCACGCACGCACGCACACACGCACGCATACACGCACGCACACACGCACACACACGCATGCACGCATACACATACACACACACGCACACACACACACACGCACACACACACACACGCACACACATATATATATATATATATATATATATATATATATATATATATATATATATATATATATATATATATATATATATATATATATATATATATATATATATACAGCTGAGAAACAAAAGAACGCAAATATATGCTTTAAAGCGTGAGGATGGCACAGTGTGCAGGGCGCGTACCGAAATGTTAGAGATTGTCAGAAGGTTTTATTCCCAGTTATATGAAGATCAGAGCCAGTCAGGGACAGCAATACCCACGGAAGAACAATATATAATACCAGATATCCTAGTGGAGGAAGTAACAAATGCTATAGAAATGATGAAGAACGGCAAGGCTCCAGGAAAGGATAGTGTAACTGTCGAAATGCTAAAAGCTGGTGGTCGGACGTTACATAAAACACTGGCAAAATTATACTCAAAATGCCTCAAAGAACAAAAAGTACCTGACTTATGGAAAAATGCAGAAGTGATCCTTTTACATAAAAAAGGAGCACAGGAAGATTTAAAGAACTACCGTCCAATATGCCTCCTATCAGTGATGTACAAGTTTTCACTAAGATAATTTCTAAAAGAATATTAAAAAAACTGAATGACGCACAACCAAGAGAACAAGCAGGATTCAGAAGTGGATTCAGTACAATGGATCACATCCAGGTTGTACAGCAGGTCATAGAAAGGCACAACGAATACACCATGCCACTGTGCTTGGCTTTTATCGACTATGAAAAAGCATTTGATTCCATCTCAAAGCATGCGATAATGGATGCACTGCTTGGCCAAGGTGTAGAGAGAGCCTATGTAAACCTATTAGAATCGATATATGATGGAGCTACAGCCACAATTCACCTTGATGATCTTGAAGTGGGAATTAATATAGAACGAGGTGTACGGCAGGGTGACGCAATATCGCCTATTCTTTTCTCGGCTGGCCTTGAAGAAGTATTCCGTAAACTGGATTGGGAACAGGATGGGGTAAAGATCAATGGTGCAAACTTAAACCATCTTAAATTTGCAGATGATATTATTCTCATTTCACAAGACCCAGAGGAGCTGCAAAGACGCATACAAGAACTGCAAAGGGCTGGCGAACCATTTGGCTTGAAAATAAACCTGAAAAAGAGTCAGGTTATGTTCAATAACTTCGCTCAGGACAGAAGAATTTCAGTTTTAGGAAGGGATTTAGAGATTGTGGACAGCTTTGTATATCTTGGGCAGAGGATTTCCATGGAGGGGAATACCGCCCGGGAGGTGGAACGGCGTGTTAAATGTGGCTGGCAGGCATTTGGTAGGCTTAACATAGTGTTTAAGAGCAGACTCCCACTTTGCCTGAAAAGAAAAGTATTCGATCAGTGCGTTCTACCCGTTATGACATACGGAAGTGAAACCTAGACACTCACATCGCAATCAATTCAAAAACTTCGGGTGGCACAGAGGGGAATGGAAAGATGTATGCTTGGCATTACAAGACGAGACAGAAAGTCCTGCGCATGGATCAGGGAACAAACAAAAGTCTGTGACATCATTGGAAGAGTAAAACAGTTGAAATGGAGATGGGCAGGCCATATAGCGGGGCGATTGGACGACAGATGGGCCAAGGCAATCCGGGAGTGGATACCGCTTGATCGCAAACGTCCGCGAAGAAGACCGAAAGCACGATGGACTGATGACATCGTTAAGTATATTGGACCCGAGTGGCAGAGGAAAGCCCACGACCGTGAAGGTTGGAAGCATGCTGAAGAGGCCTTCATCCTGCAGTGGATCGATACGGGCTGATGATGATGATGATGATGATGATGATGATATATATATATATATATATATATATATATATATATATATATATATATATATATATATATATATATATATATATATATATATATATTTGGCAGAGGATACCGTCCGGGAGGTGGAACGATGCGTTAAATGTGACCGGCAGGTATTTGGCAGGCTCAACATAGTGTTTAAGAACAAACTACCACTTTGCCTGAAAAGAAAAGTCTTTGATCAGTGTGTTCTGTCAGTTATGACATATGGAAGTGAAACCTGGACACTCACATCGCAGTTTAACATTAAATGGACATAAACTTAACTATATTGTATATAATTATAAATATATGATATTAAATGAAAATACAAAAATAAAATTGTAAAAAACATACAACAAAACACTCATTGCATTTATACTCCTGAACAATCTTGGTAGATTTCTACAACAGTACACATTTTATTTAATATGAAAAGGGCTTTGTGAATTGCGTAGAATAAATATATATGGTGATAATCGGCCCCTAAATGTAGTATGTAAATTGTGTACATCCAATCGAAATCGAATGTAATAGAGATATGGAAGCTTTTTGAATCGTAACATGGCATGAAATAAACAGCCAGCGTAGAGTCGCCTTTTAAAAACATGGAGAAACATTTCGATGACACCTACTTATGTGAGACAGGCTGAAACTTTCGTATTCCATATGAGTATATCAGACAAGATTTCTGCAATCGCTCAATGAATTTAATATATGGCTCATTTATACTTCACATTAATTTATATGGCTTAATATAGTCATCTCCGAGAGTCTCAGCTTCAGACTGGTAGTTAGATTATGTCTATGGAGAAACAGTTTCTTCAAACCATCATAGACTATTTTGATTTTAGATGTCATTTTAGAAGTCAGTATTTATACACTCTTGCAGAACTCTATAGTTAATATGCTCAGAGGGAGATTCACTTCTATCGAATTTTACGAACTGATATTTATATACAATTATGTTAATTTGATTACTAGATGGTACCAGACTAACCAGTTGTAAATTATAATAATAAAATGCAGAGTTCCAAAGGTAACTAAATTACTTCCAATTAAGTGATTTTGAAAGGGATTATTTCATTGGATTACATGAAGTTACAATTGTATTTTGCAAAATTGTCATGCGAATATAAAAAAATCTACTGCTACAATTATTTGTTGTTAGAAAGACTGATCAAGAAGGAAGTTAACAGCAGAACGGACTCTGAACGGCCAAGGTCAAGGAATACCACAATAGTTTTGTCATTTCTTCATTAATTAAGACATTGGAATTAGTATAGGAAGTAAAACTTCTCTAGTATTCCCTCAAGATTATTTTAATGTTGAAATATTTCATAATGGAGTTTTGAAATCAACTGCTTTTCTGTTTTAACAAGACAAAGACGGTTCTTACGATATTGCGCTTAGATTAGGATTCATACAAGAAGCTATACCCTTTTGGTCTTCACGATTGCCCCGAAAACATATTATATAGTTTATATATACATCAAATGAAGTAATCGATTGACATATCAAATAAATATAAACAAAAAAATAATGTCAACTAAAAAAATACATAACTTTCAATAAATAAGAGCTTGGTCACAAAAATAAGAATGTTTAGAAATATCACGCACAAAAAAAGAAAAATAACAAGGACAAACTAGTCATAATGAACTTATTAGTTAGTATTTTGTTGATTAGCCTTTATTTTCCAAAACTGTTGCACATTGTCTAGGCATGGAGTCTATAAGATTGCGGAAAACTTTAACCGGAATGGAATACTAGATCTTTTGAACAGTCTCCCATAGTTTTTTTTATATTTGATGTTTTCCTATTTGAAGTTACACGCGTCTTCAAAATTTTCTACAAATTGTCTATAAGATTCATGTCCGGTGACTGAGATGGGCCAAGGTAAACAAACAATATTGTGAGTATCCAGTCAAGTTTTCACACTTTTGGCGGTGTGTAACTGTGTAACTCCTTACGTTGTTTTAAGAGTTTTTTTATTCAAATAGGGAACTTTCCTTGCAATTTTGCCATTATAGCCAAATTATTGCAAATGTCTTTTAATAATTGTCGCACTGATTGGTACCTGTAAATCCGGTTTGGAAACCATCGAAGTCAAAAAAGGATTTTTACACACTTCGCGAATTAGTTCAGTTGGAATTCTGTTTTTTGCTCCATGTTACTTATTTCTTTTAATACTTTTAAAACAACTCTAGCAGTTCTTTTGAAAGTTTGACAAATAAATTTATTAATTTTTTTCTGTTCTCGCGATTGCAAAATTAGCCGGCGTTTTTCGCCAGTACAATCTTTAGTACGACCCATTGTTTTTAAAAATGTTTGTATACACAGACAACTTACACTAACAATGCTAATCAAACAATAAAAACCAATTTCTGATAAAATGTGAACCAAAGCCATCAAAATACTTCAACATTCTTATTGTTTTGACCACAATATTTTTTAAATGACATTCTCGAATTTATTTTATCTTGCAATTAATTTTTATTTGAAATATTGATCAAAACGGTGAATGATAAGAAAAGTATTTTTGTAGCAGTTGCATTTTATTTTAAGAAATCCAAGAAACTTTGTTACTTGAAAGCCTATTTTCTAAGTGGTACTCTTATTTTTTTTTGGCCATTTTGTTTTGTGTTCGATGAAAAACGAAGCTGGGAGATGTTTAAGATTTTTGAAAAATCTGATTTTTTAAAGAAATAAATCGTGATGAAAAAGGTGTAGTGAAACCTGGAATAAAACTGTGATTTCCGTATAGACGCATAAGAACATCTAAACAATACATCAATAGTCTTCTTTTTCAGTATGAATGTATCTACTTCATTTTTTACCAAATGACTATTATATAATTACTAGTACGTACGTGCGTATGTGTTTGTTAAAAACCTTGTATATTTTTCAATCAAAGATAGCTCTAAAGTGATATCTTTACATTTACAATAATGATTTACGACCATATAAAGATAATGACGGTCTCGTTATTAAGACGAAATTATTCGTATTTGGATGGAATTAAATTCCAAGGCCGAATGTAGAAAACACACTTATATAAATTGTAGACCCATTTATCTGAATTATAAAAATTGCAAAATATCATTGACCAAGATGAACGCATTTCTCAGTGAAGACGTAATGGTTAAAAAAAATCTGATAAATGTTTCTGATTTTGGGATTGTAGTGTTATCTTGAATGATTGAACATTTAATCTTAGTCGAGATAGCGTACTATTGGTTATGTGTTCACCATCTATTTTTAACAACTAATTCATTATTTATTAGCTCGTGTAACATGAACTGTTGATTTTAAAAATGAACGATTTCGGACTATTTCCTTCTATTAAAAGTAGCTAATGGAAGCATTTATTAACGCTTATTTCTCAAAAGAAGACCGACTTTCAAAGGACAGCGTATTTGTAAATGTTTTTGTTTTATGCAGGGAGAGTTAATAATGTTTACATATAATAAATCCGTCTCTTGGAACTCTGGGTGGCTTCCAGTTTTGCCAGATATCGATTTTAATCAGTACAACCGAGATAATTTAATCAGTGCCCCCGAAATAACTTAATCAAGATATGGGTAAAAGAGATTTGAACAAACTGATTCCACGACTCATTTAAAAGCTCGATCTTATACTGCTCTTTTACAATATCCAGTTGGAGCATTATTTAAGGCTCAAGAACATTTTTTTGGGAAGAAGACCATTTCCACATCAACGAGCATATCAATAAGTCAAATTGCGAAATTGATTACTGAAGCAGGCGAAAGTCTTTGGTTTGGACAGGTAGGCCCTCAACTGGAATAATCGATCCCTCCCTTTTTGAGGATTTTCACGGACTTGTACTCACTTAATTGTGTAGAATATGTCAAGGTATTAAGAAGGTTCTTGATGCCAGAGGAACAAGTAATCCCTGATCACAATAGTAGGGCTTGGATGCCACATAATGGAGCCATCAATCACACATCTAATGAAAGTGGTGAAGCCAATATTTCCCAAGAAACTGATATCACTTTAAGGTGATATACCGGCATTGGCTTTGTAATTCTTTTGTGATACTTCCAAAAACGTTCCGTAGTTCCTTCCATAACAAACAGACCATTCTCCATGTGCCAAAGCGTTTTCAAAAATGAACTGCTATGTTAACAGTATCGCGCGAAAATGCATTTCTCGATGATATTGTTTTTTTAAATAAATTTCCATATTTTTCTTTAAAGTTTTTTTTTAATTTTTAATAATATTGTTGTTTTAATCGAAAGAAAATTAATAATAAATATTTGACTTTAATTAATGGTTCACCCCGTACTATAAACTCTTCTGACCCTTATACAGTATACCATATAATATGAAGAATGAGATCAAACGAAATATCCCATTAATAGGATGACCCATATGTTCAGACTTTTTTGTAAGGCATTCTCAACACAATGTTTGAACGAAGTTAATTAAGTCATTTAATTTATTTGTAAAGGGTGTTACAATAAGAGCGCAAGATGTGAATTTTAAATAAAACATTGTTTTGTGTAGTAAAATATTGAAATATTTATTGATTTATAACATAGACATGTGAAAATTTTATATGGAACAACACATCCAGTAAATGGCCGCAACGGCTTAGGTGGCATACGTATGCAAATCTTTAGTGAGAATATGGTGAAGAGTGGCTGTTGAAAAGTTCAATTCTTGTGCACGATGACGAATCGAGATGATGTTGAACGAACTGAGAAGAACTGCCGTGATGTTTTGTTCTGAACGACCACTATGAGCTTATGTCGTGTGTTTTACATAATTAACTCAACCAGTACTTTCGAATTTTTCTATTACTCTTTTCACAGTTGATAAATTATTTGTACCGAAAATCGGACGCACTTTACGAATCGTAACAACCACACTTTCACCATTTTGGCAGTAATGTTTAACAATAAGGACACATTGTTATATCGTGTAGCGTTCCATGTTTACTAACTCCTATATGTTTCTTACCGACCTCTCATAATTCTTGACCTATCGAATCATGATAGCCAAAAGGGCGCGCAATTTAAATCTTGCGATCTAATTGTTACGCCCTTTATTTCATGCCCTATAATGTATTCATATCTCGTATTATCTAAGAAGAATATAGTTTCAATGATTGCAAATTTATGTTTTTATAATTTTCGAACGATTATTCAGAACCCCATAAACCTGCACGTTCACGTCGTTGAAGTCACTCAATTAATCAGTAATTGTACATTTTCAACTCTGCTTAATATTCCATAATCAGCGATATGTTCTTAGCCAGGTGAATAGACACAGTCGAGAAGTATCATCCGAATAACAAGCTATTCAAATTCAGCACAGTATTATTGGTATTTGTCAAAATCGTTTTGCGAAAAATTGCTATTCAAAAGTGATTTTTTGTTTCAAAGGACAATGACTAGTATCACAGGATTGAATAACTTGTCGATAAATGATTTTGAAGCATAAAATGAAATGGTCTATATTTGAAAAACGATTATTTTTAATTGTACTGCACAAATGTACACAGTATGTCGGAAAAATAACAGAACTTTTTAAATTTAAAGAAAACTAATAGTGTCATCTATTGAAGCAATATATAATCTGAAAGCTGTATAAAACGGGATTGCGATCATTAGAATCGATCAACGGATTGTCAAGTTATAGCGCTTAGGCGACAGTACCTTTTGTCCTCCTCATCCACCTCATCACACGATAGATCAAAGTCAACAAACACGATGGAACAAAAGCTAATATTAATTTTTTACAGAAACATTTAAATTGATGAAAAAGTTTATGGTGATGATTGCTTATCACTTACACCTGTGTTTGAGTTGTATAAGCGATCCCCACGACGGTCTTGATGCTTTGGAAGACGATTGGAAGACAGGCCGACAAAAAAATAAAGATCGCGATGAGTTGGTGGAAAAAGTGCGTGAAAAGATCACCTACGATGCGAATTCGACTGTGGGATGGATGATGAATCGAGGGATGGATGCTGAGGAATCGTTCGAGTGAGCACCGAAACTCGAGCACCGGGAAGTCGGTATTTCTTGCACAATAATGCATCATCTCATAGGACCGTCGCTATTCGTGAACTTTGGGAGAAAAAAACAAGTCTGTGTGCTCCAAGATCCTTCGTATTCACCTGACCCCGAACATTTCATGTTCCCGAAACTCAAACTGGCCATGAAAGGAACCTTTTATGACAGTGTTACACAAGTTTAAGAAGGCGATGATGAGGTTCATTGAGGTGATTCCCAAAAACGACATAAAACATCTGTGACATTATTGGTTGAACATGCTCAGCGGTGTATTAATGTGGAAGGGATGTAAAGTTTTATAGGTTAGAGGCACATCAGCAGCGACTAAGAGAAGGCTATTTAGCGACTGGACCTACAACTTAACGTGGGTTCCGAACCACGGTTATCGACTACCGAAAACCCCGGTCAGCACCCCCCTCTTACTGACTTACTGACGAGTGACCGACGTAGAAAACCTCTCAGAAGGCATTCTGCCGTACCCAGCCTCGAACTGGCGTGGCTCAGGGGTGAGTCCTTGTCAGATTTTACACTCTTACCTAGAAACTTTCACAAGGAGTTAGAAAAAGCCCACACATAGTACGGAAATCGAACCTGCTCCACGCTAACTACCGTATAGCCAGGCTACCGCCTTAGGCACCGCGGCTGACGTGATCGAAAGTGATGCATTTTGAATAAAAATAAATGCTTTTGTTTTCTTTTTATTTTATTTAAAAAGTTCCGTTTTTTTCTGGGCTTACTGTGTATCTTTCATCCGAACTATAATCTATAGTATAATCAAAATATTATTTATAATATTACTACAATCAAAAAGTAAAGTGACTTTTTAAATAAAACACAGAGTATTTATAGATTCATTCAAATTTATTTTGTCTCTTTCAAAGTAATCCGCTCTCAAAGCAATATAGTTATTCGAATGTTTTTTTCCAGTCTTCGAAACATTTTTTATACTCGATTTTTGGTATTCTCTTCAAAGCGGCCATCGAAATCCCTTGAATGATTTCTGGAGACTCAAAATGGAGTCCACAGAGTAGTTTCTTCAATCTAGGTAACACGAAAATGTCACACCATGCCATATCTAGTAAATATGGTGCTTGTGGAATAGTAGTTAGAAAGGCGACCCGTCGAGGACCGACCAGACATGTATACTGTATTTTAAGTCGCAGGAATGTAAATTCGACAAGTAATCCCTTTTTGGTCACGCCAGTTCTAAGCTGAGTAATGCGGATACTTTCTGAGAAGTCTTCTACGTTAGTCACTCACCATTTGGTAAGTTTATTGCGAGACTTAAGGTTAAGCACAAAACCAAGGATTGATAGCCCAAGGGAAATACTGACTGGGGTTAATTGGTTACTGATCACCGTAATTCATAACCCACGTGAATTTGTACGTCCAGTTTCTAAATAGCGCCTAGTTCACTGACACGTCTCTAATTTCACTGAATCTACTGTTAGTGGACAATACTACGGTAATCAAGTTAACATAACTTTCATAAGCATAGATACATGTCTCATCACCTGTAATTATACATTTCAGAATGTCATCATTCAAAGAAGTATCTCTTCAGCAACTACAACACGACGATGTTTTCCAAAATAATTTGGTGTTTTTGGAAGAAAACAAGAAGACACACGAGACAAGACTAAGTTGTCCTTCAAAGTTGATTGAATTTAATGAATTCATCCTAAAACTAGATCTTTATTACTTAATCGGTGATTACTCAGTACAAGATCCTTGATTTTTTCCTCATTGGTGGATGTGGCAGATCTTTCTGAACGAGGTTCAGCTTCAACTGCTGCTCTTCCATCACTAAAATCCTTGTACCACTGGTAAACATTCTTTTTTACAGTTTTATCGCCGTAATCCTATTTTAACATTTTTTTGCGTCAGCATAAGAAATTTCATTTTTAAATCAAAATTTAATGCATTTTTTTGCTGGATAAACGAGAAAGAAAATACCCTATAATATCAACCTTAACAAGCGAAATTTTATGAAACTTGTCTCAAATGTCAAGGATAGTCATACATAACTTAAAAATAGATGGTGGTGCCGATTCGTAAAGCCTGCGAATTTTTGAAAGATGGCTTTTTGATCATACAAACGGGTGGTTCAAAAAGTTGTTAACTTTTCGAAATGAAATAATAAAAAACAAGTTGATCGGTTTTAATAAATTTATTCTTAATATCGAATTTATTCATGTGCTCAAGATTAGATTGTCTAAATGTGCCCAATTTCTGTCGTCGCACTCCTGAAACAGCCCTCTAAAATTTACCATAAAGCTGCAGCATGTGTCTACAGTTATGGCTTTGATTTCTTGCCTAATATTCTTTTTTAGATCTTCCAAAGTGGCGGGGCAGTTGCGGTACACTTAACTTTTAAGATATCCCCATAAAAATCACGGTGAGACGTGTCCGGGTTTTCAGGGGCCACTAAATGTCTCCTATTTCATAAATCAATTATACCGGAAAAAGTGCCTGAACGACGGGCAAAGAGAGTTTGAAAGTATGGCAGGTGGCTCCGTCCTGTTAGAACCAAGTGTCCTGAATGTATCTTTCAAATTCTTGAAGAGCAGGATTGAAAAAAGTTTGAAGCATGTCGACATATAGTTGAAAATTAACCGTTACTGCTCGACCTGGTGGTGTTCGAAAAAAACGGGTCGAATATTCCGGATGTTGGCATTGTTTCTTTTTAGGGTTTTATCCACGTCACTAGTGACAATTTTGATTATTGACATGGCCATTAAGGTGGAAATGAGCCTCGGAATTTTGTTGCGGTAATACCCGCGCACATAAAAAGAGCGCTCCCCTCCTGTCTAGCAGTGCATGGTGACTAAATTTCCCTGAACCGAACTATCGTTTCACATCGACCCCACCGTTATATTCCTCCTAGCAAATTTCCTACAGCGCAATCAAACATGAACAACTCTTTACACCACCCTGTACACCGAAGAATGTTTTGAGTGAAATGATATTAACTGACAGGAAAACATAAAACAAGTAACGAATTGGATATAATTGATTTGAAATTTTTTGTATAATAATTATATGTAATGTCGATTTTAATTATATTTATACTATAAACATCTGTTAATATTTCAGAAAAGAATGCTATTTCAACTATATATAGTTATTAAATGCATAATCTATATTATTTTAATTTCATGATAAATTAGAAATTTCAAATGTTCATATAAAATTTAATTTTATGAATATTTTGTATAAATAAATTATGCATACTTTTTATTATCACTATAATATTGTTAAGCAAACAGTTCTTACCGTATAAGTATAGGCATCGTCCGATGAGTATTCAGTCACAGGGTTGGCAGCTTTCACGTTTGAAACTCTGTTTAGCGAATTGGTTTTACCGTAACCATCGGTATTGCTGGTAATATATTTGGAACTTTCTTTGTAGCTGGAAGTGGTGTTGTGCCCTAGAGAACTACCAGGTCTGGAAACAGAATTTTGTAGGTCTTCTAGCAAATAATCTGAAAGGAAAATACAAATAAATGATATAAAATTGTAACACTTTGCTATAGGTACTATAGCAAAACTTGAATGATTAGAATTTCGAAAAATACTATAGATTTTTCCTATTGTTTATTGATTGGTTAATAATGTATTTGTGTAACTGGGTTAATTATACAATTATAACACGTCTTGGCATTATTTCTTCTTGATGTATGGTATCCCAGCTTCTCTGTATTTATTGTCTTAGTCAAGTTCGTTAAAATCTCTAAAGTCTGTTGTAGCTGAGGCAAAGTTCTTGGCCTTCTACCTTTCATATCTCAAAGGTCATGAGATCTAGCTGGCTATGACATAAAATTGACATGGACCTCTTAAAAAAAAATCAACGAAGCTCTAGTAACATGATCACGTATTATCTTGTTGACTTAAAGGGTTGTCATAACTTTAAAATGAGACGCAATGATAACTACAAGTGATAATCCGGAAATGTTTATTTTTATTTTCCTGTTTTAAAAATAATGAGGTTCAAATGTCCCCCCTTTGACTTCATCTGATGGAGTGCTTTCTGGACACCAAATTTTTTATTACTCTTTCACACATATCGCGCTAAATATTTTCAATGGTGGCTTGAATGTTTCTTGAAGGTCAAGAATAGTTAAGAATTTCTGTAAACCAGAAACTTAACATAACCTCGTAAAAACAACCCAAGGACGTGAGATCGCATGATCTTCGTGGTCAGTTGACATTACCATTTCGCAAAGTAACACATCCAGGAAACTTTTCTTACAATAAAATGATTTTCTGGCAAGATGTGTGACAGATCGCACTATCTTGTTGAAAGGAATGTTTCCTTCAATACCTTGCGGTGTTACTCCGAATTCCTGTCTGAGCTCTAACAAAATACGACAAGGATTTTCTTCCAGCATTCTTCATCCTTTTTGGCTGTCCCGGGTGTTTTAAATCATTTAGGTCAAAATTTCTAATTCGGAATGCTGGAACTAGCTAGATGAAGAGATCCCGAAAAGTGGATTGGACGCCAAGGTTCAATTGAGTGGCCTGCTCGTTCTTCGGACCTAAACCCCCTTGATTTCTTTTACTGGCGCTTCATAAAAGAAAAAGTGTTTTCAAAATCAATACAAAATCTAGCCGAACTGCGTCACAGAATTGTCGAAACAACAGAAGAAATATATGCAAGAAAATTCACATGACTGGTGAAAAGATTCGTGCCGAAAAAAAGAAAAATATTATGATAAATAAAAGTATTACAATAATTCCTTTCATTTTTTAAAGCTAATAAAATAATTTTTTACTTTGTTATCTATCACTTTTACTTTTAACTTTCTGTGACTATAGTTTCGTAAAACGATATTATATTCTCAAACCCTACTTTAAAACTAAAAGTTTTATAGAAGTCCCATTCTTTAATTTTTAAAGTGATCAGATTTGAAGTGGCCTTGCGTTGTCGTGATGTAGGGGGACTTAGGCTTTACGATTGATCAAGGCTGAATATTTTTCGACCAGAATAGCGTATACTCGCAGTTGAACTGAGTACAGTTCTGAAATTCCAACAACAACCAATTCCACCAACACAGCATGAGGTTTTTGACAAATCTTTCTCGCCTTGGTGGAAGACCTGGTGGCCCGAGAATAACCTGCACTGTTTTGTCATTAAAAATGTTGATATAGTTTGAATAAACCCAATAATTTCTACGCCTCGCAAATGTCATTTAACGGCAGAGTGGGATACTCCTAATTCGCACTGAAAATTTTCTAGTATATGTTCTAGGACCTGCAGTCACAGCTGCTCTAAAAACGTCGACATCAAGAGATCGTGATCAACCTGATCTTCAAGACTTATGTCTCCCTTCCAGAACTTTTTAAACCAGATATAGGCGGTGCGAATTGATATGGCATCTTTCCCCTCTAGTTCGCAAATCTCACGAGCGGCGTCAGTTTCTTTGAAATCTTTTTTAAAATAATATTTTAACATTGTCCTAATTTTGTAACTTATTTCATTCATTTTAACCGTTCGATAAAAAAAATATTGGTAGGTAGCCAAAACCAATATTTTTTTTTATCGAAAGGTATCGAAAGATATTAAAATCCGAAGGGATGCAATTCACTCTCTCAATCCAACTCGGTGATCTTTTCCAGAGTCCACAGGCAACAAAAATTCATATGACCCTGCATTATCCTGTAGTATAATGCTTTTCTTTCTCCCGTTGTCAGAATAAGACCTTTTTGCTTCCAGAGCTTCGCTAACGCGAATCAGTCACTGCTAAAAGTAGTTTTCAATCACCATTTTACTGAATTGGAGCAACTCATAATATACCACGCTCAGCTTATCTCACCATATGCACAATAAAAACTTTTTGGAGTGAATATTTAGTTTTGTGGTACAGATTGATGACTCAGAAGATTGACCCACGATTATTGTAGATGATCATCTTTTCATCACAGGTCATAATCTTATGCAGGAAGTGCTTTTTCTTGAATCTGGAGAGCCATGATATAACATTAACAAAGTATGTACTCTTATTATCAGCTGAGTTCATAGGACCCAATGACTCTCCTTTTAAATTTTCTCTTTATAAGATATTTAGAAATGGCTTGCGGTGTTACTCCGAAATCCTGTCTGAGCTCTAACAAAATACGACAAGGATTTTCTTCCAGCATTCTTCATCCTTTTTGACTGTCCCGGGTGTTTTAAATCATTTAGGTCTAATTTCTAATTCGGAATTGCTGGAACTACTTCAAGTATTGTAGAAAACAGGATTATCATTCAAAGCCACACAAATCATGTTTTGAGCTTCTACAGCATTTTTTTTTTCAGTTCAGTTGAAAGGTGAAAAGGAAGCAAGGCCTCAAATATTATTTTTGAAATGGCATCGTGTTTACTACTGATTTTTCAGGTTATATTCACAGCAGGCTCTTATACCTCGTTTTGGAAAATAACTATAAACGGCGGCAAAAATTCTGATTCCAATAAGTTCTGCAGTCGATGAAACGTGGCGATTGAGAATTAATTTGTGGTTAACCTAATGAAACTTATAAAATTCATCAGAATAGATGACTCTAAAGGTTGGTAGATCTTTTGTTAGGTGAATTTGTTGAGTTTATTACTGACGTACGAACGTTTTCAGATCTATGAAACATTTGTTTCGTGGAAAAAAAATTCAACTGCGATAGCTATCAAAACTGCATTTGAAGAATATTTTACCTTAACATCACCCTCATTTTACAAAAAGGCATTAGAAAATTTGTCAAAGAGATTAACGAAGATTGCCAATAACGTTGGAGATTACATTATAGATTGAAACTCTATTAACGTAAAAAAAAATTGTACAGTATCAAAAAACCACATTACTTATGGGTACACTTATTAGAATACAGAGCATAGATTATTAATTCAAGGCACGAACCATTACAACAGTATAAGCAATGTGGTAAATTTATTATTCAAGAATCATGTATGAACATTATGTTTTATTTACTCAGATTTTTTTTGTATTCGATGTTCATAACTTTACGTCATGTACCAAGGCAGTCAAATGAACCTACGTTGTTAAACAAAATGTATACAACGAATATTTGTATCAATTAATATGTATTGAAATAAATTTGGAGTATATTGTAATAAAATTCAGAATTTATTCACAAAAAAATAAATACCCATTTAATATTTTTTAATATCGGTTATGGTTACTTTTAGTTAGCAACTTATCTTTTAAGCAACTGATGAATGCCTATATGAAACTGTCCCAATTTTGACTGTTTTAAATTACTCATCAACTAGATAATATTTATGCCACTAAAGTACTAGGTTTAACTGAGGTCGCCGATACTTGATGGAAGTTCATTTTAAATAAACGACTTAAGATTAACACACCTAATAACCTAATATATGGGGTGTCCCGAAACTCAACGTCAAGCGGATGCTGGGCGAAAGGTCAGGTTATACCAGTTCTGGCAAAAATAAGAAAAAAATCCATGTCACCTTGTTAAGTGATAATAGGCATATTTTTGAAAATATTGAAATTCGACACCCTAGGCTATATCTCTATGTACTGTGATCAAAAATTTCCCAATTATTCAGTGTTATTTTTTATAACGAGATCCTAACTAACCATGCTATTAATCGCAATCACAAATCAAACAATGAACGTTATTAATTTAGTAAAAAAAAAGTTGTGGTTTGGTTATTTATGTTAGCTAACTTTGACACTTCATCTTTTAAAAACAATGTATTACACTACCATGGGCAAGTTATTTCAAAGGATGACCCATTTAGTCATGGTTTCAAAATGGTACAACAATTGGTATTTTTATTTGCACAAAAAATATTATTGCTTATTTTTTTTTGCAAAAGGACCACATTTCAAAAAACTCATACCATGATACAAAATGCTTTTGTATGCTCAAAGATCGACTTCACCAGTGTAAGTGAAGTGGACAGATGTGATCGAATATCACCCATATCATGTACAACGTGTACAAAGTTTGCTATCTTGTAACTACACTCCCAGAATCGATTTTTGTAGAAAAATGTTGAAGATCACACGAGAAAACGTGAAGATCCGCAATTTCTAAACAACATTTTATAGACTGACGAATCGACGTTTAAAAAAGACGGTTTTTTAAACTTGCATAAATTATATAGTTGTCATATGGAAAACCCGCATTTAATACGTGAAGACCGGTCCTAGTATCAATTTAAAGTTAGCATGTGGACCTGAATTTTAAACGGATAAATAATTGGACCATTTGAGCTACCTGAAACTTTCAGTGGCGCCAACTCCAGTTAGATTTTCTCCAAAACGATTTGCAGACTTTATTAGAAGATGTACCACTCAATATCTACAGAGAAATGTGGTTTCGACAAGATGTTGCCCACTGCATTATGCTCGTCCTGTACAAAATTATTTAGATGAAGAGATCCCGAAAAGTGGATTGGACGCCAAGATTCAATTGAGTGGCCTGCTCGTTCTTCGGACCTAAACCCCCTTGATTTCTTTTACTGGCGCTACATAAAAGAAAAAGTGTTTTCAAAATCAATACAAAATCTAGCCGAACTGCGTCACAGAATTGTCGAAACAACAGAAGAAATATATGCAAGAAAATTCACATGACTGGTGAAAAGATTCGTGCCGAAAAAAAGAAAAATATTATGATAAATAAAAGTATTACAATAATTCCTTTCATTTTTTAAACCTAATAAAATAATTTTTTACTTTGTTATCTATCACTTTTACTTTTAACTTTCTGTGACTATAGTTTCGTAAAACGATATTATATTCTCAAACCCTACTTTAAAACTAAAAGTTTTATAGAAGTCCCATTCTTTAATTTTTAAAGTGGTCAGATTTGAAATGGCCTTGCGTTGTCGTGATGTAGGGGGACTTAGGTTTTACGGTTGATCAAGGCTGATTTTTCGACCAGAATAGCGTATACTCGCAGTTGAACTGAGTACAGTTCTGAAATTATCGCCTTACCATCAGGAACCAACTCAAAGTGAATTATTCCTTTAATCAATTCCACCAACACAGCATGAGGTTTTTGACAAATCTTTCTCGCCTTGATGGAAGACCTGGTGGCCCGAAAATAACCTGCACTGTTTTGTCATTAAAAATGTTGATATAGTTTGAATAAACCCAATAATTTCTACGCCTCGCAAATGTCATTTAACGGCAGAGTGGGATACTCCTAATTCGCACTGAAAACTTTCTAGTATATGTTCTAGGACCTGCAGTCACAGCTGCTCTAAAAACGTCGACATCAAGAGATCGTGATCAACCTGATCTTCAAGACTTATGTCTCCCTTCCAGAACTTTTTAAACCAGATATAGGCGATGCGAATTGATTTGGCATCTTTCCCCTCTAGTTCGCAAATCTCACGAGCGGCGTCAGTTTCTTTGAAATCTTTTTTAAAATATTGTTTTAACATTGTCCTAATTTTGTAACTTATTTCATTCATTTTAACCGTTTTGTTAAAAACTGTCTACTGAATATTTCGATGTGGAATCACTTTAATAACGAATAAGAAATGTTTATTTATCGCAGCAAAAATTGAAATGGGATTGAACGAAATTTCACTTTTCAGAGGAGTCAACTATAACCGTTTATTTATAAACAAAGGAAAAGAAGCAAATACTTTTGTTACTCGCTAGTATTATTCATCCTCAAACAAATGCAGCGCCGTTCTTCAATTTTTGTCTTGAAAAAGTTATATAAATCTTAACCACATACTCTCCCTGGCCCCCTGTAGCTATTCTATGTTCCCGAAACATAACATTCCAATGAAAGAAACTTATTACAAGTAAGTTACATGAGTATACATCTTATATAAGGGAATATAAGAAACCTATGAATTAAAAATGTATTTATTTAGTGTGCGGCATATAATTGACTATATTAATGCAAGATATTATGTGGTTTAATAAAAATTATGGCGGTTTTGTATTTGAAGGTAATTTAAAACACATAATACTCATAAAATATTATGATATATGAGGTAATAACGTTGATGATTGACTTACCCAAATTTGAGTCAAATTGGGACAGATTTTGATTCGAGCTTCTCGTGTTTCTGATCGGAGAACGACTCCTGGTAATCTTCGTTTCCTGGTATTCTTTCCTTTCGACCGTTGACATTTTCGTTTATCTTAGAACTTACTCTAGAGCAATCTGAAACAAAACATATTCACTTAAAAATTAATGTAAGAGATTACACTATAAAAATGTCTTAATTGTTTCGGGCTTTATTTTTATTGATAATATTCTGGAACAGAAACCAGATTACCATTCGTGGGTAAACTTGTTCTTTTGTTATTTTGTAAGCACAAAATAAAACTAAGCTAAGTATCAGCATCGTATGAGAAAATATCCATTCAAAAAAGGTGTTGCTGAATATCTGATGGGATATATAAGGGAATGTTATATAACGAGTTGCTAAATTCTGGTCAGCGTGTTGGTGTAGGCATGCGTTTGTCATGTCAACTATATATATATATATATAGTATATAGTATATATATATATATATATATATATATATATATATATATATATATATATATATATATATATAAAACCCCCCTTTAAAAACTCCATCCGCGCTTCCCAGTTTGGAAATAGTTGGTGTAGACTTTAACAAGAACAAATGTAAACTTCTTTTAAATGATGCTTATGATGCTTTGTGGTAAATGATTATGTAGTTACAGAATGACTTGATTACATGCAGTTTAGCAGGTACTAAATACTTAAAATAAATAAATATCGACGGATTGGTTAGGGATTTCCACTTCATCTGACGGCCACATTAACCAACTTTCAAATAAAATTATGTATATAAAACTTGGCCTGATTGCAATAATACTAAAAAAATCAGTGAGTAATAATTTATTCTGTAGAATATATTTAGAGATGTATAGGGGTGTTAATATCAAAGGAAGAATCTTTTTTACAGCGTTTAAGCCAAAATTACTATGATTAATAACATTCACTGCACCATCCATAAAAAATATTTGCTTTAGATATTTTACATATTGGACTTAAACCAGAAATAAAATATTAATTTCTATTAAATCGTCTACTTTCTTTCGACATTTTGTATTAGGTCCTGTTCTTAATAGGTCTGACCATATATATATATATATATATATATATATATATATATATATATATATATATATATATATATATATATATATTTAACAGCAGAATTATATGCTGTACAGGTATCGAAAAGATAATAAGATATAGAACCTAAATTATAAGATGAATAAAATTGATTTTTAAGAAAAATCATACTGCAAGATCTCATATTCCCATTAAAATTTATAGTACTGAAATCCTTCAACTGTTTCAAAAGAAATATAATACATCAGAATCTCAAGGAGAAAAAGTTAAATAATCATTAATAGACAGGTGTACTATAAGGGAGTAACAAGTGAGTAACACCCGATTGTAGGTGATACAAATATACAAAAAAGTATGCATACTCCAACTAAAATGGTACTAACTTGATGGAAGTACACTATTTCTATCAAAAAAAGTAATTGAACTCTAAATTAAAACAAAAAACAATATTTTATATATATTTTTTATTCAATTAACAACTAGTTGAATATAACAAGGTAATTCATTTTTTATTATACAAAAAAGTATACATACCCTTAAGTATATTTTAAGTAAATGCAATAATAATTAAAAATTAATCTTTTGTTGGCCGCATTTAAATCTAAAATAACTTTTAGTCTATTGGACATAGATCTTATTAATTTTTGTAAACATTCAATAGGAATATTATCCCATTCTTCAAGCAGGATCCAGATTTCATAAATTAAATCCAGATTTTTATAGAACCACTCTAATTGTTTCTGGATGAACATTAATTCCTGTTGTATGTTCAACTGTTTCGGCTATTTCTTTTGCAATTGTTGTCGGCTTTGTTTGTTCTAATCTAATAATTTCACGTTTTGTATCATCCAGTCCATAGCTTATTTTTTACGGAATTATTATTTAGATAGTTTCTTATTACCGTTTGCACACCATATTTTGATCTTAATACAACTTTGCTTATTTCCCGAAGTGATCGGCCTACATGTTTTAATTTGATAATCATTTCACGCATTTTATATATAATTTCTGTAACTTTTGGGCTCACTTTTAATTTCTAAATTCATTACATGTCTATACCTTCAAGTGTCAAGCATAAACTAATCACAAAATTCATACAGATCACAAAAACAATTGCAGCATGGTTGCCTTTGGAAAAACAAGCCTATATGTTTTACTTGTATGTATAATTTTTTGTCCATCGGTACATAAAGTTTTTATTTTTATATCCAGAAATATGGAAATAAAAGAATTAACAATTAATATTTTAATTGTATTTATTGTTATAAAGTAGGTTATTTCATGTTTATGGTTTATTTCGAAATATAAGAATAAGATTTTGAAAAATATTTTTTGTATATCTGTATATACCGAATAAAACAATTTTTTACTTTGTTATCCCGGTTTAAAAATGAACTATCACAAAGTAACGGACAAATCAGTCAATAATTTAACTGTATATAGTTTTGATTCAGAATAAAAATCGAAACTCAGAGATAATTAAAAAAAAATGAAATAACTACAAAAAACATTATATGCAAGTAAACATACAATACATCTAATGAAAATTAAATAAATAAATTATTTTCAATAAATATAGGTATTGGAAAAAATAATTTAAATAAACTCAATAATAAAAAAAACAAATTGGGAACAATAATCAATAACAAAAAACACGGAAGATGAAATATGCTCAGAAGTGATTAAACGAGAAAACTAGTTGTTGAATGAACAGAATGTCTGAAACTAAAATACGATACCACGAATAACGAGAGTATCCAAATTAGAGCCAAGCTAAATACAAAACAATTATTAAAAACATCAGAACAAAATAAATTCAGATGCTTTGTACATGTTATGGGAATGAGCAGTAAAAGACGAAGCGAAACAAAAAGGTTACGCTATAACTACAGGGCTCAGTAGACCACAAGGTAAACCATATTAAAAATGGAACAATGATATTAAACAAATCTGGTATAAAAAGATATAGAAAATGGTAATTTAACTCACTAGGTCAGAAATGAATTGAAAAAATTCATTAAGAATGACACTTACCTTCACCTTGAAAATTTATACTAATATTTCAGCATCCAATTTTTCCAGACAACAATATTCACATTTTTTTTATTAACTACTACATTTAAGAAAAACAACTCGTAAATTATTTGGATTACGGCTTAACAAATTGCCTGCAGCTCTTGCCAAATCACTTTAAACCCACGATCATTAAAACCGATTTAACTGAAACAGTAGTTGTTTCATTCTGACGTATATTTTCCACATACACTCATCCATACGATGTACATCATCGACAAGAACTGTTTTCTTTGAAATCAAAAACCGCACAGGATATGGCGAGAAAACGATACCGGAGCCTTATTCGAGTCGAAATTTAGGTTAAGGCTTGCTCGAGAGCTTTACCGAGAGAATACGAAAAAATCGTAGGCGCCTTTGCCAACCTAATATGGCCACAACCTTGACCGCCAACCTTGATGCATTGTTTATTAAGAAATTAACTGCAAGCTTTCAGGGTAAACCATTTAAAGAGAAATAAATATATATTAAACATGTCATCATATGTGAAGTACTACGTACGTCAAACATATGGAGTGGAAGATAATGAATGAAAAAATTTGTTTTTTTTGTTCTCTAATTTTTCATTTTTATCTTGATGTCAGCTAGTATCCTCAGTTTGATGAAATGTACAATTCTTACTAATGAAATGTATGTATGATGATTACGTCTGTTAAAATGTACAGTATCTTGTTACCTGCGTTTTCCTTTTAATTGACGTCCTTTAATTTTTACTGTCCTCTCCGGCCCTCTACTTTAATATCTCTAAGTAATTTTAAGTCGCTTACATATATTGTAGTTCGTTTCATAAATAGGTTGGATAACCCCAGATCTATCTAGTCAATTATATTTCAGTTGAGCCATATGTTCTTTTAAGGGCGTGGGATTAGCAGTCCCACCCCGGAAAACAATTGCTGCGTTGAAACCTGATGCGATGCGTGTGTAGATAGAGTAATGAGGCTGATTTTTATAATCTTTTAATTGAAATTACAATTCTACATTGTCTATTTCAAAGTAGTTGTCTTTTAAAGCCACATTTGCTCATTCTGGCTTTTTTTTGACCGTGATGATATTGGAGTGTGCCATTTCTGGCTCTGCCGCTTCATGTCCGGATCGAATTAAAGAAAAGAAGAAAAGTGAGAAAAATATTTCGAGCAACGAACCTGTTAATTGGCCACCAGGCCCTGTGATTTAAAACCTTCAGATCATTTTCCTGGGTTATATTAAATCTTTGGTATATGCCGATAAATCAGCAACTATTAACGCCTTGGACGCCAACATAACTCGGGAAATTACAGACATAAAACCCCAATTATTTGAAAAAGTGGTCGGAAATTGGATAATGAAATGCATTTTGCCAGGAGTAGCATTTCATTCACCATTAATCCCCACAGAGTGTATTGGGACATATGATACTTTTTCACTAAATGTACGTCCATACTAACAATACCTTGAAACAAATACATGAAAATAACAAAAAAAATGGACATGTGAGGTTTCACTTCTAAAAAATTAATTTATGATTACAATCATTACATTTCATTTCATAAAGCCTCATTCTTAAATTTTGTGGAATATTTTTTTTAGAATTACTAGAATATATTCATTTCTTTAAATATTTTATCAATATTCTTAATAACCGTACTATTAAAATTTCTATTCCAAAAAACTATTATATTAGGAAACTATAATATTTCTCTGAAAATATAACGTGCATAACGCGTATAGTAGTTGAGCACCTTCTTTTTAGATAGGTATGAACGTTTAAACTGAATAGAACCATTTAATTGATACACTACTGAAGGGTAATAATACCCTATGATGGTTCTGTCGTTTCCCAGGTGATCTACGAGCATCACACCACGAGAATTTTAGAAACCCGTATCCATGAATTTGTCTGCAGATGAAACGGTTTTCGCTTTCATACTTCATCTATTGCCAAAGAACTCAACATAATTGCATTTGGATAAGTCTAATCACTCTTGAAAAATGTGTAAGATTCAAATGCGTCTTTGGTCCATTGTTATCGAGTGGAAATCTTTTTCATACCCAAAAAATGATATAAGATGTACTGTATCAACATGTTTATAATGTCAGCAAGCTCGTGTTTCTTCAGTTCGAGGTTATTTAGTGCGATTAATATAATCATTGTGCATTTTCTGACGATTTTCTCGATCGTGCGGTTTTTGAGCGTCCCCAGTATTTATCATCTTTAATAAATGTACTATCATGTTTAAATTTAACAATCAATGATGATGCCTTGAATAAATCTATCTCTTTTTGAATGCCTCTCGGGATTAAACCCTTCAAAGCTAAGTACCTGATAATAGTTCAAATTTCAGTTTTATCTATTTTTCAGAAAATATTAAACATCGTTGCTTTACTTGATCATCACAATCAAGCAACTAAACGCACACATCTGACGCATCGCACGCGTCTTCGCAGCATACCGCAGCTAATGAATCACACTTGATAAAAAAAGGTTAACAACAAAAAGCGTATACATGTTTACGCGAAGTTGTGAAGGATTTAACAAAGGGGGTGTAAAGTAATGTTCGTTTCACCAACAACGAGAAAAACTAAATAAGTTAAGTATATATTTATAAGATATACGTTAAAAATTACTAACTTGCTACTTTGATTTCTATATACGTTACATTTTCAATTTGGAAGAGTAGATTCTAAATGTAGAAAATATATCAAATAATATTTTAATTAATGCTGTCACTAACAATCCAATTATAACTAAACCAATGAAACTAGCTATAACTAAGTCATTTAAATAGCTATAAAAATATATTCGTACACAATAAACAATTATAAATTTTAGATTTCGGCGCTTTTCATATCTACAGCTGTAAATTTTAATGACTATAATGAATCGCAGAACTCATAAACGAAACATTTGGAAACAACTGACCCCCAGACGATCCTAAAGTCAAATTATTTTGTTGAATATTGAACTGTTTTAAAAATAGATTCCAAAAATATACATTGATTTATTTCATATATCAATGATTTTTTCTAACTTAAATATTAGATAGTTGTCCTTTATAAATGATGTAATATAAAAAGTGGATTATCTCAGAAGAAGAATCATACTATTATTTGAATATTAATGATATTATATATAACTAGCCGTACCCGGCCACGTGTTGTTGTGGATCAGTTTAGTTAAATAATTAAATCAAAATGAAAATATAAGTGAATAAGTGACAGTAGCTTTCAAGAAGCATGCTGTCCGGCATGAGCAGTGTTTAGTATTGGTGTGTTGCTGTTACATTCAACAGATGGCACTCCCATTGGCGTGAAATTTTTAGTAGAGCGTGTGTTGCTTTTACGTCCAACAGATGTGGCTGTTTTTCAAAAAATCATGTTTTTTACCTGTCACAGGTGTGACATCTATATAATAGGAACATAAAGACAAGCGCGTATTCGAATGCAACGTTGTGTCAAAATTTCAAAGCAATCGGTGAAGAACTTTCAGAGATTTAAGATTTGGAAAAAACGAACATTTACATTTTTATTTATATAGATGAATAATATGCTTTATTTTTATGTTACTGTTATTATATTTTAACATATTTAACACTATTATTGCTAATGTTGGAAATTATAGTGAGTTTTGGCTTAGAAATATGTACCAACTTTGTATGTAATTCACGTAATGAATGCACAAAAATATTATAGAAATGACTGAAAAAAATAAAGGAATGATCACTTGTCAGGTAACTGGGGAGTTTCTGAGATGTTTGGAACAGTGTTTTGTCAAAGGTCCAGATTTTCAAGTTGTTTAAAGCATTGGCAGAAGGCTGAGATTCGATTGAAGATAACAAAACACTGTTCTCATATTGCAAAAGTTTCACTCACACTGTGCCCAAGTCTGAAATAAAACTTGATAGCGCACCGTTCTTCGAAATTGTTGTCACTCATTTTCAGGACGCACTAGAAAAATCTGGTCCAGCAAAAGCATTGTTACGGACCACTAAGTGACTCCAAGAAGTTCAAACTCGCAACGAAGACGCATCAGATGTCGATCTGCCTCCTCAAAGGGGGAGTCAACAGTGTTGACAGAGCGAATACTAGGCCACCGTCTCATTTACTTTATTACATATATATATATATATATATATATATATATATATATATATATATATATATATATATATATATATATATATATATATATATATATATATATATATTACATATTATATGTGTAAATATATTTCGACATATTCTGTACAGTATTATAGGTCGGAAACAACCCACAGTTTTCGCCACGTTTGGACATGACATGATCTCATCCACCATTATTTGGGTGGGGGTTGTCAAACTGCATACCCGATATGTCGTCTCTGGATTACAGCTACTAATGTTGTGTTGTTTTAACCCGTAATTTGAACCATTCTTCGGGATTATGTCGTTGTGAACCATATTCCGCCTTTGAGGCTTCGGTTTTTCCTATCTTCTGCTTACTGCTAGATTTAGAACATCCTCCCTTTTGTTGGATCCTATTTCTTTCGATTTCTATTGTCTTGCTTTAATACTCGAGGTCATGCGACTATCAATTCACCAAGGAAATTTATAAAAATACAAAGCACTTAAATTTAAAAAACGCAATTTAAAAAAATATATATAGATAGATAGATAATAAAGAAATTTATAAAAATACAAAGCACTTAAATTTAAAAAACGCAATTTAAAATATATATATATATATATATATATATATATATATATATATATATATATATATATATATATATATATATATATATAGATAGATAGATAGATAATAAGCCGATAAATAAGAAATAAAATAAATAACAAGAGTAATAACAAGTATTTTACATAGATCGTGCTGTACGTATTGACACTAAGCATATATAACAGCAGTCAATACCTTCAGTGTTGAGGTGCCATCTGACATATACATCATAAAGTTTGACATTATTGACATCATGTACACGTACTGATTTGTCATACGGACGCTATTTATGTTGTTCATTGACTTGAAAATTTCATCTCAGTTAAAAAATGGAATTAAATTGTGAGAATTTTCGTGCGATGATTTACTACAACCTTCGGTGTGGATTATCTCAACAACAGTGCATCGATCAACTCAATTCGACTTTTGGCGATGAAACACCATCTAAAACTATATCACTGGTTTAGTAAATTCAATCGTGACCGTCGTTCGCCCACGGACAAAATTAAAGCAGGTTATCCAAAGTCGGTTATTGTGCTAGAAAACATCGATACTGTGCTCGAACTGATAAAACAAGATCGTCATGTGACATACCGTGAGATTGAGGCATCGCTAGGCATTAGTATGATAAGCATACACAAAATTTTAAAAGAACATTTAGCCGTGAAAAAGATTTGTGCACTTTGAATTCCGGTTAATTTGATAATCGCTCAAAAAAAGACTCGTCGATTTATAAATCATCTCAAAAAATACAATCGTGGTACGTCAAACGTCGCATATAACATCTATACAGATGGCGAATCTTGAATCTATGCAAATGTGCCCGAAAGTAAACCGCAGTCGACTGTAGGGGTCTTTCAAAATAAGCCAAACCCTGGTGGCCTGTTTTTCTGGGATAAATGGGCATGTGGCTACAGTGCCACTAGAGAATCGTAGAACGATCAATTCCGAATGGTACACAACCATTTGTTTGGCAGAAGTCTTTGAAGAAATAAGAAAAAACAGTCAGCGACGACAACAACAGCCATGACAACGCGAGCTCTCACATCGGACCGAACAACTCAATATTTGATCGGCCAAAACATCGAATTGATGGGTCATCCGCCGTACAGTTCTGATTTGGCACCTAATGATTTCTTTTTGTTCCCTGTCCGTGAAGAATAAACTACACGGTCAACGATTTTCGACGCCAGAAGAAGCGGTTAATGCGTTTAAAGTTTTGGAAAAACCTCAATCGGAATAGAAAAAGTGCGATGAAAATTGTGTATATGAAATATTGTGAAAAAAAGTGTATCGATCATCGCGGAGAATATTTTGAAAAGAATAAAACCATTATCAATGATAACTATTTGTTTTTATATATTATTCCGGATACATAAATAGTAACCCTCGTATATGGTACAATTTGGATATCTGCAAATGTAATAATAATAAATTGCAATTATTGGAATCATTTTTGAAATCTTTACTTGAAAATATACTGGGGAAGAAAATTGCTTAAAAATATATGTTTTTAATGATAATGATTAAAACACTTTGTATTTGTTTCGCAATATATTCGAGATATTCTCTGACATGTTTCGGCCTCGCGACCATTCTCAAAGAGAGTTATGTATAAAGTTTGTACATAACTCTCTTTGAGAATGGTCGCGAGGCTGAACAAATACCAAGTGTTTTAAGTATTATCATTGTTACTATGTTTCACCAAGAGCCAACCGCCCAATCAATCGAAATAATATATGTTTGCTACTAAGCTATGCACTATTTTTACGCATTCCCAAATGTTCATGGAAAATGGTGCAAACACTTCCTTTCGACATCTTCATGATATCAGCTAGCTCCTGCAGCTTTACTTTACCCTTTTTGGAAATAATGTTGTGATTTTTCTGATGTTGTCTGGTGTAACCACCTAATTTGACCGTCCAGAGCGTTTTATACGGCCACGTTTGAATCCAGCATACTAATCAATTATGGTTGATTTTCCTGGGGCAGAGTCCGGGTAATGTTTGTCAAGCCATTGTTTTGCTTAACGGTACTTTTTTTCCACAAAAAGCAATGCTTAATCAACACACGAAATTCTTTTTTTCCAATTGTTTTGAAAATACCAAAAGTAGCGCCACTTAAAGCACAACTCAGAAACTAGTAGACAGACTGTCATGAAATTTTGACGCGTGACGTTTGAAAGTTGGCACAATCGACCACTGATAAGGGTTTTTCGTAAGTAATGCCATCTCTATGTCAGGCCGGGGACTTATTGACTGATGTGTTACCATTATGAGGACATGGCTATGGTTTGAAGATCAGGGTTGTGCAGGAACACCAGATTCTGGTCTACCAAAGATTAGCTAAGAACCTGGTGCTTTTGTTTTAATAACAGGTAGCACTGTTTTAAGAACAACGATTAATCTGCATTTACTTGTGATGGGAATGGGTTGGTAAAGAATCACAGGCTGTAGAGCATTATAGGCTCGTAATATTATCTACTAGTGAGATGCTAAGACAAGATGTCAGTCAACTATTAAGCTGAGTGCAAAGGTTAAACGTGATATAGAGTCTGGACACTTAGTTAACTTGCTTATTGTGTAGGTCCAGCAAATCATAAGACGCGTCATTTAAAATAGTGTCGAGTTAAAATTAAGTGTGCTTTACAATGTAACTCTGTTTGCTTTAGTGATGAGTCTAGATTTACTTTAGGTAATCATAATGGACGTAAAAAGACCAGACTTTTTAGGGGTAAAAAGCAAAAGTTAATTTTCGAATTAAAAGGGGATTCAGTAATCACTCCAAGAATTATGGCATGGGAAACTACATGTTTGGAAACAGCTTTTTTCCCCTAGTAACCATCAATGAAAGTTCAAATATAGCGCGTCATTAGGTCATATTTGTAAGTTCGTATAAATATCATCTTTCAATAAGTTAAGACCAGGCCGCGTTCGTTAAACAGTGTAGTTTTAGAACAGCTTTCGATAACAACATTCAACTAGTGGGTGAAATCTCCAAATTTATCACCGATAGATAGAATGGCATTGTGTTGGATGGCATTGGTTGAACTCTTGAACGTTTGCCACTGCCAGCAGCAAACTTTAAACATGTCTACAAGATGTCTGCGATACATTGCCATAAGAAAATCTAGATCATCTAATTGAATTCATTTATCGCAGAACTACAGTGTTATACCGACCGTGATGTACTTGCTCATCATTTTTTCTCTATCTAATTGGAGTGGAATATCTTAATTTTTTTATCATTACATAATACTGCCATTTGAATACAAATAATTTACAATATTAATCTATTAAAAAATATTTTCAGTGTTGAACTGAGTACGCAGGCAATTTTTTTACTTCTGTTTTCTTAAAAAAAAAACATTTTTAAGAAATTTTCCTAAAAACAGTCATAATCATAAATTTATTTAAGTTTATAAAAACATATGAACGCCACTGTGATGCCCTCGATTGTTAATTGACTGTGCGACCCGATTATTTATATAGGTCAATTTTAAAAATAGAACCACTTTCCACTAAAGTTCTGAAACTTTGACCTAATAAACAACTACATTTCATATAAATGGTGAAAAAAAACTTGACACCCGTCACATATGTATACGATTTATTGGTATTATAATTTTTATGATAAACTATTTTAAAATCATTATATAAATAAACTGAGATAAAAATTAGTATAAATAAATTAATAAATTACATTACAAATAAACAAAAAATAAATGATCTTGTCTCATGAGGTGAACATCTCTAAAAATTTCTTTAGTTGAAACTTATATTGATTTCGTTTAATTTTGCCATTGCTATTTTGAACTGCATCAAGCAGATGTAATCTTCATTTAAAATCTTATATGATTGTTATCATTTTGCTAAATTTCAGTAACAATCATCCTCGAAACAATTCTATTTGTAGCTGTAAGCATTATACGTTTTTGTGGATTTTCATGTCGATTCAAAGATGACAGGAACTTCGTGTTCGTTAACCTTGATCCCCAACCCATATCCATGTTATAATGATAGAACTAGCAATATCCAATCTTTTCACTATTCCACGAAAACTTAAACCTGCTTCTTTTATATCAATAGCTCATTCATTTTCAAATTTAGATAATTGCCTAAAAATACGTGATGCACGAACTTGTAGCATATTAGTTAACTTTGCCATATTTATGACAATCTCATACAGAAATATCTAGGTAAACAAGCAAAAACTGTATCAGTTTCTGTATTCAAGATATGTTATGAGTGAGTATAATTTTCAGTTTGATTCAGATATGTATATTTCCCAATATATTTTAAGTAAGGATTCCAAATATAATATTAATATTAATTTTATATGTCTTTTCCTGAAAGTTTAATATTATTTTTTTGTTTTTTTCTTGGGTTTTCGGTTATTTTTCAGACTAATTGAAAAGTTCGCGGAGCGAAACCATAGAGCAGTAAAAGAACTATATAATCTACTACATTTTAAAGTTTCACCCTTCATATGAACATATGTGAAGTTTTAAGTCGATCTATCAGTTCATTCGTACAAAAAGAGCAGCTTAAATTAAACATATCAAAGTTGTTTTTTAAAACGGTAAATATTGAAAATCGTGCAGTGATTAAATTCTTTGTAAAAAATGTTTAAATGCAATGGAACTTCATAGTGAATTGGTAAATATTTTAGGGGAGACTGCTCCTTCAAAAACAATGGTTTGTGAGTGGGCAGGTGAGTTTCAACGTGATCGTACAAACCTGGATAATGATTCTCGTTCTGGACATCCAATAAGTGCAACTACTGAACAAATAATTAATTCTATACATGATATGGTTATGGATGACAGACAATTCTCAACTGAATGGGTGTTTCATATTTTGAAAAAGGAATTGGGCTTCAGACAGCTATGTGCAAGATGGGTGCCGCAGTTGATAAATTTTGATCAAAAACGACTTCGAGTAATACTTTCTAACCAACATTTGGATCTTTTTCGAAAGAATAAAATATAACGTCGTTTTGTAACTATCGATGAGACTTCGGTTTTTCCACTATGATTCTGACCTGCGACAATAAACCGCAGAGTGGAGCCCAGTTGTTCAGCTCTGAAGCAGCCAAAGTGGTCAAAATCGATCAAAAAGGTAATGGCATTAATTTTTGGGATGCAAAAGGCATTTTGTTAATTGATTATCTTCAGACCAGTAAAACAATAACAGAACAGTATTACTCAAATCTTTTGGATCAGTTGGATGCAAAAATTCATAAGAAAATGCCAGGTTTAGCGAAGAAAAAATAATTTTTCATCCAGACAATGCACGAGCTCACAGAGGTGTTCTTGCAATGGCCCCACCCATCCCTTTCATTGGAGGGCACATGTTTCGTTTCTTGACGTTGTTTTTGAATGAGAATGAGAATTCTAACACTGCATATACATAACACTGCATATACATCAGCAAATAAAGACCATTTTCGTAAAACTATTCTTTAGTCATATTGGTATCCCATTTGGAATGCCGTTAATTTTCAAAATTTCTCTGTAGTCCTCTGTTCTTACTTAATATTCTATCTATTTTAACAAGTGAGCTTAGAGATGTATCATTAAAAGAACTCAGAATAAATATTGAACTTTATATTTAATTGTAGATACCTCCCTGGATGAGAGATTCGTTTCCCATCAATATTCGGATGAATATTCTTTTATTTGAACCGAAAATTTCATATTTCGATTGGTCGGCCTACAGCACGTTTCTCCACTTTTTCAACATCTAATTTCTGGGCTTTCTTGTCCAAGCTAATGGTTTCAGCTCCTTTGCGTAACAATAGTTTTCACACAGCAATTCTTCCGTGGAAAGCAGTTTTGAAATTTTACCGTTGTTAAGCTAATTAGTTTACGCGTATTATTAATATCGGCCGCAATTTTTAGTGGCGTTTTTATTCAGTTCTTTTACTGAACAAGACAATTGCATGATCATATACAAAGGTTGTCATTTTTGGTCGTTCAAATTATTTTTTTATTTGATAAACTACCAAATGCTTTATATTTGTTTCTTAATTAATCAACTGTCTTACGATTTAATTTAAGTAGTTTTCCAATTTATTTATTTTCAACAGTAGTATGGTGACTCACTATTAAAGTATACGTTTCTACTTATAGTTCGTTTCCTTTATCTTTTACATAATATTTACACTTCCTGCGTATTTCTTTTCTTTTTTAAATTAAATGTATATCTTGCAACACATTTTCTAAAATCTTCCACTGGAATTTAAATATATGAAATAAAAATGATGGAATTAGTCTAGATTAAAATGATTAATGCAATTTTTAATTGAAAATAAACTGTTCCTATTAACTATTCCATATTTGTACTGTTTTATATATCGGGTTGTCCAGAAAAATGGTAGGGATTTTCCATTAGTCCATTCTTTGGAATATTTACAAATAGGATACCTACGACTGTGATACTCTAAAAATTGCGATGGATATTTATTTTAGACCATTTTTAAATGAAAATAACAACAGCATTGTTTTGCTGATAAAACAGGTTTTTCGATTTTTGCCCATTCCGTTGATATTGGTATTTACACGTTATTTCAGTTCTTTTTCAATTTTCAATCAGTCCGTTTACAAATGCCTAGAAATATGATATCTCATTTTAACAGATCAAGACTGAGTGCTTTGTTACAACAGGGTTTTAATAAAAGTGATATCGCGGAAATTGTAGGTGCTTCCCAAAGTACTGCTGTATCGAAAATTCATAAAAAAATCCAGGAGACAAATGACGGAACAAATGACGGACAAATGATAAGGGATCGCCTCAGAATAGGTAGAAAACGATGTACAACAACTGCATAACATCGGCAGATATCAATGATAAGTCGAAGAAATCGTCTGGAATCTACAAGCGGTATATGGAGCGGAGCTTGTTAGGCTTGAAGGCGTAAATATTTCACGACAAACGATAACACGCAGACTGAAGGCGGTAAATTTGTATCGCAGAAAACCTTTACGGGTTCCCAAACTAACCCTGCAACAAAAAAATGTAAGATTGCAATGGGTTCAAGAAATGGTGGATCGTAGACCTAACTGAAATAAAGTGATGTTCTCCGATGAGACGGGAATTGGTTTATTTTCTGATTCACGAAGAACATTCATTTGGAGAGCTCCTGGTCGATAAGTCCAGTTAGAAACAGCTCAACCACGTATCCCATTTGAAGGTGGGAGCGTTATGTTTTGTGATGGTATTATGAGGGGTACACGGACATCTCTATTGGTCCTGGAGAGAAGAGTTACTGGTGCTGTGTACATTGAGGAAGTTTTAAATTATGTTGTACGTTTGTTCGGCGGCGCAGTGGTCTACGAATTTATTTTCATGGATGACAACGCACCTCCTCATCGAACAGTAGCAGTACAAAATTTTCTTGAAGAGGAGGGAATAACTATGTTAGGGTGACCAGCAAATTCCCCTGACATGTCTTGAATGTCATTGAACATGCTTGGGACATTCTGAAAGCTCGTATCCATAAACCAAACAATCCTCCTCTTACCCTGCGAGAACTAAAAGATGCTGTTCGTAAAAAATGGGGGAGAATTCCACAAGCCCAAATTGATCATTTAATCGACAGCATATCAAATCGCCTACAGGTATGCATACAGACCCATGGAGGAACTACTGCTTGTTAGTATTATTGAAAGTTGTTCTTTTTATTTTTAAATTACTTTTGAAGGCAATTGGTACATGTAATTTTTTGATTTCAAAATAATAAATCGATTTTTGTGTGTACAAGTGTGTACAAGATGTACATCATCATCATCATTTAGCCATTGTCGATCCACTGCAGGATGGAGGCCTCCCCAGCACGTTTCCAACTCTCGCGGTCCTGAGCTCTCCTCTGCCATCCGGATCCAATATACTTCATAATGTCATCGAACCATCGTGTTTTAGGTCTTCTTCGCAAACGCTTATGATCAGCGGTATCCATCCCAGGATTGCTTTGGTCCATCTGTCGTCACATCACCTCGCTATATGGCCTGGCCATTTCCATATCAATTCCTTTACCTTTCCAATAATGTCGCATATTTTCGTCTGTTCTCTGATCCATGTACAGGTCCTTCTGTCCCGCTTTGTATTGCCAAGCATACACCTTTCCAGTGCTACCTGAAGTTTTTGGATTGATTGTGATGTGAGTATCTATGTTTCACTTCCGTATGTCAGAACAGGTAGCATGCACTGATCAAAAACTTTTCTCTTTAGAAAAAGTGGGAGTTTGCTCTTAAATACTATATTGAGCCTGCCAAATGCCTTTCAGCCACACTTAACACGCCGTTCTACTTCCCGGGCAGTATTACCCTCCATTGAAATCCTTTGCCCGAGATATATGTAGTGGTCCACCACCTCTAAATCGCTTCCTAAAATATTTATTCTTCTGTGTTCAGCTATAAAAGTGATAGACAACATAATATAAAAATGTTTTATTCCTTTTTAAAAAATGTAGTCTCACAAAGTAACGGACAAATCAATCAATAATTCAGCAAATTTGTTGAACATAACCTGGCTCTTTTTCAGGTTTATTTTAAAGCCAAGAACTGCAAAGGGCGGGAGAACAATTCGGCTTGAAAATAAAAAAGGATATATACGTATTTATATTATTAATGCCTGTGGTATTTACAACGTTTAAGTTCAGATTTTTCTTTGGTTTGCTTTCGATTAGTTAAGTTATGCTTTATTTATTTTAACAAGGGAAAAACGCTGTTCAAGTAAAAAAAAAACAAGTTTTCTGCCATTTACGGAGAGGGTCCTGTTGGGGAGACCACGGTGCAAAAGTAGTTTGGTCAATTCAGGGACGGAAATTTTGATCGGAAAGACCTACATAGTTGATCGTCCTATAAGCGCTGATGTCGAGGAAATTAAAGCCATAACAGTCGGAGATCTACGCATCACGCTCCGTGAAAAAGCACATAACTTAAATATTGGCAAGTCGACCGTTTTTGACCATGTATAAAAATAGGTATGTCCACCAATACGAAGTGTAGACCGAATTTCTTCGTGCGATCTTTTGTTGAAAAAGAAAACTCTGATGCTCCATTTCTGAAGCGAATGGTAACTTGCTACGGTAGTTTAGCGTAGTATAGCGACGGCCTAGTGATCGGTTTTACTTCACAATTAAATCATCTTAAGGCAGCAATTGAGAAAAAACGGCCAAAATATCGTGTTTCATTCTGACAATGCACGACCACACGTTTCAACCAGGACCCGGTAAAAATTGTTAAACTTCAATTGAGATGTTTTGCCCCATCTACCTTACTCACCGGACATCGCACCCTCGAATTGATCGCATCTTTTTAATCAGGAGAAGAGGTGAAAAACAACCTGTTGACATCTTCTAACAATAGAAATGCTAATTTTTGAAATAAGCCATTAGGGACCTATCACTACCACCTACCAGCAAAAAGTTTGAAATAATAATGATAATTACATAACAGATAAAATAAATATTTACATAAGCTATTTGCTTTTCAATTTCTCTAAAAAAAATCCTACGAACCTTCTGGACAACCCAATATATAACGGCCGATAAAACAAGCTAGAACTTTTTTGCTTACTCGATAGTATAGCTTTCCTTTATCGTATAATAACTTGATCTAATAAAGGCTATATACATGTACAACAAGAACTTCGCGAGGACAAACAATGAGAAATCGAACGAATTTACCACAACTATCGGAGTAAAACAAGGATGTGTGCTGAGTCCATTGTTATTCCCGATTGTAGTAGACGAAGCGTTAAAGGAAGCAAAGAAAAGGATGAAAATATTAAAATTCGGACACTGGAAATGGCAACAGATTGAATTTACCAAATTAATGTTTGCAGATAATATGGCCGTAGTAGCGGATACAGAAAACAAATTTCAACACAACTTAGAAATTTTGAACGAAAGTCTGACAAAAATAAACTCGAAATTATATATACACAAGACAAAGAGCGTGATCATATCCAAAGAAAACAAGAAACATAACATACGATTAAATGAAAAGCTAATAAAATAAGTGAAAAGCTACAAATACCTAGGATCGACAATCGAGAACAAAGGAAAAATGGAAGGAGAAATAAACGATAACCTGGGAAAAACCGGGAAAATGTTTAACATGATGAAGACAACTTTCTTTGGAAGTACAATAATGTACAGTAACGAGACATGGACTCCTGGTTCTTGGGGAAAATAAAGAACAAAACAAAAAGAGAGAATCAGAAATCAAATAATTAGAGAAAACCTACAGATTGAACCCATAAATGATAAAATAGCAGAAGGACAACTAAGGTGGTTCAGGCATGTGTATGTCGCTTGTTGGAAAACAGAAGAACTGTAAAGGAAGGAAAGCCAATAAGAACATGCAACCGGTGGGATAAGAGAGGAGACTGAAAAAAGGGGCATACTACGGGATGAAATTAACGAACTGACACAAGATAGGAAGAAATGGATAGATATGTATAGAAGACAACTTCAACTCCACACGCCTGACACCTAACGGTATAAAGGCATAGAATTAAACAAACAAAAAAACTTAATCTGAAATAAAATTTAAAATTAATGTATAATAATTAAGAACTAAAATATAATCAGTAACAATTATATTTGTTCCAAGAATGAAATGATACATTTATGAATGGTAGATTTAATCATTCATTGTGATTTGCAAAAAAAAATACAAACCTAAGGATGCAATAGATGAGGAAGTTTAATAAATTTCGACAACCTGGTGATTTACCAATTCAGGACGCGTCTGGTTGATGACACCATTAAATGACGCCATTACAAATTCAAATTGCTGCTTTATTTTCGGAAAAAAACCGCAAACTATATCGTAATTTTGAAATTCCAGTAACTTGGACATATAACCTTTTGAGATTATCAGTAAATAATTTGAGCGCAATATTCTTATAATAATTATAGGAAGAACAATAGGAAACAATAATTGATACGATTTAAATTTTACAACGAAATTTTGATGAATGAATATTTTCACAACAAAAAAAATACAAATATATAAGCGTTTTATTGAAATAAAACTTTTATGTTCAGAATATAATGTTTATCAAGTACAAAACATGAATTGCAAAGTTACGAAAAGTAGTGAAGCTAACGATGGAAATGACATATAATATAATTCTAGTAAATAGATCAGAAAACTTTATATCCTTAAAACGTGTCCAGAAAGAATGGAAATGCCAACATTATATATGATCCGTGTTTTGATAATGTCGTTTGTCATGTCATATATATATATATATATATATATATATATATATATATATATATATATATATATATATATATATATATATATATATATATATATATATATATATATATATATATATAATATATATATATATATATATATATATATATATATATATATATATATATATATATATATATATATATATATATATATATATATATATATATATATATATATATATATATATATATATATATATATATATATATATATATATATATATATATATATATATATATATATATATATATATATATATATATATATATATATATATATATATATATATATATATATATATATATATATATATATATATATATATATATATATATATATATATATATATATATATATATATATATCCCCTTTGTGGATCGGACCTTGACGTGGTAAAGGGGTTTGAGTAGGGCAATGAAGCTTTGAGCTATGCCGTCTGGAGTCTATGCTCCTGGGAGGGTCACCCCTGGCGGACAGGTCAAAGCGGAGGCCTCAGACTAACATGATCCAAAATCTGCCAACCCGCATTGGACCAGCGTGGCAGATTACGGTCCATACCTTCAACATGGTATTTCAGTATGTTGAAATATGACAGTACAACCTCAAACACGGCCCTCATTCCCCGGAGGCCAAGGGGCAACTACCTACGGCAGCGGGAAGACCTGCCCCAAGGCAGAGGGTGCTAAGAATCACCGGGTTAGATCAGGCTGCCATTGGACTTTTGACATTGCAACGTTAAATATACGGACTATGAAAACAGAGGCCCGATTGCAAGAACTGTTAATCGAACTTGACAACATACATTGGGATATTATTGGGCTCTGTGAAACACGAAGGAAGGGTGAAGAGTTAATCAAACTGGAACCAACTGGACACGTACTCTACACTCGAGGTACGGAAAATGGCCGATGTGGCGGAATAGGATTCCTCATCAATCGAAAGCTGAAGGACAGTGTGGTAAAATTTGAAAGTACATCCGACCGATTAGCCCAATGCGTCATTCAGCTGAATAAAAAGTTTAGGCTTCAAATCGTCCAAGCTTATGCACCAACTATAAGCCATAAAGATGAGGAAATTGAGGAATTTTATGATGATGTGGCCCAGCTTTTATACAAGGAGAAATGTAGGTACAAAATCCTGATGGGTGATTTTAATGCCAGAATTGGAACAACAAGAACGGACGAAAGTGCAACTGGCCCATATGGAACTGGTGAGCGAGACAATAGAGGTGACAGATTGGTTGATTTTGCTGAAGGACAAGAACTATATATTATGAATTCATTCTACAAGAAAAATATCAGCAGAAAATGGACATGGAAAAGTCCATCTGGGCTCACAAGCGAAATTGACTACATCATGACCAACGATAAAACAATATTTACCAATTGTACTGTCCTTAACAATTTTAATGTTGGAAGTGACCACCGAATTGTACGAGCAAGGGTTCGGATTGACTGTCGAAAAGAGCGCGAAAAAATGGTAAGATCAAAGAAGGGCAAGGTGGATTCTGGAAAACTGCTGGACAGAGGAAGCGATTTTGAGATTGCTTTGTCAAACCGGTTTGCTGCATTGCAAGATCCAGAGGAGGTGGAAATATCAGTTCAATATGAAGAAATCGCCAACAATGTACTTCAAACGGCTGCTTCAATAGCACCACAGGAAAAATGTCTCAAACAAACAAAAATCTCCAGTGAGACCATTGATTTAATGAAGAAACGGCGAGCAATGAGAAATGAAGGTAGTCCTTTTGGCAGGGACGAGTACACTGAGCTCTGCAAAACTATAAGAAAACGTATCAGAGAGGACACGCGCCGATTCAATATGCAGCTAGTGCAAAAAACCCTGGAAGAAAACAAAGGAATTAACAAAGCTAAACAGAAGCTGAGAAACAAAAGAACGCAAATATATGCTTTAAAGCGTGAGGATGGCACAGTGTGCAGGACGCGTACCCAAATGTTAGAGATTGTCAGAAGGTTTTATTCCCAGTTATATGAAGATCAGAGCCAGTCAGGGACAGCAATACCCACGGAAGAACAATATATAATACCAGATATCCTAGTGGAGGAAGTAACAAATGCTATAGAATTGATGAAGAACGGCAAGGCTCCAGGAAAAGATAGTGTAACTGTCGAAATGCTAAAAGCTGGTGGTCGGACGTTACATAAAACACTGGCAAAATTATACTCAAAATGCCTCAAAGAACAAAAAGTACCTGACTTATGGAAAAATGCAGAAGTGATCCTTTTACATAAAAAAGGAGCACAGGAAGATTTAAAGAACTACCGTCCAATAAGCCTCCTATCAGTGATGTACAAAGTTTTCACTAAGATAATTTCTAAAAGAATATTAAAAAAACTGAATGACGCACAACCAAGAGAACAAGCAGGATTCAGAAGTGGATTCAGTACAATGGATTACATCCAGGTTGTACAGCAGGTCATAGAAAGGCACAACGAATACACCATGCCACTGTGCTTGGCTTTTATCGACTACGAAAAAGCATTTGATTCCATCTCAAAGCATGCGATAATGGATGCACTGCTTAGCCAAGGTGTAGAGAGAGCCTATGCAAACCTATTAGAATCGATATATGATGGAGCTACAGCCACAATTCACCTTGATGATCTTGAAGTGGGAATTAATATAGAACGAGGTGTACGGCAGGGTGACGCAATATCGCCTATCCTTTTCTCGGCTGGCCTTGAAGAAGTATTCCGTAAACTGGATTGGGAACAGGATGGGGTAAAGATCAATGGTGCAAACTTAAACCATCTTAGATTTGCAGATGATATTATTCTCATTTCACAAGACCCAGAGGAGCTGCAAAGACGCATACAAGAACTGCAAAGGGCTGGCGAACCATTTGGCTTGAAAATAAACCTGAAAAAGAGTCAGGTTATGTTCAATAACTTCGCTCAGGACAGAAGAATTTCAGTTTTAGGAAGGGATTTAGAGATTGTGGACAGCTTTGTATATCTTGGGCAGAGGATTTCCATGGAGGGGAATACCGCCCGGGAGGTGGAACGGCGTGTTAAATGTGGCTGGCAGGCATTTGGTAGGCTCAACATAGTGTTTAAGAGCAGACTCCCACTTTGCCTGAAAAGAAAAGTATTCGATCAGTGCGTTCTACCCGTTATGACATACGGAAGTGAAACCTGGACACTCACATCGCAATCAATGCAAAAACTTCGGGTGGCACAGAGGAGAATGGAAAGATGTATGCTTGGCATTACAAGACGAGACAGAAAGTCCTGCGCATGGATCAGGGAACAAACAAAAGTCTGTGACATCATTGGAAGAGTAAAACAGTTGAAATGGAGATGGGCAGGCCATATAGCGAGGCGATGGGACGACAGATGGACCAAGGCAATCCTGGAGTGGATGCCGCTTGATCGCAAACGTCCGCGAAGAAGACCGAAAGCACCATGGATTGATGACATCGTTAAGTATATTGGACCCGAGTGGCAGAGGAAAGCCCAGGACCGTGAAGGTTGGAAGCATGCTGAAGAGGCCTTCATCCTGCAGTGGATCGATACGGGCTGATGATGATGATGATGATATATATATATATATATATATATATATATATATATATATATATATATATATATATATATATATAACAGACCTCCCGTCAAATATTATTATTCTACCAAACTGTTAGGTGTACTTATAAATAAATCGTATTTTTTTCAAATTTCAAAAACATGAGAATAATTTAACTTAGTATAACATAACATATATTCGAGTTAGATATATATATATATATATATATATATATATATATATATATATATATATATATATATATATATATATATATATATATATATATATATATGTATATATATATATTTACCTTTAGATATTTTTTAAGCTAACATTAATTTCAGAACTGATATTGATAATTTAAGTAGTATACAGATATCATAACATAATAAAATGATAACGTAACGTTTTATTTTTTGTGCACCTAATACCATTAAAAGTAAAAAACTCAAAACTGATACAAAAAACTTATAAAATATGTTAAAGTCAAAAAATATGTCAAATTAAAAACTAAACAAAAATAACATATTTAAAAAAAAATCTGAATTAATAATTTATAATTAATACTATAACGTAAATATAGTATATTTAAGATATTATAAAATGGTATGTGTTTAAATATAAATTTATACTATGTATAGGAATAATATATATTATAAAATTGTAACTGTTATAATGATGTAACAAAGTAAAAAAAATATTATTATTATTACAATTAACCGAAACCCCAAGGCAAAAAAAAATATTAAACGGTTTTAGATAAAACCCCTGAGGGGGGTTGCGGGGGTGTAATAGAAAAATATTGGCACATTTTTGAAATTGAAGTCCTACCGACTTGAAATTTGGCAGAACTATTCCTCAAGCGTCGTAGATGTTCGCTAAGGATGAAGGTTCATAAAAATCAACTCCTAAGGGTGTTGCGGGGGGGCAAAAGATAAATATTCTGCGAAATTTAAAATTTTGTCCTTAATTAATTAGATAATTAATAGATTAATAATAATACATATTTGTACATATATATTAATACATATTTGTGTTTATTGTTACATTTTGAAAAATTTTAGGTGAATTCTATGAGAATGGAAGAGCAAAGTGTGGATATATTCAATATTAGACATTTGATGCTTTATAAGTATCGTAAGCCTAACAGTACCTGAATTGCCATTAATTCCGTATATCCGTGCGCTTAAGTATATAACTAGAAATAATTTCGAAAATCAACGGATAATATACCAGGTAGTTATCAAATCAATGCTGTTGTACAGATTAGAATTATAATAAAATTAGAATATATACAGGGTGTAAGGAAAATAACTTTCGTAAATTTAATCAACGAGATTCTTTACATAATTTTGAACAAAAAGTTTCCTTAAAACATATATCTAAATTGCTACCATTTCGTGGAAAATGAGTTAGAACTTTTTGAAATTTTCTTAAAAATTGATAACGTCTTATCGATACCAAAATTCGAGTCGAACGGAATTCAGGTTTTTATTTGATTGGCCTTTTAAAGTATTTTTTGAAAATATAATATAATATTTTATAGCAATTTTTTTCATAGGTTTCAGCATAAAATTGGTTTGTTTTGTTACAAGAAAAAGGAAAATTAAACATTATTGTAATTTAATGTTAAGTTGATATTACGTGCACTAATCTTTCACACCTATAACACGTTTTAAATGATTCACGTCACATTAAGAAACACATGATTAATTGTTTTATTAAATTAAATTTTCAAAATGTCCATCATTTGGAAGCCTGGCAAAATTTCTTTTAAATTTCTTAAAAAAATCCAAATCGCATTTCTCGTGAAAGTAGCTTCGTCGATTGATAAAATATTGAACAAAAAAATGATTTTCCTTTGGTTTTGGCCAATAAACAAATCGCAATAATTTCGTTTAGGTGAAAAATCAGCGGGCAAGAGTGCTTGTACCTTTTGTAGTTGATAAAGGTAGAGTAATTGCTGTTTTAGTATTTTATGTATAATCCAATGGGAAACTCTAACTCGCGCCACACTTGTCAAGTTGTTGCGCAACCCAATTCTCTTCAACAAAATGTAAAATTTCTTCTTTGGCTGCAGCTGGAAACGGCCTTTCTGGGTATCATAAATATGCCTAGCACCTTCGGAATTTTGGAGAACTTCTCCGTAAATAAGAAGCATATTTTGATATTCGCATACTGAATACATTTTAGGTTTTAAATAGAACTTAAATACAGGTAGTGACATTCAGATTATTTTTGTTGCCATTTTGAAATAACATTTTCTGTCGTGGCGATCAATTAGTCAATTCAGGCGACATTATCACATCGATTTTGGTTAATGATTCTTAATTAATTTTTTTAACGATATTTATTAGCTTATTTTTAGTTTATTCGTTATTAAGTAACAATCAATTAATATTTGCCACATATGATTTTACACATATTTGCTTAAAATGTAAATTCTTATAATAGCTTTTCAACTGTTGATTTAATAATTTTACTTTTTTTTACTTTTTCTGTCAAGGAACTTTTTTGTTTAAAATGATGTGAAGAATCGTATATTTTCGAAAGTTATTTTCATTACACCCTGTATACACTTGATAGTTTATCGCGATAATATCCAGACTTATTTTAACTCACAATATTTAGCTGAGGTAATCTGCCTTATAGCTTGAGAATGTTTTGGTAGATAAATTTTCAGGAAAATAAAAATCGAAAGTATATGATATGACTAGATAAGGGGATTGCAAATATTTTTTAATACAATCTACAGCTACCAATTTCTAGAAAGTAAAAATGCTAAATATTTGAGCATGTATTTCGTCAATTAGTTATTACAAGATATTACATGCCATCGTTGATGCACCATGTTGTGCTATGACATTGTTCCCATTGACTTTATTCGTCATAATAATGTTATGGTCACTTAATAGAATCTGTTAAGAAAGTCGTCCATAGTTTTACTTTGAAAAAGTGTAAAGTGAAAGCCTGTGTATCCTAATGTATATCTAACTAATTAAATGTGTTCGATGTCCATGAAGTGCGTAGGTTTACACACTGGCTAACGTCCGACTTAACGACTTAACAGGCCCTTCATAAAAACTCAAATGAAATCACTATGTCATTATTTTTATCAAACAAAATGCTTATTCCTTAATGGCCAAATTGAACAAAAACTGGTTTATTTAAACTAACCAGTCCCGACACATTTTGATTTACAGTACATTAAATATGAACATAAAATTATTTACAGATGTAAAATAATATGTTATTTTAAAACAAATAACACTGATAAACACCTTTTTTGTGATACACGAATTTTGTAATGCTATTTGATTGTACTTATCTACTCTCATTACAAAAACAATCTGATTTGTTTCCAGTCTCCCTCAGTTTTTTTTTTGTGACAGCTACATATTCAATTTCACCTCATATAGGTGTTTATGTTTGAATAACGTCATTTCTGCAGTTAGATGGCTATCATAGTCAACAAATTTAATTTTATTGATATTCGTTAAGGCTGTAAATATGTCACGAAAGTGTTTAAATCACTCGAATAGTTTTTGTTATGTGTGTGGAGAATTAGCTTTTACCTTTTATAGTAACCAAACATTATTTGGGTTACTATGGTTTTCCTGTGCGCCGTTAAAATAAATCCTGGGTCCCACATATCTACTGTGTAACATGTGTGAGACTTCTGCTGAGTTGGGCTAGGGGATCTAGACATATGGCCTTTGCTGTACCAATGATTTGGATGGAACCAATAGATCACATAAGTGATGGTTATTTTTGTTTGACTGCTCTAAAGGGGTATCACAATTAAGTCGAAACACCCCATAAAGTTCCCAAACCTGTCATCTGCAAAAAGACCAATCCCACATAGTGCCGAATTGCCTGTGTCAACACCTCCAAATCCATTAGAAACTCATGAAGCTGCTGCTAGACAAGACGATAAGTTAGAGACAGTGCGACCCAACTTGACGAACCAAGTACTTCAAAACAACCACACTTATTGACACAAGGTGACCTAAATGATTTGGTACGTGACTGATATGTATCTAAAAGACAGAGATTTTGGGATCTAGATTAAACGGCTGGAATCTACTTTCGCTATTATGACGATTAATTGAAACCTTATTTTTCTCAAGCAGATGATTTACTAATGAATCTGCTAAATTTTAATTACGATTCAAGTCACTGGCGATTGTTCATTGACTCGTCAAAAACTAGTTTGAAAGCAGTGTTGCTACACAACGGAAACATACTTCCTTTAATACATGTAGCCCATGGTTTTAATATGAAAGAAACCTACGAAAATATGAAATTCCCTCTGGAAAAGATTGAATACAATAAATACTCCTGAAAAATGTCTGGAGATTTTAAAGTCATTGCTCTTTTGCTTGGACTCCAGCTTAGTTACCTAAAAATTGCTGTTTTATTTGCGAATGGGACAGTAGAGACAGAAAAAATTGTTATTTAAAAAAAGAGTGGCCCAGGCGTAAATTCAGGACAGAAGAACGTTAAAAGTATACCTCTAGCAAACTCGGAAGATGTACTAAACTCTGAAAATGTAAAAGGTCTTTAAAAGACCTATTCAGCCATACTAATTTTATTTGGGTTCAAGGTAGTTTTGACTCATAAAATAAATAAATACTAAAATTTCGGTTTAGCATATAATTTATACAGATTCACCAGTCCGCCTCCGGACAATTGATAAAAAAGTTGACGTTTTTGTAATTCTCCAACTTATATTACTTTTTCTGCTTTTACATGGTTTCAATTTTTGAATATTTACTTGAAATCTTTTTGCACGATACGTTTGAGTTTCTAAATAAACACAATAGTACGTACTTTAGAAGACAAGGTAGCATAATGCGGAAAGAATTTTTATGCCTTTTTAATGGGAGGTATCCCGATCGCCCTATTTCGAGGACTTATTTGAGGGAGGTTTTTCATAAATTTGAAACAACAGGGAGTGTTAAAAATGCAAAAGGATTTGGCAGAACAAAAATTTCTAATGACAAATTAATTGACGTAATTGCAGAAATGGTAGTAAACCCTACTTGTTCTACAACCTAAGTTGCATCTACCTGGGAAGTCAGTCAAAGGACGGTGCACCGGGTGTTGAAACAAAAATTAATTCCACTCCTATAAATTAAAAATGGTGCATCAACTTTCAGATAACGACCCTGACCGAAGACTGCAATTCTGTGAAAATATGACTACTACAATTGCGCGAGATTATTTAAAAGCAATTGTGCTGCACTAAGACATTATTTGGATCAGGAATATCGTGGTAGATGGATTGGACGACGAGGTCCGATAGAATGGCCGTCCCAGTACCGGATCTTACACCTTTAGATTTTTTTCTGTAGGGGTACCTTAAATCTAAAGTATATGCTACAACACCTAACAGTATTGATGTTTTAAGACAACGAATTATTGAAACGTGTAGAGCAATTTCCGTTGAAACATTTGAACGAGTGCGACAAAAGTTTACCAATGGGATGTTTTACTGTCAGGAAGTAGGTGGAGCACATTTTGAACATTTACTTTAAGGGCGGACTTGTGAATCTGTATTAATTATACGCTAAACTAAAATTTTAGTATATATTTATTTTATGAATCAAAACTACCTTGAACCCAAACAAAATTAGTATGGTCGAATAGATCTTTTAAAGATCTTTCAAATGAGGTGTCACTTGTCATAGGATCCCATTGAAAATTATTGGTCCACAATGATACTGTGACGTCATCTATGATGATTACGTCATCAGTTATGACTAGAAAAGGAGTTTATGTCCAGTCATTTTCATATTCGAAATTTTATTAGTTTAAGTATAACCATTCAAAAGATAAAGGGAGCGGAGGGGACTTTTGGCTAGCACTGTGTGTGTGTTTATATATACACACGTATTCGTGTGACAAAAAGAAAGTTTAAATTTTTTTGACCAGTGTAATCATCTTAGTAGTCGGAATTTACGTTATCATTAAAAGTATATTTAATGGAAACTTTTTTTATCGCTTTCTCTGATATAATGTTTCAATATTGAACTCATATTTCATTGATTGACAGTATCAATAAATGTCGTTTACAAATAAAGGGGTCCATTCACAAATTTGATATTTTTTAAACGAATTATAAAAATAATCTGGATGGCCAATCGCTGACCAGGTAAATTTATTTAACAACAGGTAATAAATTATAATAAGACTAAAAATAAATTCTTACTAACAGTCGATCTTGGCGCCAATTGTATGAATGTTCCGGTTATATGTGGTCCAATTATAAAATGGGACACAGTTCAAGTTGTCGGAACAAGTTTTTAGAAAATATAAATGTTAATTTTGCTTCATGACACGTAGTGTTTGTCTTTAATATGTACATTTACAAGTAATTATACAGAGAGGAAAAACTATTTGAACAGATTTTTCTCAATTTTCTTTATTTTGACTGTATTCAAATTGTATTGTGTTATAACAACGTAAACTACAAATTATTTTTAATAAAACTATAATATAATTAGAGCAGAATATTAAGTTTTTTAAATGGAAATTAATAAAGCTTTAGAAAATAATTTAGTCAGCTTTGGAGATGGTAAAAGATTTCAATACATAAAAACCAATTTAATCAATTTTAACCAGTTATAAAGGGAGTACTGAATGTTGAATGTTAATATTCTAATAATAATGGTTAGACAAAATTCACGTAGGGAAATTTTGCGTTTGAAAAAAATGGCGGGAAATTGCAGAAGATCATTAAAATGTAAACCTAAATTTATCTACCGTACTGTACATTATACAGTGATAAAATATGAAAGAAGTGGCTACATTGAAAACGAAAAGAAAACAAGACGACTAAAAGCACAATCAGCTAGAATTCAGAGATAAATGTCAAATTCTGTTTGAAAAATGGCTTCATTTTAAGTCAAGAAGTTAAAGACAATATCATTGATTCTTATTCTGGAGTAAACGTTTTGCATAAGATTGTAATATATTTTACACATGATTTTGGATATAGAAGAAGGAATGCGCAGAAGAAACCCTTCATCAGTCAGAATATCAGGGAAAAAAGAGTGCAGTTATAGTTAGAAATCAGTATTTTTTCTGACGAAAGCAATTTTGCGTTTACCATAAGTGTTTGGAAAATATCATTCCCATAGTAAAATCCACAGGTGAAAATATCCTGGTATAAGGCAGTATGTTTTGGAATGAGATTAGAAATTTAGTAATCGGTAGTAGGATCTTAAATCTTAAGTGCCAGGGACGTCTTCAGATTTGACCAAGACACCAAGTTAAGAAAGAATGGCTACTGTACAATGCCAGAAGAAGGTTGATTATACCTCCTCAATCACCAGCTAATAATCGTATGCTTATAAATTTTCGATAGGGGTCGCTGTCAAATCATCATAGCGAATGTCATCATGGCACATTAAATGTCTGGAAAATCATCATGGAACGTTTAACCTCAGAACAACGCGCTTGCAAATTGTTGAAATTTATTATCAAAATCGTAAAAGCTTGAAGCCAACATAACTCCGACAAATGCGGACATAAGACCCCAAATGCTTGAAAAAGTTGTCGGAAATTGGATTGACAGAATGCGCCCTTGTCAGAAATAGTCGCGGCGGACATTTGTCCGTAATTATTTTCAAATATTAATACCAGTGAATGATATTTCACATAAAATAAATAGTTTCAAGCCATCTAATGTGGTTACTAAAGACGCTCTAAAAAAATCACCCTAGCAAGCTCACAATATTAAAAAATAAAGTGGTAAGAATAGCTCGAAAAGTATTCCTTTAACCGTTCATAAGTACATCTTCGAACTTGGAATATTTATTACCTTTCATATGTACAAACCAAACATGGTCGTTTCACAGTCATAAAACTGCATTTTCACACTTTGAAAATAATCAGACTTTAAATAAATACGACCATTTAAACACGTATGCACATATGTCAATGCAATATCCGCCTAAGTTTCCTTTATTAGTATCACATGTGTAAGAATCGTTTTTACGTTTTCTGGAAGTGAAAGAACATATATAAATCTTTGATTTCCGAGAAGATGTGTTATTCTTTTCTGGTCTGGGTATGTTTGTGTAATATATGAAAACATAATTAGGTATACACCTTAACACGGTTCTTATAAATTTCGTGCTTTGTAGCTTCGTATCAAATCTAATTAGTTTGTTCCACTTTTGTGGATTGTAAGCGTGAATTTTTAGGTTTTCAAAACGGCATATGTTTAAGCGAAGTAATATATTCTCAATAAACAACAGGCGATGATCATCGATAAAAAGAATTTGATACATTTTATGCTACAGCTTGCAGAAGCCTTTTTTAACCTATACTAGATTTTTCAAAGCAATTCGATAGCAAAGTAAATGATTACAGTATAACTGTGTTCAACTGCTTATTGCAAAAAAGAAGAAATATCAGGCAGGATTTGGAAAAGAACGCTCAACAATATCAATTGTTTATGGTTGATCAAATAATGGAGCAAACAACCAAATTTGATACTCCTTTATTTCAGATGTTCATAAATTTCACATGTTCATGGATTTAACTTAAAATAGTGTAACGTATATTTCAATAAAATGTTATATCTTATAAATTTGAGCTTCTAGGTAAAATTTAATGGTATATTTGAATTCAGGGCATCAAATTCATATGAAATCAAGTTCCAAATACCCCGGCACCACAACAACTGTTGGCCTGTGTTATTGATCAAAGTCATTATCAAAACAGACCGACATAAATGGTATCCTAGTCCCATTTATAATAATAAAGAAAAACATGATGGATAGGAGGATATACAGATGACCTAAGCATATCAACATGATCGAAAAACATTATTAAGAGAGGCTTATCATGAAATAAATGTGAAAGCAAAAAAGGTCGATCTGGAAATAAATATAGACAAAACAAAGGTGACAAAAAAAAGATCTAATCTAAGAAGAGAATAGAACGCGATAATCGGCTATCATAATATTGATGGTGTGGAGGAATTTACATATCAGAATTTGATGGAAACAACATGATATATCTAAAATCATATTAAGAAGGGTAATAAATTACTTACTCCCTGCATTCCGGCCTAAGATCTAAACTTATACAAAGGAACATGAAAGTTAGGATCTATAAAACAGTCATTCGGTCAGTGATCACTTAAGGCTGCGAGACGTGGACCCTCACAAGAAAACAGAAGAAATGCTTGCAGTATTAGAAAGAAGAGTACTCAGAAGAATTATTGGTGTTGCGAATGATAATGCAATTTGGAGGATCAGGTATAATTTTGAACCCAAGCAATTATTCAAATATCTAGATATTGTAGAGTATGTGAGGGTTCAGTGATTCAGATAGGCGGAACACGTAGAGAGGTTGCCCGAAAACTGAATACCAAGGAAAATTATAGATGGGCGAATAGAAGGCACCAGAAAAAGAGGTAGTCCAAAGACAGCATGTCAGGACAACGTAAGAAGAGATGCTGAAGAACCAGTGCGCATTAAAAACTAGCAAGGGGCTATTGGAAATCGAGATCTGGTTGGAGGCGAAGGAAACGGAACAAAGATGTTTTTAAAGATACTCATTTTGGTTTTTATCTAAATTTATTTCTTGGTGAATGTATTTGTCAGGCTGTGGTACACTTTCGTTGCATTCGCCATCGTATCATTTATATCATTGTGATGAAATTAGTTGTTATTAATGTTTACTCTGAGATATTTAAAGGTGTCCACTTGTTCGATATGTTCTTTGAATTTTTTCTTGGTTGAATACCATTTATTACAGCCAGTTCAACATCATCTTGTTTATGAGCAGTTTAAGATAATTAACAAGTTTTTAATGTTCATAAAACATAACCTTTACAATTTAAGAATACTGACTATTGAAGAATGCTGCTTATAAAAATGCATGTAAATGCAAATGTTTTAAATGTAAAACTCTTCGTAAAGAGTTAAGATATATCCGGTTCTTGCATGTGAATGAAATCGATATTATTTTTAAATCGCTATTTTTCCTAATAGCGGCAAGGTTTTTATTTGTGCGTACAGTTTTTTGTCCTCCATTTTTTATATATTCCGATATTTTATCAATACATTCTTCTTTGAATTTCTTCATTAATCTTTGAATTGAAGACCCATGTAGCCAGTTAATTTTGGAATGGTTTTTTCACCGGACACCCATTTTCATAAACATTAAATAATGTAAATATTAGTTTCAAATTATACATTTGATGCTTTATAAGTTTCGAAAACATAATAATGTCATTAATTCTGTTTATCCTGAATAGAAACTTTGGATAGTAGAAGGAACATGTAAGCTCTGGTTTTGAAAAATTGAAGAATGGCGATTTTCTTTTTTTTTTGGACGCTATAACATCTGGAAGACCTGTTTTGTTTGATTTCAAACAAACCCTCCAGCAATTAGCCGCAAAGCTTAAAATTTCATGATCTACAATACAACAGTATTTAAAATAATGTAAGAAAGTGCAAAGAGAAGGATGTAGGTGTAATATACATTTTCAGTTTAAAATACAATGCAACGTGTAACCATCTGCAGTGCACTTTTGTGCAAGTTAGGCAGATATTATTTTCTTCAACAAATTATTACTGGAGATGAAAAGTGAATTCTCCACAAAATTCACCTTTGCCTGCTCCAAAACCGAGTCTTCACCTTGCAAAAGTGTTGCTGTCAGTATAGTAGGATTTTACATAGATTATTCACTATGAGGTTCTGAATCATAATCTAACCATAAGTTCTGAATATCATTGTACTCATCTTGATGAACTAAACATGGCTTTAATTTAATAACGTCCAAAAGTGATTAGACGAAAAGGTATTATTTTGGAATGCAAAAACGTATAGTGTCAGAATGACTCAAGAAAATATCAACTCTTTGGCTGGAAAGTACTTCCTCACCCACCGTATTCTGTTCCTAATGCTGCACCGTCAAGTTACCATATTTGCAGATCTATGGAACATTTTCCTCGTGGAAAAAAATCCTATTGCGACAGCTGTTAAAAATGCACTCGAAGAATGTTTTATTTCAAAATCACTCTCATGTTACAAAAAGGGATACTTGATAGTGCACTGTTGCTCGAAATTGTCGTCACTCAATTTTCAGACCGCACTAGAAAAATCCGGTTCACGAAGAATTGCTAAGGACCACCGCGTAACTCTAGTTCAAACTCGTACACACAAAGTAATGCAAACCTCATCCAATGTAGTAAAGGCACTGAATGTCAGTGTTATAAACGGGATATTTTTACAGGAAGCGGTGTCAAATACAATGCTTATTTTAGATATAACAACACATTGTCATTTGCAGTCGGTTTAATTCAAACAAAAACAAACAACACCTAGTCGATTTGCTTTTAATGCTATCCTACATTGTAAAACTCCAAAAATAGCTTTTCATCTACGATTCACGCTCACACGTATTAACAACAGACCATGTTAATTAAATCGCAGACAAATAAATCTTATTCAAAACAACCGCTAAGCGACAAACGACTGAAGAATGTCAAACAGAAGGAAGATGACGCCAGCGTTAAAAAGGCGTTTCGTACGTTGTGTCTGCGTATTTAGGATAATGGCTAAAAATATCCTTTAGAGCGAATTGATTCACACCCAACGTTTCGAGAGTAAAACCTTATTTTCATTGATTTTTTGATAGCCATAGTTTTCTTTCTTTACAACGTAATGTATGAAATATATTGATTAACCATATAATCCAAACAAGAATATTGATGTATACTTTAAAATATCGCTATCATGTCTTATTGACAGGCTTGTTTATGCTTATGTTTCAAAATAATCCACCGATAAAATATTTAATATGTTCCTATTTATCTTTATAAACATATGGACAGTTTTATTTACTTCTATATAATAATCTAGTTCTTTATATCTATCTTCCAGTAGTTTTGAGTCGATGTAACAATTGTTGAAAAATTGAAAAAAAAACTTAGTCTTCACCTCTTCTACCCTACTGTGTGTGGAGGTTTGGGCTATCCATCAGCACCCTTTGTGGAATCCTCCCCATTTCTTTCTATATCTGTCCATTTCCGGTACTCCCTCCAAAGTAATTCCCCGTCACGCCAGGTTTTCAGCGATTGAGTTTATTTCACGTTTTCTTCGGTCTTACTCATTGCCTGCTTCCATAGCCCAAACTTTTTTACTATCCGTATGTCCGGAATCCGCAGGAGATGCCCAAATCACCGCAACTGGATTTTCTCTCAATTACGAGGGCGAATCAAATATAAACCGGAATTGTTTTATACATATATTTATTTATAAAATAATGCAAAAAAACTATTGATCATTTTTCGACATAGTTTACTCCACGCTCTACACTTTTTTCCCAGCGGTTTGGAAGCTTGTGATTTCCTTGCCCGTAGAAACTCATAGCTCGTAGTTTGGGTTATCAGCCAATTGCGCATGAAGACCTCAATATCTTGACCGTTGTCGAATCGTATCCCTCGAAGTGCATCTTTCATGGGCGTAAACAAAAAATAACACAGGATGACAAATCTGGGCTGTATGGAGGGTATTCAAGCGTTTCTCAATACATATTCTCCAGTTTTTCCTTCGATAAAACCGCTGTGTGTGGCCTGGCGTTCTTATGGAGAAGGAGGGCGCCCCGGATGGGGACACCGCGTCTTTTGCTCCTATAAGCTGATTTTATTGCCTCCAACAGCTGGTAGTAGAAGGCAGAAAACTCCCTTCCATTAGAAAAGAAAATGATTTTGGCCTTTACAGGGCAGGTTTCGTATTTCCTTCGGCATTCCTTACTCGTCATTTTTGATTCTGGAGTGGAATAATGCACTCACGTTTCATCACATGTCACGATACGCTCCAAAAAAGTCTCTCATTCCCGTTCATCGATTCAGAAGTCTCTGTGACACTTGACCTCTGACGTCGATTATGACTTACATTTACCACATATTCTCGTCCACGCTTAAACTTCTTGGCCCAACCAAACACTTGGGTCTTAGACAGGGTATCGTCCCCATACTGAAACTTCAACCGAGTTAATATTTCGGATGGTTTAACGCATTCCTTAAGTTAAGGTTAGAAACTTTATTATAACCCGTTGCGCAACGGACGGTGGAACTTGTTGCTCACTCACGGCTGTATTGACAAAAAAACTGAGTGAAACAGCTCACCAAGCGTATTCCCCACTCCTAATACATTGCAATATGCAACGACCTACAGTGTCGCCCGCTCGTTATTGGCTGAGAAAAGTAATTGTAAAATTCCGGTTTATATTTGATTCACCCTCGTGCTTCCAATATCGATCTGACGCCCAATATCTCCCGTGTCCTAGTATTTATCAGTTTGTCTCGCCGTTTCACGCCTTCAATCCTTCTTAACACTCTCATTTCCAACACTTCCAGATTATTATTCATAATCCATTTTTCATCACCTGTAATCATCCGTTTTAAAAATGAATCGATTTCGTTGCGTTTCAATAAAGAATCGCAAGTAGAAATTCGGTCTATCAAATTTTTGTCCGTTAACTCAAGCCACTAGTTAATTCCAAGAATTTGTCCTATCTCTCAAGTTGTTTTAGTTGGTGCATCGCTTATATTAAAATTGTTTTCACAAAACTTTCTGAATCACTTTCGGCATGGGGAATCGCTAACGACATTCTCAACGCAGCTCATATTGCGTCTGCGAATCATTCTTGCCTTCCAAAATATAAAAACATAATATTTCGAATATGTTCCTTATTTTCTGTGGCTTTTAATGTTTATCAAAATGTTAAAAACACAATCAAATAACACAATTTTCCCAAGTACACGCTGAAATTCCATTCCGTTAAACATCAAAACTTTACACATGTGCAGTAGATAACACGTCGGTTTTGCGATGCAATGCCATCTAAGGCTAAAACTTCTGCTTATATTTTCAAAATGAACGTCATGTATATTCTTCATGAATAAGAATTGTTCTATTTACATGAAATAATTAATACAATTAGCGGTAAAAATAAGGCATAACAACTCATCAGCTTACACCATGCACATTACAGCAGCATACACCATGTTATAAAAAGAAAGGAATTTTATAAAAGAAAACAAATTCTTAAACATTCCTCCAATCTCAACCGAATATTACTCATTGCACTGCGCAACATTTCTGGAATTCGGCGTTATTTGTGGAGCAATATCTATGTTTATTCTTCGCAATATTTTCTTGCTATTTAAATAATTCCATTATAAAATCACATGTCTTTAAATATGACTATCATGCTGGCAAGGAATGTTCCCTGATCTGGTAATGGCTTGATTGGAAAACACCTGTATAACGGCGTTCATTGATATTCCAGGAGTGTGAGCAATTGCTTCTTATCATATATCATCATTAACAAGAGGAATCTTGGTTAATTGTGTCGATAACGTTTTGATCATGTGAACCTATCATGCTGATGTAACAAGAGAGATCCCATTGAGATCCCATTGAGGATCCCATGAGATCCCAATCTCATTAGGGGCCTCAAAAAAGTAATTGACCAATAACACTGAAACATGACATTGATAAAACTGTACACCACACTGGGATCTTTGCACTGCCTATCGGTCGCTCCTGAAGTTTGCAAGAATTTTCGGTCATACCAATATGGAAAATTTTGTTTATTTACAAAATTTTATTTATTTACAAAAAAAAGTGGAAATGTACTTCATTAGGCAAACAAATTGCGAATAATGTTTTCATTTTCATTGAAAACAGCGAAAAATTGATAACTAAAAAAACTCGAAGAGATTTACCATTAAACGGAAATTTCAATCTTGAGATTGAAGCATCCACTAATATGGTTTGCAAAACGCGCATCGATAAGTTCAGTAAAGTGATTTGGTGTTTAGTGCTAAACTCTCCGAATTTACTGTTTCATGCAGGAGGTTCCGCTAGAAGAATTGATCAAAAATTGATGACAAAAATGTATGCGGTTAATCTTGGTACTACTTAGATTTTGTATGGGTAGATCTTCAAATATTGAAACAAAATCCGACGTTAACTCTTGTCGAAAATATGAAATGTAAATGCTTGACAATGAGCAGAACACCGAGTATTACGCCGAACAACGGATGTGACTCTCTCTATGCTTGCCAGTGTACAGACAATTCTTTCACTACCTCGAGACTTATTTTTTATTGCAGAACCAGTTTTTTTCAAAGTTGTTGAACCCATGTTTTGATAGTATGACCAGACGGTACCAGATCATTACCGTTAATATTGAATGGCAACGAAATAAACGTTGAGCTGTCACAATGCAACTATTAGTTTTACAACATGTACACCGTTTGATTGCACCGTACCTATAAATACAGTGAAGGTAGTTTTTATCCCCGCCTGGGTGACGGACGGGTAATTAAAAATCGTCCTTTTCTCTGCTGCACGATGTATATAACCAGCATTAGAAATAAAAAATCAACATATTCACCTTTACAATAAAGTTTTTGTAAGTACAGGGTGTCTCAGAACGATCTAACTATTTCAGTTGAACATAAATAAAATTATTGTAATTATCATTTATTGGTACCAATATAAAGGTAATAAAAAAAATTTACTCTTTAAAAATAACATTGTTTAAATGACGGCCACTTCGTTGGTGGCACTCCTTAAACTACTCGCGAAGTTTATCGAAGACTTTTCTAAGAATTCAATATTCCTTTTTAAATTTGTCAAATTTCAAGGATCTTTATCGTAGACGATGCTTTTAAGATGACCCGACAAGAAAAAATTTGGTGGGGTTAAATCATAGCTTCAAGGTGGCCACTCCTCTTTATGAAATCACCTTTTCGGAGAACAACTCGTGCAATGTCGCTAAATAGTCGCTAGTGGTCTGCGACATGACTTCATCTTGCTGAAACCATGTCGGCCGATTCTTATGCTCACATTTCTGTAGTTGAAGAGCAAAGAAATTGTGTATCATGGCGATATAGCGCGCAGACGTTACTGTGACCGCTTTGCCTCTATGGTCCTCAAAAAAAATAAGTTACAATAATGCAACTAGCTAATAGCTGACATAGCGACCCACACGGTTATTTTAAAGCTGTGCAACGGACGTTGATGTAACACTGTTGAGTTCGTCTGAGCTGTTCGGCTTGGACTGACCCGAGACTGTCGCCTTACAGAATTCGCAGCTAACTCGATGTTTTCAGGGGTTCTTGTTGTTCTTCGACTGCCAGGACGGATGTCACTTGTAGTGTTTCCAGTAGCCTTCAGTGCCTGGATCTACGTAAGAATGGTTGCATTTCTTGGGGTTTTACCAATGTTGCGTAATCGATAATGGCGTCGGAATAACCGACGAACGAGAATGAGTGATCGATTGTTCTCGATATCACTCGCTAGAGTCGCTCCTCCGTATACCGCATGATGGTAACTCAAAATGTACGGTCTGACCTAGCCGTGAATGCACCCCTTCAACCGCGTCTTATTTGCGTCTCTTTCACTTTAAAAAAAGTTGGGCCGTTTTGAGTCACCCTGTATATTAGTGGTAATTTAAAAGATGAAGTTTGTTAGGGGCCAAAGTTTCAAGATGAACGAAGGCAATAAGCTTGCGAATTGTAAATGATCCAAAGTATAACTTCTCGTATTTGCATTTAATTTTTATCATGCTGCTTTTCTAACGATAGTTATAAGATAATCTTCAAATGCTTTTAAAATGTTTACTTTATCTCCAGGTATTATGTCCCCTACTAGCTTAAGATTCTCTTTACCGTAGTCTTCCTGTTTTAAAGATGCAACGATACGTATTAATAGATATACCAATGTTAGGAATTCATCTAATCGGTAAACGCTCTTGGTATAACCGTCCTACGTCAGATATATTAGCTTGAATATGGCCAACTATAAACAACTAAATGCGAAGTTGCCATACTCTCTATCAGAATGCCTTTAAAAAAGAATAAACTACAAACGTTTACAGCATCTTTCAATACTTAAATTTGTGCCATTTTATTGTTAACTTTTTCTAAGCACGATGTAACTACGCACAATACAATTTTTTTACGCACAATATAAGACATAAGACTATGTCTTATTATTTCTGTTAATATTAGTAAATACTTTGTACGTATTACTTGTAAGTAACAAAAACAAACATATATTGATGAAGAAGTAATTATTATAATTAAAAAAAAAATAAACTGCAGAAATATTTTGACTTTACACTAAAAATAATTTAATGGATTTAAGAACAGATGCATATTAGCATCTAGCTTCTTTAGCAATTGGCCTCGCAACTTTACCTATATTCCTTCATCTCTTCATCTTCTCCGGCTATCACCTCCTAAAAGATTTTCATATGTATTTCAAATATATTTCATAAGGTCCCCAACGGATAAAATGGTCCTGGAACTGTTAATTATTCTAATATTATACTAACAGTTCTACTTATACTTAATAGTCATAGTAACTGCATTGGCTAAGCATTTGAGAGAACAACAATATTAATATAAAACTTACTAATTCCAATAATAAATAAGGTACACATCAGTGCATTAAATGAATTGAAATTATTGTGGTTTTGCAAATAAATGAAAGCTTTTTAAAATACATAAAATCATTTAATTGTTCGTGTTGTTTAATTATTAGGTAATTCCAAAGGAAGATGACGTTAGTGTCAACATGTTTTAACAACATATAGTAGCATTGTTTTTCTAACAAGAAATCACTATCTAAATTAGTTATTAGAGTATGTCCACGAGATCAGTCAAAGATTACTGCTTTTAAGAGCAACAGCTCAGTTGCAAATGAATCAGCTGAAGCTGTGCATTGACGGACTGACCGATCATTATAAAACATTGCTGCAGTAAGGCGAGAAAATCCAAATTTATCTATTCCACATTTCTCAACCTCGCATCACTCAACTTTTCTCAGACGACTATGTGGATAATTTAGAATCTACGATTTGCAGACAGTATTGATTTTCTGTTACCATTTAAAGAAAACTGCTGCAGAATCGCATCGAATGCTTGTCGAAGCTTACGGTAAGCATGCTCTTGGTAAAGAACAGTGCTTTGAGTGGTTTAAAAAAATCAAAAATGTCGATTTTGACGTAAGAAATGAAGAACGTAGAAGATCACCGAAAAAGTTTGAAAACAGCGAAATGCAAGCACTGTTGGATGTGGATGACGCTCAAACTCAACAACAACTCGCCGATCAATTAAATGTGATATCAGAAGCCGTCTCTATACGTTTTAAAGCCACGGGAAAGATCTAGAAGGTGGAAAAATTGGTTCCATATGAACTGAATGAAAGACAGCAGAAAAACTGAAAAACCACTTGCGAAATGCTGCTCGCCAGGTACATAAAAAGATCATTTCTCCATCGAATTGTGACTGGTGATGAAAAGTGGATATATTTTGAGAATCCTAAGAGTAAAAGATTATGGGTAACTCCAGGCGAATCATCGACATCGACTGCGACGCCAAATCGCTATGGGCGGAAGACAATGCTCTTTGGTGGGATCAGAAGGGTGTGATTTATTATGAGCTGCTAAAACCTGACGAACCCGTTAATACTGAACGCTACCGACAACAAATGATCGATTTGAATCAAGCTTTGCGTGAAAAACGACCAAAATATCAAAAAAGGTAAGGTAACACAAAGTGATTTTGCTTCGCATGAGGCTTACTCACCAGACTTGACTCCGCCCGATTATTACTTATTTGCATCGATGTGACACGTACTTTCTGAGCAGTGCTTCTTGTTCTTACTTCTTCTTCTAATATACGAAAATGGCTCGATGACTGGTTTACCTCAAAAGAGCAACAGTTTTCTTGGCGTGGCAAAAATGTATAGCTAGCGATGTGCAATACTTCGAATAATTCTTTTTTATCATTTTCATACAATAAATGTATATTTTTCATACAAAAATTCCGGTTTTATATTTATATACCTGGTAAACAATGTTTTCTTTCACACAAGACGGTGCGACTTGTTACACATCTCTCCAGACAATCGAGAATAGCTTTCTGCGCGCATTATATCGCGAAATGGCAATGTCAGCTGTCCGCCAAGATCATGCAATCTCATGCCTTGTTTTTTATGAGATTATGTTAAATCTCTGGTTTACAGATATACATCTCGAACAATTCTTGATCTTAAACGAAACATTCAGGCTACCATTGAAAATATACCACGCGATATGTGTGAAATAGTAACTGAAAATTGAGTTCTCAGAATGCATTCGACCAGACGAAGTCGAGGGAGAAATGTAAACGACATTATTTTCAAAACATAATGTCATTTGTTCCTCAAGCGAAAAAATAGTTACTTGACTATCACTTGTAGTTATCATTGTGCTTCACCTGAAAGTTTTGACGCCCTTATTGAAAAACTGTTACGCATAAATTCATTATTTTTTGTTTATTTGTTTCCACTGTTCTACCTTTAATTCTTTGATGTCTTTTTTCACCTAGTTTTTCCATCTTATTGATTTTTTTCTGGGTTTTTTTTTTATCTTCTATATATTTGTCCATGCCTTTTATTTCCTAGTCATGTAATAAGTCTTCTATATTTTCTCTTCCCAGCACTTGCCCTATTTCTTTAAAGTTCTGACACTCTTATTGGAAAACTGTTATGCATAAATTCGTTCTTTTTTGTTTGTTATTTGTCTTCACTGATCTACCTTCAATTCTTTGATATCTTCTTCCATCTTCTTAGTGGTTTTCCTCTGGATCTTTTTTTCTCTTGTATATATTTGTCTATACCATTTAATTATCATTCATGTAATAAATCTTCAATATTTTCGCTTCCCAGTACTTCCTCTATTTCGCAATTTATTAACTACCTGTACTCATTTTCACTTAATTTGATTTTAATCCATTATTGATCTTTTTATCTTTTTTTCCAGTGTTTTAAGTTTTTGTTCTTCCTTCTTAGCCTGTATCAGTTTTTTTTCAATTGTGTATATTATTGTTGTTCTTTCTAACATTCTATAAATTGATAATTTGATTTTTTGCTTAATGTTTTAATCTTGAACATTTACTTGCTGTAGCAAAATATCCTATATGCTTTCTATATTGTCTCAGTGTTTATTAACATTTTGAGGTACTTAAATATTTCTTGTTTCTTCGATTCTTAAATTATTTTAGTTCTTTTTCGTTATTTTCTATTTTATAAAATGATCACTACTTCATCGACATATGCAGTTATCTGCGTTGGACTTGTTTATCATTCCTGTTATATTTGCAATAGTTGCAAATAGTTTTTTTTAAATCTTATGATTTACAACACTTTTACCATGTGTGGCGGTTAATAATTCTTACTTTTTTTTTAAGATATGGCGCTAGAAACAAGAGTCGATTCACAGTCGATTCACTCTCTCATGTCATTTTGTCGCTACAACAATACATTTCAAAACGTCATGGATGTTTAAATGATTTCAAGTTAGGGTCATCTTTTTTCATGTGGTAAGCATGTCGAGTTTCGAGCCAAATAAAGAGCCTGTTAAAGAGCAACGTACTGTTTTTCTTGTCAGTCAAAAGAAAACACGAGTCAAAGCCGTCATATACATATGGACACTTACGGTGGCAATGTCCCAATGCAAGATGCTTGTGGGCGTTGGTTTAGATGATTCAAAAGTGGTGATTATGACTTGAAAGACAAAGAACGCCCAGGACAACCGAAAAAAATTGAAAATGCCGAATTGCAAGTATTGTTGGAAGAAGACGATATGCAAACTCAACAACAAATGGCAGAGAGGTTATATGTTGATTACCGAACCATTTGTGATTATCTGCATATCATGGGAAAGATCCAGAAGGCAGGAAAATGGGTACTACATCAGTTAAACGATGGACAGATGGAAAAGCGAAAAACGGTGTGCGAAGTTTTGCTTCCTCAGCATGTAAAAACACTTTTTTGCATCGGATCGTGACTGGAGGCGAAAAATGAATATATTTGAAGAACCTAAAACGCAGAAAATCCTGGGTTGACCCAGGACAACCATCAACATTGACATTAAGACCGAATTGATTTAGACATAAGACAATGCTGTGCAATTGGTGCGATCAGAAGGGTGTCCCGTACCATGAGTTTTTGAAACAGTTAATACTATTCGCTACCATTAAGAAATTACCAATTTAAACCATGCATTGATCGAAAAGCAACCAGAATGACGGGAGACACCGAAAAACGATTTTGCAGCACGACAACGCCCCAACGCACACAGCCAAAATGGTCAGAGACACCATTTCTGCACTTGGCTGGGTGGGAACACTTGTCCCACCCGTGGTACTCACCAGATTTGTCCCCTTCCGATCACTACTTATTTTCATCGATGTCTCATTAACTTTGCATGAAACCCTTCAACAATTATGGAGATGTTGAAAAATAGCTTGATAATTGTAAAAATGTGCAGCTAGCGATAGCACATAATCTTCCCAAATTAAACGTGTTTTTTTTTAATTAAGAATTATTAACCGCCACACCTTGTATATATTTACCTTCCACAAAATGAGCAATAAAGGTAATTACCCTTACCGTACGACAAATAAATATTTAAAAAAAATAAAGGCCTATAATTTGAAGGTGTCACAAATAAACGAGCTGTGCTAAATAACGTGTAAAAATATTAAACAGAAAGGTGGGACAAATCCAACAGTGTCGTAGGTGTCGGTCAGGCCGTTAAAGTAGGCATCAGTTACGAGTTTAAAATATTCAGTCAGGTAGTTTCATTGATGCTCCCACGGATAAAGCGTCACGAATATGGACATGATTGAAATTGTTTAAATAATCTTGTCTAAATATTCGCTCGTTTCCTATTTGGAATTCTCCGTTCGACGAATAACTGATGTTTGAGTTTTTGCTTTGTCAAGTAACTGAAATAATAGATGTATCTATAATAGGCCATTGCTTAGAATTACAGTTTACTTGTACTATAAGTTGTTGAAAAGTAGAAACTATATACAGTGGATCAGAAAATTAGTCATACACTTATTTTTTTTTGCGAAAAATATTTTTAATAATGCTTTAACAGGAAATAACCTGTGAGAATTATTACAAATAATATTCTGCATTAATTCAGGCGATCGCAGGAAATTAGAAACCCATACAATCTTTTAAACATCAATATTTTAAATGTCATGAGTAAAAAAAATATTCATACAGTAACAATATAGTCTTATAACTTGAAAACTTGTTATGAGGTAAATGTTTTCCCTTAGCTTATATTCCTTTATTCTTAAGTACATAAAAATTAACAGCTGTGCGTATCTAATTCAGTACTGAAAGATAATTCCACGAGAATGGGTTACAAATCTAAAGAACTGAGTTCAACCTGCAAAGATCAAATTGTTTCATTGTTTCAGCAAGGACTGAGTTATCGATGTATTGGAAAAAAGTTGAAAATGTCACTCGCGGCAGTGTAATATATAATTAAAAAGTTTAAAAGTGGATCTGTTGACAATAAAAAACGTACGGACAGAAAACATCCCCGAGAGTGCGTGAATGTCATGAAATCGTGCGGAAGGCGGCAAAACATGACCAAACCAAAGACTGACTGCTCGCCAAAGACTGACTGCTCGCAAGCCTGCAGAAGACATCGCATCGTGTTTTGACAAAACTGTTACCCTCCAAACTGTGAGGAATCGATTACATAAAGCAGGATATAGAGGTACGGAGACAAGGAAAAAACCCTTCATAAATAACAAAAAAACGAAAAGACGATTCCAGTTTGCCCGAGAGCAACAAACCGCTTTCATTTTGGAAAAATGTATTTTCTGATGAAAGCAAGTATAATATTTTTGGATCGGATGGAAGAAGATTTGTTTGGAGGAAAAATGGACAACTTTTAAAACAAAACATTTGCGACCGACCGTTAAGCATGGAGGGAGTAATGCTATGATTTGGGGCTGTATGAGCGCCAGTGGAGTAGGTGAACTTGTAAATATTGGTGGAATTATGAACGTTGAGAAAAAAAAGTGTGCGGCAGTTGGGAATAGAGGACAGCTATTTGATACAGCAGTACAATGATTCGAAGCATACGACCAAAAAGAATAAAAAACGGCTACTGTATAATGTTCGCCAAATGCTACCTACACCTCCTCAATCACAGGATATTAACCCCATTGAAAATTTATGGACACTATTGGAATTAAAAGTGTGAAAATATAAAAATGTTCCTCAAGGAATGACCTAATTTTCAGCCTTCTGAAAGCCTGGGCAGAAATCGACTCTCAAGACACCACCGAGATCGTAGAATCAATGCCCAGGAGACTTCAAGCTAGGAATGACTTTTGTTTGGTTAAAGAGTTTTGTTTTGTGGTCTATGAATAAATTTATTGCTCATGAGATTTAAAATATTGGTATTTAAAAGATTGTATGGCTTTCTTATTTTCTGCGATTGCCTGAATTAAAGCAGAATATTGTTTGTCTTAATTATCACAGGTTATTTTGTGTTAAAAGCATTCATAAAAATATTTTTGGTAAAAAAAAACGTGTACAAATAATTTTTTGATCCACTGTATTTACACAGGTTGTCCCTAGTTAGAAAACTGAGATGTATTTTAATAAATAAATATGTTTAAATATTATTTATTTATAAATAAATATGTTTAGGGCGATTTTTTAGTGCGTCCGAACTTCCGATAGGGGTCGCTGTCATCATCAAATGTCTAGAAAATCATCATGGAACGTTTAACATTAGAGCAACCCTTGCAAATTGTTGAAATTTATTATCAGAATCAGTGTTCTGTGCGCCAAACTTATATAGCAATTTCATGAATTTTCATCGCTTAACCGAGCGATGTATGTGCCGAATTATCAACAAATTCTGAACGTATTTTACGCTGTTGGATATTAAAACAAACACAAGACAAATAAATGTGCGTTGCGAAGAAAATATCGCCGGTGTTGCTAGCAGTGTTGATGAAAATTCAAATTTATCAATTCGCTTATGGGGATCGCTACAGAGCAATCATTCAAATTCGGAATTAAACAACCATTGATCGGTTGTTTAATTCCGAATTTGAATAGTATTGATCTGGAGGAGATGTAGTTCCAACAGGACGGCTCCACATGTCATACAGCCAACGTAATAATTAATTTATTGAGAAAATAGTTCGGCTGGAAAATTATTTAGAAGAACGGACCTGTTAATTGGCCACCAAGGCCAAGTGATTTAAAGCCTTTAGATTATTTTCTTCGGGGTTAAACATTTTTTGGTCTATGTCGATAAATTAGCAACTATTGACGCCTTGGAAGCCAACATAACTTTGACAATTGCGAACATAGGACCCCAATTGCTTGAAAAAGTGACCAAAAACTGGATTGACACAATGAGCTTTGTCAGAAGTAGCCGCGGCGGACATTTGACCGAAATTGTTTTCATACATTGGTCATTGAATGTTTTAGGCAATCTAATTTGATTGTTTTATTTGAATTTAAAGTTCGGACTCACTCAAAAAGTTATCCTATATATCGGCCCTACATCAAAATAAGTTCAGAAAGAATAAGAAACATTCAAAAAAAGTCAGGGGATCAGCCACTTTATTCAGTATTATTGCCACGGTAGCTTTAATCTAAAAAATGTGGTAGTAACGGTATAAAATATTCAGTCAGACCGAGTGAGAGATGAGTAATGAGTAATTCATTTGCTCCAACTTCGCCCACAGATAATTATTTGTGGGTTATCATTTCGCGATATGATGGTCCTTATATGGTAGCCAAGTTACCAACTACATCTTCGAAGAACCACGGATCAGTTACTCCTCCGAGTCATAAACCATAGTTAAGAGTGATTTTTTGTCTTCTTCTCATACGAGGATTGTAAATAAAGTAATGAGACTGGTGCCGTAATGTTTAAATATGGTAACATTATTGGCTTCCCCTTTGTAGAGCATTGAGTCTAATTAATTTAATTAGATTGAATCATCACCTGATGATTCAATATGGTTAGCGGAACGGGTGTCAAGAAGTTTAATAAAGTGATTTGATGTTTAGTGGAAATCTCTTCAAATTTAGTGTTTCACATCGAAGGTTCCAATAGAAGAATTAAAGCTTTAATATTTATTGCATTTTATAACTTACTCGCTTATTACGTACTTTTAATTTAATTCCCCATTTCCCTATTCCCCCGTAGCAACAATTTATCTTTAGGTACCATATTTTAATTATTTACCTTGTGTGCTCTCCATTTTTGATTTTAATGATAAACGTCCTCGCCGCTTATTGTTTTGACAGTAGCAGCCTCATATTTTTTTTTTGTCGTAAGAAGCTATCTTACGCCGAAAATGTATTGGATTTTTTTTTCTAGATTCCGATTTAATACTTGTGTTGTAATATTCGTGATCTTTTGCTAGTATTTTTTTAAAGAATAGATAATTAAACTAACAAAAATTTGTTCTGGTAAAATTGTTAGAAAATTTGTCCAGTGAGCAAAAAATTTTATGTGGCAATGAAATTGAAAGTAGTGTTTACATAAGGTAATATTTGCCAAATTTTCCAAATATGGATCTTTAAAAAAGACCACTATTTCTATAATAATGGAAAACAAACATAAAATATCGCAGTGCTATGGGATTCCATTTAAAACCCATTGAAAAAAATATTGACGAGGTGGTACTAAAGTAGTTTATCCTCTAAAAAAGCATGAATACTCTAATAAGTGCATTATCCAGGCTAAATCAGAAAAGTTCGCAAAATTGTTTAAAGTGACATGGTTTTCTTAAAATTTGGGCTGGTTGCAAAGATTTAAAATACGATACGACATATCTGATAGTATTATCCATATTAACACTTGCAGCTATAGTAATATCCCACAAGCTGCAAGTGTTAATATGGGCAAGGTTGCTGATTAGGTTAATTTCAAAGCAAGGAATGGTTGTTCTTGTGTGGACCAATATGACTGGAAGTGGGAATCGCAAACTTTTGCTTATTTAACTCTCTTAACTTCTTTAAACTCACCTCTTATTTAACTTCTGGATGTGCGGTTCGCTAACGATCAGGAGAGAATTCAATCTAATTCTAAAACTAAACCTAAAAACGTTGGTCACTCGCCAGTGGGTAGACTTCCTGATAGACTTATGGGTAAGCACAAAATCAAAGGTTGATAGCCCAAAGGGGATGCTGGCCTGGATTGTCGGTGGCTGATAACCGTGGTTCGGAACCCATGTTAAGCTATAGGTCCAGTCGCTAAATAGCCTGATTGATGCTGATGCGCATCTAATTCAAATATATTTACATTTTTAAAACTGAACTGTGTTCGATTTATATGACAACCGTACCTAATGAAACGTATAAAAATCATGAACCGTGAAGTTAACCAAGCGTTACATTAATAACTCAAAAAGTTGGCTGAATTGAATAGATCCTTTATCACGGTTCATAGTTTTCTTCCAATTTGCTATTTGAATGCTTTACACTTTACACTTTTAACAAGTCTTAACCCAATAATATTTATATTATGGGCAAGCTCAAGTACAGATTTAACAACAGAAGATTTCTCATTTATCCCAATATTTCGGTGCAATGTTATTTATATCTAGTTAATATCAATCTATTAGTTTGCCCAATATACCTTTGATCACAATCTTGACTGTTAATTATATTCATGTTTCATGAAAATGCATTAAATAAATATTCAAACCATTGTTTAAATTTTTTCTTGTAACTTTTTAACACACTGTTATTTTAACGTACTGATTTAAAATATCTATAAATGTACGTTATATCCGAGTTTTGCTGTTTGTATGTATACAACAATACAGCAAACATACAAGCAATATATATATATATATATATATATATATATATATATATATATATATATATATATATATATATATATATACAACTATGGCAACATAGCAATTGAAGAATATCTTCGCTTAAAAAAACCACCAGTTATAAATAGATACATTCACGGATTCATCTTTGGACCCTATCGACTGTTTTAACGTGGTCAATAACAAGGTGATGTACAGCGACTGTTCGGTCGACCGCGTTGCCTAAGGCAATAGTTTGGTGATACAACGACTGCGGTGATGTGGGTTCAACTCCCGATCTCGGTGTGAGTTTTATGCTTTGTTTCCGTTATGCTAGAAATCCGTTAAAGGAATTTCTCGGTCAAGCCACTAATCAGATCGAATAAGACTGGATGTGGATATAACATCAACATTAGTTACTTGCCAGTCGATAGAATTGTTGATGAACTGAAGATTAAATACAAACTGAGGATTAATAACACATCGGTCAATAAGTCCCCGGTCTAACAAATAAAACACACTTTTTTTTGCAAAATTTCGACTTTATTCATCAATATATTCTCCTTGAACAGCAATACAATCACGTCAACCCTTTTCTAATATTTCTACAACTTTTTTATTGAAGGATTTCTGTTTACCTTCAAAATATCCTTCAGTTTCGGCAATTTTTTTTTGGAGCGAAATTTCTTCCCAACGAGCATTTTTTTGACGTCTGAGAACAGGAAACAGTCGCTGGGGGTCAGATCTGGAGAATACGGTGGGTAAAGAAGCAACTCGAAGTGCAATTCGTGCAATTTAGCCATCGTAGCCAACGATTTGTGACGCGGTGCATTGTCTTGGTATAACAGCACAGCATTTGGAGCTTTTTTTGCGATCTCATTTAAACGCACCAATAACGCTATATTATATTGGTTATTGATGGTTTTACCTTTCTCGAGATAATCGATTAACAATGTCCCATGCGCATCCCAAAATACAGATAGTAGTGTTTTTGGTCGCTTTGGACGGCTTTCACCGGGTGATGTCCACTCTCTGCCGATTTAACTATGGAGTATAATGATGTATTCATGTTTCATCCACTGTCACATACCGCATGTGTCCAGGTATGAGCAAATGTGGTACCCAATACCGATAGCAATTGCCGCATTCTCAAATATTCATGCAAAATCGTGTAAACATTTTCTTTCGATATCTTCATGATATCTCCTGCAATTTTACTTTACAATTTTGCGAAATAAGTTTGTACATTTTTCTGATATCTGGTGAGGTAACCACCTCATTTGGACGTCCAGAGCGTTCAACATCATCGATGCTTTTACGGCCACGTTTGAATTCTTACCAATCAATTATGGTTCATTGAATTATGGTATAAAAATAACAAAAGTAGCGTTACTTAAAGCACAACTGAGAAACTAGTAATCAGATTGTCATAAAATGTTGACACATTACGTTTGAAGGTTGGCACAATCGACCACTGGTAAGGATTTTTCGTAAGTGACGCCATCTATATGTCAGACCGGGGACTTATTGACCGATGAGTTAGACTATGAGGAGTGCTGGTGGTCGGTATTGGTGTTTAACGATAGCTGATTATAGCGGTTTGGAGCTCATGCTAAGATTTAGGTTCAGTTGCTAATAACCCTAAGTAGTTGACTCATTTTTGATTTAAAATGAAACTAAATTTAAATAAGTGGAGATAATTTCGTCACCATTGTGATTCCTTACATATAATAAAATATATTCAAATTTATTATCGTAATTATGGAATTTTAAAGAAGCTATACCTAAACTACAAACTCGACTACAAAAAATGGTTTACGAAATCCTTCTCTTAGCGCTATTGTAGTGATATTGAATTAGTCAGTTCTGTGGTAAATATATTTTTAAATGACAGGAATAATGGGGTTAGATAAATATAACAAAGTTGTCTAATTTCCACTTATATTTTTCTCTGAAACAACGCGTTTCGCTACTGTAGCTTCTTCGGATGGTTGACAAAGAATGTCAACCATTCGAAGAAGCTACAGTGTGGCGAAAAGCGTTTTGTTTTATAGAAAAATATAAGTGGAAATTAGACAACTTTGTTTTATTTATACAATTTAGTATGAACTTCCATCAAGAAAATGCCGCAACCATCCTCACAATGGGGTTAAATTATCAGAAACAATTTTACAACTAGTATTATGTATGCTTTAACGATACATGCAGTACAATCAGTATGTTACAGATGCACATAAAATTAACTTTAATATAATCCCTTCTTTATCATAGAACAGTAGCTCAAAAAATTAATAAAAGTAATAAAATATTTAAAATATTAAAATAGTATTCAATGAAAGTAAGTCTCAGCATATAACTAGAAAAGATCAGTATTCTTCTATTTTCATCAATGAGATAGACATACTTCAAAAATCAGAGGCAAAATATTTAGGACTCCATCTTGACGCCAAATATAATTCGAGAGAACACATCGAAAAAGCGTAAACAGAAAGTCCAGAAATGTACCTACACAACAAAATCTTAATCTATGAAGCTGTTGATTCTCATCTGGATATATAATTTTGGATATACAAATCCAACATCACTAAAATATAGCGAGCTCAGTTGAAGATCCTTCATAGATTCAGTGGTAGACGCCTCATGGTATGCTATCAACCAGATACGAGTCACAGCAGTTCAAAACGCAATTAAGGGGAAAAGCCAGTCCGGGAAATAACTAAAGTAGACTGAAGAGGAAGTAGCCTTAAACAAGAGCCTTATAGCTGGAAAAGCCTCATGAGTACAGAAGTGAGACTATACTCAGTGTCACAAAAAAAAGTTTTATTATTATACTTTTTTAGTTTTTTTTTTTGACGCATTATTCAGAAATAAAATAAGATTCATAAAATGATAAAAAAATATATTTTAGAAGTTGTTTACAATTATGGAATTCAATAAGGTACGTTATATATATATATATATATATATATATATATATATATATATATATATATATATATATATATATATATATATATATATATATATATATGACCATAGCTATTGCACAATATATATACATGCAATAAAATTATAATAATTCCAGACGAATATTCACTCAGGATTTATTACAGATCCACCCACGGATAAAGAGTCATGAGTATAGCCAAAGTTGAGTCCGTGTAAATAATATTGTTTAAACAGTCACTCATTTCCTATTTGTAAGTTTCTGTAGGTCAGATAAGTGATGTTTAACTTTTTTTTGGTGAAGTAAACAAAAAAAAGTAACGTGCCTTTAATTATACAATGTACTGTCCCATATATTCACAACGAACTGTACATGTATACAGTTCGGTTATGAATATATGGGATCTTTCAACAGTATTTTTTTTTTACAGTCAAACGACTATTTTTAATAGCTGTTTTATTTTTCTATCGTGATATTTAAGAAACTGAATAATGTATGATTATAAAAATGACATCGTACAGTAAGGAACAGAGTGCATAATATGTTCGTTTACTATGAAAATGATCGTTTCAGAAAACTACTAGAATTTAGATTTTTAAAATGTTTTAAACAGACTTTAATATATTTAGACCAACGACGTTTGAGCTGCTTAATACCATTAGTATAAGGCGATTGGTCCAACTCTGCAAAATAATCAGTTTCGCTATATATACAGTGTTGTACATTCAGATTTTCATATAAAGAATAAAGTTGCGTACTGATCAATTCAGTCAGATTGTTTCTCCGATGCTCCTATGGATAAAACGTTACGAATATAATCATGGCTGAGATTGTTTAAACATGCTTGTTTCTTATTTGGAATTCACTGTTGATACAATAACTGATGTTTGAGTTTTTTCTCAGCTAAACATACAAAGTATTAAATGTACCAGTAATATGAATTTGTATATTTTGATTAAATGTACAGTTTACATATTTGTTACGCATACATAAGAAAGAGGATTTAGTGGTGATTCAGTCTCTTATTAAAAGCACATCGTCAGGAGAATCAAATGGTATGTACCATAATTTTTATTTTTTAGTGGTGTCATTAATCTTACCAGATTTGGGATGGAAAAAAAGGATGGTTCATATTTGGAATCAAAATTTGAACCAATTTAAACTAGCTTAAATGGTTATAACTCCAATCACATATCACGAAGTGTGTAAATAAACTAATGAGACTAGTTGCACTACGTTCGATCTGGCAACACTATTGGCTTCCCCTTGGGAGGGGAGGTAGACCACCATCTGATGCGTCTTCAATGAGAGTTTGAACTCCCTAGAGTCACTAGGTGCTCCGTAACAATTAATTTCGTGAACCAGATTTTTCTAGTGCGTTCTGAAAATAAGTGACAATTTCGAGCAACGGTGCGCTCACAATTGCGCACAGTGTAGCGGAATCCGTCATGCGGCTGGAGTGTTCCATTCATGGCTCTGGCGCTTCGTTTTCGGGTCGTATTCAAAAATTTAAAGCTCATCAGCAATAACGATATGGTCCAGAAAATATGGATCAAAGATGTTTTCCTCCTATTGTCCCTTTGAGCCTTCGGAAACCTTTTCGCGCAGATTTTCTTCTTGTCCAATTTTATCTTCCAATCAAAATCTAATGCAGTTGTGTAAGTCAAATTCAACTCTTCCTGGATCATTCTGGTCATCAACCGACGATCAGAACATTCAAGATCCCAGATTGTGTTGACATTTTTATTACATCTTGCTGAAGACCTTTCGCTGCGAGGTTAATATTTAATCGAGTCTCGGCCTTCTGAGAATGCCTTAAACCACCTGCAAATCTGGGCCCTTGACAAAACACTGTTTTCAAGTTTTGCAGAAGTTTCAGTCAAACTGTGTCTAAGTCAAACAAAACTTGATACTGCACCAGACACGGACTAGAAAAATTTGGTTCACGAAAATAATTGCTACTTCATTCTAGAGAGATGATCGCCTGCTTCGCTTTTAAAGGGCAGCCAACAGTGTTGCCACATCGAACGCTACGCCACCAGTCTCATTATTTTACTATTTACACAGCTTAAATTGTCATTTCATAAAAATAATGGTTATATATTTAACTTCATTACTTGCCTTGCTTCACAAAGTGGAGACTGATTTATTTATGGAATCAAATTTGTTTGCTCATTTATATGTCACATTTTGATGAGCAACGAATTTGCATAATATCGATTTTATTTAAACATCGTAAAGAATACAAAAGTATTTCGGCGATACATGCCAAAAAGAATTATCGAATACTAGAAGACATTCCACTTTCATCCTTGAAATATAATCTAGTTATTGCCAAATGATTTAAATATAAAATATATATGATTTTTGTATACTTCAACTCCTAATTTTCTTTTTATTTTTTTTTCTGTTCGTTTTTGTTTCTTAGGAGACTCCAGTTTGTATTTGTTTTCTAATTGACTAGTTTATATATGTTACATCGAATATTTTCACGGATGGTAGATAACGTTCCTAAATTATTCACGATGTCGTTCCGTTCGTTCTGTGAAGAGTCTCGACCTTTCGCTAAAGTCGCATTTGGCATATTCAAGTGTTGTTCGCTTCGAGTGAAGAGTCCATCTGGACTCGAGTCAGTTGGACTCTTCACTCGAAACAATATATATATATATATATATATATATATATATATATATATATATATATATATATATATATATATATATATATATATATATATATATTGATAATTGGCAACACAGGTAGACAATAGAAGTATTTTGAATAAATATACATTTCCGCAACCATTTCCATGGGCAATTCATCAGTTTTAAGGCTTTCATCAGTTTTAAATCTAATATTGCATTTTTTTAGTATTTCCATATATAAATACATATTCGAATCCAGTAATATATGTAAAATATTAAAAATAGTATTAATAATACTTATTCCCATTGATAACCGATACACATCATTCACCACAAAGCTTATATTCAGAAGTCTCTTAATTTTCCTAAAATGTAAAATTTATCTGTTTTAAAGGATGTGGTTAAAGTTAGAAGAAAAAATGATGCTTTCATTCCAGGGGTATTAGGAATAAATGAAAATTTCGACGTAAGGCATCGTCATTGTTATAAATAAATCCATGACGCATTTGCTGTCGTTCAATGTTTCTGTACCCTTCCTATAAATATAATGAAATGTTCGAAAGGCGATTTTTTAGAAATTAAAACAACAATGACCGGATCTTCTTTAAACCGGACGACCTTCAACCAGTGCCGAGAATTTATCAGCGGATGAAATATTTAGCTGGCCAAAATGGCCAGCCCTTCAGAATGTTTTTTAACCATAATCGTGGGCTGAAATAAAATATGTGATATTAACATGTTATAGTGAAGGAAATACATTTTTGTTATCAGTAGTAGTATCGTAACAAAAATCGAAAATCAAAATGAGCATTCCCGTCATATTTCACAATTTTTAATTTAAGCAAAACTAAAACAGCATATGCATACAAAATGATAATGATATGCTAATGAAACTAGTGATGATGCACATATATCAGAATTGACTCTGATCGATCAAGTAACTACAGTAATAACAAATAACCAACATTGTTTAATGCTGATTGTATTGCACATAACTGTACATGAGATTTCTAATCTAGTCTAAATATATCAAAACAATCGTTAATTATACAGGTCAACAAAATTAAACTTTTTTGATGTAACATTGATCAAAATAGGAGTATATGAAGTATTTTGTAGTTCTAAATCCGAAAATGATTACTGTAACACGCACAGTTTTTTTGTTACAGGGGGTCGGTGGAGGGGAAAAAAGGGGACGACATATTTTCACAATCTAATATTTATTTAATATAAACGTAAAACGTGTTAAATCTATGCAAATACATTACTGAGAATTATGTGAATAAAAAGTATATTACACGAGATGTCACACAGCGACAAAAGCGTTCACTTTTTCCTCTTGTGTTCTGTAGCATCATCTCTTTTTAAAAACTAGCAGTAGTCACGCAACGTAGATGGGTTCCAGCGTCCCTGGTATCGTCCTGATGTCCTGATGAAACCTCTCTTCTTGTTTATCGCTTACTGCACCCAAATTTTCTGCACCTTTTTTGAGTTAACCAGGGGGGCATATTTTATGTTTGAAGTACCATGTTAAAAAGAAGTTCTATGAGGCTAATCTTTCTTACTGTAATGTTCTTTTGTTGCCCTATTGTCGTAGAATACTGTGGAAATACCCTCTCTACAATATTGTGAGAATTCGCATATTGTCCAGTCCAAAGTCGCGTACAAATAATTTCAATGTCCCGGTGATATTAAGGAGAAGCAGAAACTTGAAAATGGGACGTGCTAGGCCATTTTTGTGAAAAGGCATTTTAATAACTACCTAAATAAAACGCAAAAGGAGCATTCTCATCAATTTTATAAAAATCATGTCGACCTGTGTTATTTAAAAATAAAATCGATATTTGGACATCACGCCAAGGAAAATCTTATAATGACGTGTCTATTTGTCTATTTGCCGTTTCATGTGTCTATTTGCCAGCGAAAGGTAGCCAAAATGATTTATTTTTAAAATGATTGATTGACGAGCCAGCTCGAATCACATTAGCACGTGATGTTCATTAGAAATAGGCAATCAGAAATAGGCAATTCATAGGCAATTGTCCACTTTGAGCTTTTAACAAGAAATGACACCCTTTTTTTGTATGTGAATATTATTACGCCCCTCGCTAAAAATATATGATCTACGAGGTAGAATGAAAAGTCAGCTATTTTTCCAATAGATGGCGGTGTGATTTTAAAGGTTATAGATTTATTATTAATAAAAAGTAGCTTCTTTTTTGGTAACGCTTTATACATTTCAAGCAGATATGGCATTTAGTTTTGTTTTGACAGTATTTGAAAACAGGTAACTTCATTATTTTTGTCATAGAAAAAAAAACGAATTGTGTATATTGACTAAATATTATTTTTTGCATGTAAAAGCTATAACCCAAACCGAAGAAAACTTGAAAATACATTATGGAGATTCTGCTCTTTCAGTGGATTATTGAGTTTCGCTTTAGCCGAATCCATGATATCGTGTTTGCAGTGTGAAGGTTAGAGAGTGCCGCGTTTGCTTACTGCAAGGCAAAAACGGAATCGAGTGACTACTTCACAGCGATATGTAGATATGTATAAGTGCAATTTTTCGATTTTCTGTGGCAATTCGTGACTGTAATAAAATTTAGATTCATCACTACATGCCAGAAATGAGGGAACAGTCAAAACAATGGGTTTTTCTCGTTGGACATACCTTGAAGGAGGCGAAGGTGAAATTTCTAGGATTCGCAAGGCATTATCTTCATCGACTATTTCTAGCAAAAGAAAGGGAAAGAAGATCACAGAAGAGTATTATGCTGCATTATTGGTCAAATTGCACGAAAAGTTGATAAAAAATTCCTTCTTTCCAACGCCCATTCGTCCACCAGTGCAACAGCGAAACTGGTCTACTTGCGCTAAGAATTAGTGCAGTATTCAGCAGCAAAATTCTCCTTTGTTCAAGAACTGACCGGCTCTTATTTTACAGAGTTCGACAAGTCGAGAAATCGTTAGGTGAAGTGTATCGAAGTAAATATGTGGATCAATACGCTGTAGTCTAATTAGATCTCTATATTTCGGCTCTTAGTGGTTGGTTTTAGACTAAATTTGTTATCATTTTGGCATTAACCACTCAACTTCCGTAGATCAATTCTTCTATTAGAACCTTGGGTATTGAAATTGGTATTAAATACTTACCGGAGCCTTCCAAAGCTTTCGTCATAGAGTCATGTAAAGACAAAATTGCAAAAAATATTTCAAATAAAAGTCAAAATATGCCAAATATTAGTTATTTTTATTTAAAAGCCGATAAGGGAAATAAAGTTGTAGTAATGGACAAATCTGATTATTTTGCACGCGTGGTATAATTAATTCATAGTGGTCCATATAAAAGATGTATGCATACCATATGAAATCTTGTAACAGCCTTATTTCTCCTTCTCTGTAAAGCAAACTCTATATATATATATATATATATATATATATATATATATATATATATATATATATATATATATATATATATATATATTCTAATTCAAAAGTGTCAAGATTGTATGTTCTACCAAAAATTCATAAACCAGGAAAATCAATAAGACTAATTGTATCAGCCATTGATTCTCCAACATACAACTTGGCAAAATGGTTAACAAAGGAATTTGAAAATCTACCAAACTAACTATAAATTCATGGTTGGTTTTCTTTGACGTATCATCGTTGTTTCCGAGGATCCCGATTCCACATAGCATAACATATCTGAGGGAGTTACTTGAGTTAAATGGTTATAATAGCAAGATTGATTCTGAGTACATCTCCTTAACAAGATTATGTATGAAGCAAAATTGTTTTCAATAAACAAATTAATTAAAGGTTTTACAAACAACAAGAAGCAATGGCAATGGGCATTCCCCTCTGTCACCGTTCTTAGACAACTTATTCATGAGTAAATTTGAAACCGAGGCGAAAGAGGCGAAAAAACCGAGGCGTTAAGATATGTGGTTTTTGCAATTTTCGATTGCAAGATTAAGAACTTAAATAGTAAATCCCAAAACATAGTGTTCACGCATGAACTCGAAAACAACGATAGTTTACCATTTCTGGATGTTTTAGTCAGTAGAAATAATAAAAATAGGTTAGATTTTGATATTTTTAGAAAAAACACCACCACTTCGAGATACATTTCTAACGATTCGATTCATAGTTTCCAAAATAAGATGGCTAGTTAAAATTTATTTATCAATTTTGCTTTAAACAAAGATAATTCTAACAAAAAATTAAAATTAATTAGGGAGGTTTCCGAAGTCAGAGAAGTCCGAGTAATACCGTTTGATACCCAATTAACACGAGGGCTTGACAAAATTTTGAAAAAAGTGGACATTAAGCTTGTGTACAAACGAAGAGGGAAGTCTTGGATAAGCCAAAGAATAAAATAGATCAACATGAAAAGTTAGGGATTTACGAAATTAGTTGTCAAGATTGTGATGGAAGGTATATTGGGCTAACAAACATGACCACAATATAGATATTAGTAATTTAAGACTGGTTAAAAGTGTAAATAGGGCTTTGCGTGCATATGAAAACATTCAAATAGAAAAATGTAAGAAAATCATGAACCGGGATAAAGGAGAACTTTTTCAATTATTAATGTAAGGTTCAGTAAACTTCACAGTTCATGATTTTTATATTTTAGAATTAGATTAAATCATCTCCTCATGATGCTAACATAGTTAGCGAAAGGTGCGTCGAGAAGTTTAAAAAAGTGATTGGGTGTTTAGTGGTAAATTTCTTCGAGTTTAACTAAACTTCCATTTTTGTATTTTCTAGATTTTATGATCTTTTCTGATGGCTGATAACGAATATATATATTAATAAATTTTATAAGAATGGAGAGTTGCTTCAGCTGTATCCCATGCATCCCATGTATCCCAACAATATCCCATGTGCTTCCCAAAATTCGGAGTCCACAACCTTGCCTGCCGATGGTTGTGTTTTTGGTCGCTTTGGACGGCTTTCATCGGCTGCTGTCCACTCAGCTGACTGTCGATTTGACTCTGAAGTGTAGTAATGCATCCATGTTTCATCCATTGTCACATACCGCATGAAAAAATCCTTTTTATTTTGTTTAAACAGCTCCAAATAATGCTCAAATGTATCAATACGTTGTTGTTTATGGTTATCTAAGAGCAAACGCGATACCCATTTCAATAGCAATTTACGCATTTCCAAATGTTCATGCAAAATAGTCTAAACACTTCCTTTCGATATCTTCATGATATCAGCTATATCCTGCAGCTTCACTTAATAAATAATTTTGTGAATTTTTCTGATATTTTCTGGTGTAACCACCTCATTTGGATGTCCAAACCATTCAACATTATCGGAGCTTGTACGGCCACGTTTGAATTTAGCATACCAATCAATCCTGGGGCAGAGTCTGGATAATTTTTATCAAGCCATTGTTTTGCTGTAGCGATGTTTTTCTTCATCAAAAAGCATTGCTTATTCAACACACGAAATTATTTGTTTCCATTGTTTAGAAAATAACAAAAATAGCGTCACTTTTGTTCTTTTGGCACATGACGTTTGAAATCGACCACTGGTAAGGATTTTTCGTAAATGACGCTATCCATATGTCAGACCGGGGACTTATTGACCGATGTGTTAATTATTGATAACAAATTTTATGAAAAAGGGCAGAGAATGAGGAGAATGGAGAATGAAAGTTAATGAAAGGAAATATTAGTAACTTTCCTGCATTAATAGAATGCAAATTGTTCTTGAATGATGTATGTCAAAAGTAGATCATAATTCATTTCTAAGAATGATCTAAGACTTGATTTCTAAGAATAATGTTTATAGTCCTTATTCCTTTTACTGTATTGAAGATAAACAATGTCGTAATTCATAAGCGTCCACAGTCAGTTACATCTATATTTATTTTTACTTTATATGTGTGCTCATTATTTTTTTTAAACAAATCTAGATATCATTGTATATATGCATAAATGTTTGTACATACACTACCGTCCAAAAGTTTGAAAAAAAAACAAAGAAAATTTTAATAAAGGAAAGAAAAGGTACACAGTTATAATTATTATCTTGATTAAAAAATTGAACATTATGTATTTTAACTCTTCTATCTATTTCGACTTAAACTAATTCGATACAAGACATATTATTATTCCTTAGCAATTATTTGACTATTCTGTTGGAAGTTCTGTTGCGCTTGAAACAAAATTAATCCTCCTTCATTTAGTTCTCTATTTTGACTGTCAAATTTACCGCCTGAATATCCCCAACCATTACACTTCCTTATCAGTACCGTTCAGTGGGCGCTGTACAGACCTCTTATGCCCATTTATTTGTTGATCATTGCACACATACTTCCCTATTAAATCCAAATATCTAACATTTTGATTCATCTGACTAAAGGACTTCTGATCTACAGTCCAGTATTTGTACCTTCTAACCCACTCTAAGCCATTTCGGTTCCCTTTAGCACATAATTTCAGCTATTTTGGAGGTCTTAAGCTAACTGATTCATTAACAGTAGCAATCAACACTAAATTTTCACGATTTAAAGGTAAAATGTTTTAATTTATTTTCATGCATACCTTGTATCTAGACAGGGCCTGGGTGGGTCATGGACAGTTTCGCACAGTCTGAGTCCGAACCTTCAGCGCGAGACCGACTGATGACGGCTTAAGGCCAGAAACCGGTCTCGGAATACTCTTGCTGACGTTTTGGAGGCAGCTGAAAGAATGGGCAATGTTTGCTTGGAGCACGGATTAATTTTCCTTGGTGAGTATTTTTATTTATTTAATTAAATTTTTTAAATTAATTAGTTTGTTTAATAAAGTTTTCAGTTGTAGTTTTCGAGTTTTTTTTGCGATTTGCTCTTCCTAAATATCATTCTATAGGAAGAAAAGTAGATAGCACTAAGTATAAGCAATAGTAATTCCACAATAAAATGTTTGCGTTAAGCCATTATATAATAAAGTTTATAGATGGTGTCGATAGTTGCGCCTACGAATGCTTGCAAGTGACCAATAAGTGATTAAAATCATTGAATTTGAATACATCGATCACAGTAAGAACATTTGTATTGAGCCTTTGTGAATGTAGACTGAAAATTAAAAAAGAAATTCAGCTTATAGTCTTGACAATTCTGATGGTTTAGACGTTAGTTAAAATTTAGTTAAGTTCTGAATTTTTGAGGTTAATATTACTGAGATATCAAAAGTTGCTAAGTAGTAGAAATGGTAGATATCGAAATATGATATAGATTAAGGTTAAGACATCTCAAGACAATGACATCAAACAACAAATAAATTTGTTTTTTGAGAAAAAAATTATTTAAAATAGTTTAGATGTTGTAATATCAGTTAAATCATTAGATAACATATCGTACAGTGAGTTGTTATGACTTAAATTACATTAACATAAAAGTCTATAAATTAAGTATTGCTACCTAATTTTTAAACAAATGATAATGGTGTTATCTACAGTTAAATTTTAAAATTAGCACGTATACATGTAATGTTTAATATAATACTTTTCTCAAAATTTAACAATGACATTTATTTTTTATTAATCATCATTCCATTTATTAGATTAAACGAAAATTTTAAATCTCAGAACTATCCTGCCTTATAATTGAAAAACAGAAAACTGGATATTTCCAATATATATATATATATATATATATATATATATATATATATATATATATATATATATATATATATATATATATATATATATATATACCGGGTGTCCGTTAATTAATAGTACACAGCAAAACTACAAATTTGTTGACTAAAAATATTGCGATTTAACCCAACTTACCTTAGTTCAAAAGTTAATAGTAACCAAGATACAGGGTGTTAATGTTATAATTTTATTTTCAATTTTCGACAATAACTTTTTTTTAGTATCTTTTAAATAGTATCTTTCTTGAACGAAATTTGGTAGTGGGGTTTTTTTAAGATATGGCATTTAAATTTCTCGACAATTCTTATGTACATTGTTGAGGGCGCTATCTGCGACACTTTTCTTTGTGTGAAAGGTCACAACTTTTTTGCGCCTTAATGCAGTTGCCTTTTTAATGGGAATATTATTTTATCCACCTTTTTCACATAAAAAAGGTATACCTTGTAAATATCGCTTTGAGTTACCGTTTTCTAGATATCTGCATTTAAATTGTTCATTGCACCATTTTAAATAGCGCTTTTGAAACATAACATTTATGTTTGCTTTCCATTTTTTTGTCTTAGTTCTAGAAGAATGTTATCTAAATATTCGAGTGAGTTTGAAGAAACTTAAGATATAGTTCACCGTTTAAATTAGGTGATAATTCAAATGGACTCTTGGGTGATTACATAATCACCATAATCATTACATAATCACCAATAAGACCACATCAAACGTTAATTTTAAATTCATGTTGGAAATAGGGTTCGGATACTAATAAGTGTGAATTTTTTAAATTTTCTATTTCTAAAATTGAATACACCTCTACGTGTAAACGTTGCTTCGCCTGTAAACATTTTTTTTTTAACATGGGGTCGACATTTTGCTGGGTACGGCAGAAACGAGCAAATTCTAGTCTTCTAATAGATTCTGTACAGTCGTGAAGTGAAACTAACACAATCCCCCCTCGTGAACAATTTTGCAAATGGTGGACTTACCTACCCCAACTCCCAGAGGAATACGTCTTGTGCTTACTTCAGGGTTTTCGGTTACGCGAACGATAATTTCTTCTTCCTGGTCGGTGGACTTCGGACGTAGAGATTTTTGGGAATCTTAAAATCCGGCTGTCTTCGTCATGGATACGTTTCCGAATACCTTCGATGAGACCGGCGTCCATTAAAATTTGCCTGCACGTATATGTCTATCATATCTTGCATCTCTTCATTAGAAAACAATTTATGTCTGGGCATTTTGTTCTTGATTTAAGTGAAAATCTTTTAAAAACTGTTTTACAATAGTGTATTAAAAGTATTATTATAATTATTACTTAACTATTTTAACTATTTTAATATACTCACAATATTAAATATTAACAATCAATGCAAAAGTCGCCTTGATTGATTTGTTTTAATCATAACCTACCTACTTTAAGAAAAGTGTTACGTTTCAAAAGCGCAATTTAAAAGAATGCAATGAACAATTTAAACGCAGATATCTACAAAACGGTAACTGGGAGCGATATTTGCAAGGCATACCTTATTTACGTAAAAAAGATGGACAAAATAACATTTTCATTAAAAATGCGAATACACTAAGGCGCAAAAAAGTTGTGACCTTTCAAACGTAGAAAAGTGTCGCAGGCAGCGCCCTCTACAATCTACATAAAACTTTTCGAGACATTTCAATTTTTTATCTTAAAAAACCCCCACTAGCAAATTTCGTCCAAGAAAGTTACTTTTTAAGAATTTTTTTGACATAAATTGAAAATAACATTATAACTTTGTATGTAACACCATGTATCTTGGTTACTATTAACTTTTTTTATTTTTATGCAAAAAATCTGCAGTTTTGCTGTGTAACATTAATTAGCGGACACCCTATATATATATATATATATATATATATATATATATATATATATATATATATATATATATATATATATATATATATATATATACAACTAACACTAGACAAAAACACGTCAATTTAGATATCGAGGGGAAACTTCAAAACCAATGTCCGTTATATTTTATATTTCACCTCCTGTCACCTCTACCTAAAAATTTTAAATGGCAACCCTCTCTTGTAACATATCATTTTAAAAGTCTTGAAAATCCTAATTAAATTGAGTTTACAAAACTGAAATCGTTTGATCTGTTCTTGTAATAGAGAGAAAAATAAATGTTAAAAAGTATGTAAAAAGTGTTTACAATGTTTGTTTTAATTTTTTTACGGGCCCCATTTTTCTTTTCCTAATACAAAAGCAAGAAAAGATTCTTTTTATTTTAATTCATTTGTGCTTTAATGCACATTTTATTTCTCATTGCAGCTAAAATTAAAAACATTTTTATCACGGGTATGATTTTCAAATGTTTGTCTAGTGGTGTCAGTTGCAGTGACAGTGACCGAATTTAACGATGTATCTTCATAAGAGAAAATAGAAATTATTTTTATTTATGGTGCTAAAGATAGGTGTGCCCGCAAAATAGCCCGATTTTTTTATAAAAGGAATCGGGACAAAAATATAGGACATCAATACGTAGTAAAACTTGTTCAAAAATTTGAGGAGACTGTGTCTCTGTGTAACAAATTGAATAAACAGCCGAGAGTTCTAAATGAACGCACACAGACTGACACAGAACGCACACAAAATGAAATTTTAGGCCATTTCGCTTTTCATCAGGGTTCATCAGAGTTTCCTCAGGGAGAATCCAAAATGATCCGAATTTAATAACGAATATTTGTTTCAGTGATGAGGCAACCTTTTTCCTTAATGACTTGTCGATAAACATAACTGTAGATACTGGGATAATATTATCCACATGTGTTTCGAGAGGGTCATATGCAGTTTCCCCAATTTAATAATTTTTCCCCAAGATTAACGATTGGAGTGGCATTCTGGGGAGTGAAATAATAGGTCCGATTTTTATTGAAGAAAATTTAACCGGTGAATTTTATTTAAACTTATTGGAAAACAAAATCAATCCACTCATGAAACAGTCCTTAGAAAACCAAATCGATGATGAAGAAAACCCACTGTTGGATGAACAAAACTTATATTCTCAACATGAGGGTGCATCACCACACTATGCATTACGTGTACGACTGTGGCTGGATCAAAGGTTTCCTGACAAATGGATAGATAGCAGAGTGGAATGGCCTACTAGATCTCGAGATATAACGCCACTGGATTTCTTTCTATGGGGTTATCTAAAGACAGTTGTATACAAAACTCCGACGCAGGATATTCAGAACCTATGAAATAGAATTACGCATACATGCAGGTTAATTTATCAGGACATCTTTCAAAACGAAAAAATGTGAGTACACATTATACTATTGTTTAGCTAATAGTGGTTGACATTATAAACCCTTAATAAAGTAGATATTTATGTGTTTTCAAAAGTACATTTATTTCATTAATTTATTTTTGTGTTTTAGTTAAAAATGTTTCACTCGCACCTAAAATGCTATTTACAGCCATCGATAGTAATATACTATAATTTTTCCCTCTATTACGAAAATGAACCAACCGATTTCAGTTTTATAAACGCAGTTTAATTAGATATATATATATATATATATATATATATATATATATATATATATATATATATATATATATATATATATATATATATATATATGTGTGTGTGTGTGTGTGTTAGTTCGTAGTGTTTCGCGGATGGAAGAATACATTAGACTATTAGTACGGGAGTACATTCGAACGTTTGTTGGGAACGTACAGATATTTCTCCAAGGTCACACTTGGCATTCGCATTGCCTGCGTCTGAAGAGTTCAAGGATAAGGCCTCCCTAGCATATCTCCAACTTGCGCGGTCCTGAGCTTTCCTCTGCCATTCGGATCCAATATACTTGATGATGTCATCCGTCCATCATATTTTCGGTCTTCTTCGTGGGCGTTTATGATCAAGCGGTATCCATACCAGAACTGCTTTGGTCTATCTGTCGTCGCATCGCCTCGCTATAAGGTCTGTCCGCTTTCATTTCAATTATTTCACCCTTCCAGTGATGTCACATACCTTTGTTTGTTCTTTGATCCATATGCTTTCTCAGGCTATATGCTTATGCAGGTCTTTCTGTCCCGCTTTGTAATGCCAAACATACATCTTTCCATTCCCCTCTGTGCTACATGAAGCTTTTGAACTGATTGTGATGTGAGTGTCCATGTTTCACTTCCGTAGGTCAAAACAGGCAGTACGCACTGGTTAAAAACGTTTATATTCAAACACAGTGGGAGTTTGTTCTTAAACACTATATAGAGCCTGCCCAATGCCTGCCAGCCACACTTAATACGCCATTCCACTTCCCGGGCAGTATCACCCTCCATTGAAATCATTTGCCCAAGATATAACCAAGATATGTAGTGGTCCACAACCTCCAAATCGCTTCTTAAAATGGAAATTCTTCTGTTGACTGCAAATTTTTGAACATAACCTGACTCTTCTTTGGATTTATTTTCAAACCAAATAGTTCTCCTGCCCTCTGCAGTTCTTGTATGTGTTTTTGTAGCTCATTTGGGTCTTGTGAGAGGACAGCGATATCATCTGCGAATCTAAGATGACTTAGATATGCATCATTGATTTTTATTCCATCCTGCTCCCAATCCAAATTACGGAATATTTCTTTAATGCAGGTTGAGAAAAGAACAGGTGATATTGAGTTATATATTATCCATATGCACTGTAACTATAGCTTCCTCATTCATGGATCCCGATAGGTTCGCATAGGCTCTGTCTATCCCCTGGTTAAGCAATGTATCCATTATGGCTTGCATTAATATTGAATTAAATGCCTTTTCAGAGTCAATAAAATGCTGCCTGCTCTCTTGGTTGTGCACCATTCAGTGTTCTTAATATTCTTTTAGATATTATCTTGGTGAAAACTTTGTACATTACTGATAGGATACTTATTGGGCGGTAGTTTTTTAAATCTTCCTGTGCTCGTTTCTTATGAAGAAGAATCACCTCAGCATTTTTCCATAGACTGGGTATTTTTTTATTTTTGAGTCATTTTGTGTAAAATTCGACCACCGACATTCGAAATTCGATTAAGTAAAAGTTCGATCACCTGGAACCTTTCCATTCTTCGTCGCTTCTATGACATTTGTCACTTCATCTAACCTGATATCTGGCATTTGCTCTTCTGTGGGCATTGCTATCTTTGACCGGTTCTGATTTTCATATAACTTTGAATAAAATCGTCTGATAACGTCTAACATTTCCATACGCTCCCTACACACTATGCCATCCTCATGCATTAAGGCAAATATTTGTGTCATTTTATTTATCAGCTTGTGTTTAGCTTTGTATATTCCCTTGTTTTCTTCTAGTGTTTTTTGCACTAGCTGCATGTTGAACCGACGCGTTTCCTCTTGAATACATTTTCTTATAGTTTTGCAAAGCTCAACGTACTCGACCCTGCCAAAAGGACTACCTGCATTCTTAATTGTCTGCCGTTTCTTCATTAAATCAATGGTCTCTTTGGAGATTTTTGACTGTTTGAAACTTTTTTCTGCTGGTGCTATTGTAGTAGTCGTTTCAAGCACATTGTCTATGATTTTTTCATATTGGTATGTTATTTCCATCTCTTCTGGGTCTTGCAACACAGCAAAGCGGTTCGACAAAGCAATCTCAAAATCGCTGCCCCTCTGCAGTAGCTTCCCAGAATTCACTTTGCCATTCTTCTATCTTACCATTCTTGTACGCTCTCTTCGACAGTTTATCCTAACCTTTGCTTGTACCATTCTATGGTCACTTCGAACGTTAAACCGGTTAAGGACAGTACAATTGCAAAATATTGTTTTATCGTTTGACATGATGCAATCAATTTCGCTTGTAAGACCAGATGGACTTTTCATGTCGATTTTCTGCTGATATTTTTTCTTATAGAACGAGTTCATAATGTACAGTCCTTGTCCTACAGCAACATAAACCAGTCTGTCACCTCTATTGTCCCGCTCACCATATGGGCCAGTTGCAGTTTCGCCAGTTCTTGGTTTTCCAATTCTAGTTGTCTAAAATCATAAAATATCTCAATTTCCTCATCACTATAGCTTGGTAAGTTGGGTATAAGTTGGGTTATAAGCTTGGACGCTTGGACGCTTGGACGATTTGAAGCTTATAATATATATATATATATATATATATATATATATATATATATATATATATATATATATATATATATATATATATATATATATATATATATATATTGATGTGTGTGTCTTAAAATAGATAGTAGAAGTATCGTAATTTTGCAATAAACCAAATACAAACGTATAAAGTGGTCGAACACTATGAACATATGGTCAAAAAACCTACACGTTACAGTGGCTGACCTTATATGGGCTGGCCAAATATAGAAACATGCTATTATTTATGTCAACATTCACGTGGTGACCAAGAAAATACAGGTAAAAGCTATAGCCTGAACAGCAAACAAAAAAATTTGCAGTTATTAAAACTTATACATACACACTTTGAGATAATGCACTTAAAATCGACCTACTTGACATGCAATAAATTATATAGTATACGGTTTTTTGTTAATAATATATATATATATATATATATATATATATATATATATATATATATATATATATATATATATATATATATATACACACATATATATATGTATATATACACAGAAATAGCACATTTATTGTGTAGTAATTAGTACGCTTATACTTTTTTAGATTGCAAGATTAACAGGTGATAAATCTAAAGGGTGACTTTTTTTAGTGTGTCCGAACTTCCAATAGGGGTCGCTGTCAAATCATCATGGCCGTTAAATATCTTGTAAATTGTCATGGAACGTTTAACATCAAAGCAACGCTTGTAAATTTATTATCAAAATCAGTGTTCTGTGAGCCAAACTTATAGAATCTTTTATGGTGCACATAATCGTCCAACCGAACGCATTTCACGCTGCTCGATATTAAAACAAAAACAAGACAAAAAAACTGTGCTTTCTGAAGAAAATATCGCCGCTGTTGTTGCCGTATTGATGAATATCCAAATTTATCAATTCGTTAAAACGTTAATTCAAGGGGATCGTTACAAAGCGATTATCCGAATTTGAATAGTATTAATCTAGAGGAGATCTGGTTCCAACAGGACGGCTCCACATGTCATACAGCCAACGCAACAATCAATTAATTGAGGAAACAATTCGCTGACAAAATTATTTCGAAGAACGTACCTCTTATTTGGCCACCAAGACCATGTGCTTTAACGCCTTTAGATTATTTTCTTTGGAGGTATATTAAATCTTTGGTCTATGCCGATAAATCAGCAACTATTGACGCCTTGAAAGCCAACATAAGGCGGACAATTGCAAACATAAGACCCCCATTGCTTTAAAAAATGGTCGGAAATTGGATTGACAGAATGCGCTTTGTTAGAAGTAACCGCGGCGAATATTTGTCCGATTTTCTTTTTCAAACATTAATGCTATTGAATTTTATTTTATATAAAATAAATAGTTTCAAAGCTTCTAATTTAGTTGTTTTATTTGATTTTAAAGTTTGGACACACTAAAAAAATCACCCTATAGAACTAACGTAATAATTCAATATCAGATCTCAAGATCAGAATTCAAATAAGATCTTGAAACTAATCATCCCTGAAAAACATATACATAATACCTTGATGATATTACAATATTTGGTAGGCATGTATGACCCCAACAAATGGCCACTTAGATAAAATTTTCTTTAATTATCAGATCCGGGTATGTAAAAGGTTATCATATATCGATAGTTCAGTTGCAAAGATACCGTGTCTGAGTTTTACTTGGCGTTGAGCATAGAATATTCAATGTGTCGTTGACTACATTTTTTTTTATCACGGCTTAAAGATCTAGACTGTTGTTGATATAAATAATTATTTTTACAGCGTGTACTTTAAATTAATTTAAACCTGGTCTCAAATCATAATAATAATAATAAATAATAAATTATGCTTTATTGTCCAACAGGCCACTGCCCAATTAAAAGACAATTTAAAATACAAATAAATTAATATAACAAAAATGATTTAAACTTAATCTAACAATGGTAAAGAAATATTTATATAAAAATTAAAAATTTATTCTAAAATCATTACGAAGATTAATTCTATCTCTTATCGTCCATGTCATGGCGGTAATATTTAATGATAGCACGATTATTTATATAATCAAGTTACATCTATTTTGGACAGTTGTTGAAGCAAAATGAAACTCCACATGTGTTCATAAAAAGAATGGAATATTCCAGTACACCGGTTTCTTTTTCGGTTGGTATATATATATATATATATATATATATATATATATATATATATATATATATATATATATATATATATATATATATATATATATATATATATATATATATCTCTGTATCAGATCAAACAGTTTTTCATCATTCGTAAATTATATTGAATAAATAATTTCGAACATCTTTTATTGGACGATTTTTATTTTAAAAATTCAATACTTTTAATTTTTCATGCATATTTTTTAGATGGCAAGATTAGTTTAGATGCAACTATAATATTTGATTTATTGAAAAAACGTATGAACGTATGAACTACTCTAATATTTTCGAAAATTAACGTAAAAATTTGCAAAATGAATATTAACAGCTAATTAAATATCTAAAGCCACGTCATTACAACATTGGGATTTTAAGAAACAAACAACCTAAATGCTTAAAACTAATCGAAATTCTATAAATATACTTCGATCATCACGAAACGAGAATGTGCCGTAAAATTCATACAAAAATAAGATTTTGATTTTAACCTTGATTCTCGATTCAAAAAGAAAAATCGTTTACATTATGGAAATTTATTATTTTATATTGTATAAATATTTAGATTTTCAGTGAAAATGTCTGTTACCGAGAGTTCTAGTTGGGTTGACTCCTATAAGAGTGAAATTTTGGGAGTTACCGATAATGAATCTAAAAAAAATTACCACAAATAATCAAATTACTTGCTTTTAATTTCTAGATACACGTTTCGTTAATGTGCATTTCTAGACGCATGTTAGTTTAATCGGGAGATGATTCAGATAATGTAATCTTGATCAGATCGAATATCCTTCTGACCATGTTAACATGGTTAGCAAAACGCGCTAGCCAGAAAATTAAGTGATTTTTTTTTGTTTTTGTTTGCTAATAATTGTTAATGATTGATTGCTAATAAGTGTTAATGAGTCAAACTAAATCAATTATCAATTGATTAGTTTAGTTGACTTTCAAGTATTTTTATGAAACAATGCATACTTAGTTAGCATACATTCCAATTAAACTTTTCTTCTATTGAGTAAGTAATGACTGGGAGCTGACATCTTCAGTAATCCGGTGAGTTAAAGAACGATGGCTGTTCAAGTTGATGACTGGCCAAGGTTGTACAGTAATAAGATTAGGTCCTGCCGAATGTCTTCTAAAATATTTTCTACATTGATCACTCGTCGAGATAATAAAAATAATTTTCGAGATAATAGAAAAAAGTAAAGCTTTTGGGTCAGAGACGCATCAACAACGAAGGGTATTTAGCAACTGGACATACAACTTAATGTAGACTTTGAACTACATTCATCAGCGACTCATTAACCCCAGTTAATGTTTGTGCATAACGTTTAAGTATTTAGAGAAGCCTACCGACCTGTAAGTGACCACGTTAAAATTCCTAGTCGGATTTTACACTCCTGTCTGTTAAAATGCACTACGCAAGCCTAGTGTCTCTCGGAGAGTTAGTCATCCAAGTACTAAATGCAACAGAATAAGCTAACTTTCGACCTTCGAGACGCCAGAATACAAATCTCCCGATGAGATAATAAAAGATTAAGTACAAACCAATATTCCGAGGGGATACGAAAAACAGCTGAATGGATACAAGTACTTTTGTGGCTTTTAAAATTAATTGAAATTGAAAAAAATGTATGTTCCAATGGTGACACAAAATGTGTAAATCTTTAGAAAAACTGGAAAAAATGCTATCATTGCCCCAAAAATACTTAGAATGCAATATCAGTAAAACTGAAATTAACTTTTAAAAGTACTTGAAGAATTAAGGAATAATCGAATCTAATAATTTTCTAAAATTTATAAAACAATGAATTGAAGTATTTTTGAGTTGAATATAACATTCAAAATAAAATATCACAATACAACTATGAAAATATTCGATTTATTTTCCAGGTTTATTACTCCCTGACATTTTAATTTAAATTATTCCTAAATGTTTATTAAATTTTCTGAATAAAAATAAAACTTTATAAATAAAAAATTACCGCTAAATGATAATTATATTTTCTCATTTAAAATAAGACTTTTTGAAACACCCTGGTAAATCGCCTAATACATAAATTTATTTCCAGTTTTTTTCTTCTAATCTTGTTTTATATTGATCTTATGATAATTATAAATGATGTATCGTAGATTAGCTGAATGAAATTAAAAATAAACAAGTAAACAGAAATGATATAATTGACTACGTGTGCATTTTCCAATTTTGTTTATATTTTATTTATCAGATTGGGTAACAAATAATTGAATTAAGATATAGCAATTTCGGAAAATGATTTAACAAAAATTATCATAACCGGAATAAAAATATATTTGCTTTTATAGAATATGTAGTTTTGAAAAATTTTTGATATTTACATAAATATAAGGTTATCAAGCTCAATGTCATCAAGATTTACTAAAACACACACTACAGTACCACAAGCAATATTTACAATTAAAATAGTCTAACATAAAAAAGTAGTACAAAAAGGTCTCATATATATATATATATATATATATATATATATATATATATATATATATATATATATATATATATATATATATATATATATATAATATATATCTATATATATATATATATATATATATATATATATATATATATATATATATATATATATATATATATATATATATATATATATATATATATATATATATATATATATATATATATATATATATATATATATATATATATATATATATATATATATATATATATATATATATATATATATATATATATATATATATATATATATATATATATATATATATATATATATATAGTTAAATTTAGGTTAAATTTGCGAAAGTTATTTTCCTTTATACCCTGTATATATGGTAGAGACTTTCTTGTACTATTTTTTATGTTAGACTATTTTAATTGCAAGGATTGTTTGTGGTATTGTAGTGTGCGTTTTATTAAATCTTGATGACATTGAGCTTGATAACCTTATATTTATGTAAATATCCAAAATTTTTCAAAACTACACATTCTATAAAAGCAACTATATTTTTATTCCCGTTATGATTATTTTTGTTAAATCATTTTCTGAAATTGCTATATCTTATTTCAATTATTTGTTGTCCAATCTGATAAAATATAAACAAAATTGGAAAATGCACTCGTAGTCAATTATATCATTTTTGTTTACTTGTTTATTTTTAATTTCATTCAGCTAATCTACGATACATCATTTATAATTACACATAAGATCAATATAAAACAAGATTGGAAGAACAAAAACTGGAAATAAATGTATTTATTAGGCTATTTACGAGGGTGTTTTAAAAAGTTTTATTTTATATGAGAAAATATAATTATCATTTAGCAATAATTTTTTATTTATAAAGTTTTACTTTTATTCAGAATATTTAATTATCATTTAGAAATAATTTAAATTAAAATGTCGGGGAGTAATAAACCTCGAAAATAAATCGAATATTTTCATAGTTGTATTGCGATATTTTATTTTGAGTGTTATATTCAACTTAAAATTGTTTTAGAAATTTTAGAAAGTTATTAGATTAGATTATTCCTTAATTGTTCAAGTAGTTTTAAAAGTTAATTTCAGTTTTACTGATATTGTATTCTATTGTAAGTATTTTTGGGGCAATAATAGCATTTTTTCAGTTTTTCTAATGATTTACACATTTTGTGTCACCACTGAAACATACATTTTTTTTAAATTAATTTTAAAAACCACAAAGGCATTTGTATCCATTCAGTTGTTTTTTGTATCCCCTCGAAATATTGGTTCGTACTCAATCTTATATTATCTCATCGAGAGATTGAAGGTTGAAAGGTTTGGACGTTTTTGACTTGGACGACTAACTCTTCGAGAGACAACTAGGCTTGCGTAGTGCATTTTAACAGACAAGAGTGTAAAATCTGACTAGGAGTTTTCCTAGTTCCACGACTGTTGAAAGCCGGATGCCTTCTGGGAAGTAGTCAATGTGATCACTCACCGGTCGGTAGGCTTCTCTAAAGATTTAAACATTATGCACAAACCAAGGGTTTATAGACCGAGAAGAGTATTAACTGGGGTTAATGAGTCGCTGGTGAATGTAGTTCAAAGTTTACATTAAGCTGTATGTCCAGTTTGCTAAATACCCTTCGTTGTTGATTCGTCTCTAACCCAAAAGCTTTACTTTTTTCTATTATCTCGAAAATTATTTTTATTATCTCGACGAGCGATCAATGTAGAATATATTTTAGAAGACATTCGGCAGGACCTAGTCTTGTTACTGTACACAACCTTGGCCAGTCATCCTCTTGAACAGCCATCGTTCTTTAACTCACCGAATTACTGAAGATGCCATCTCCTAGTCATACTTACTCAATCGAAGATAAGTTTAATTGGAATTTATGCTAAGTATGCATTGTTTCATAAAAATACTTGAAGGCCAACTAAACTAATCAATTGACAATTGAATTAGTTTGAATCGTTAACAATTATTAGCAAACAAAAACAAAAAATCACTTGATTTTTTGGCTAGCGCGTTTCGCTAATCATGTCAGAAGGAGATTCGATCTGATCAAGATTACATTATCTGAATCTGATCTCCCGATGAAACTAACATGTGTCTAGAAATGCAAGTTAACGAAACTTGGCGAAACCAACGTTTCCAACAAAGAGGACAAAAACGATCGGACACTTCTCCCGGACTAACAGTCTAATATATTCTTCCATCCCCGAAACACTACGAACTTAGATATATATATATATATATATATATATATATATATATATATATATATATATATATATATATATATATATATATATATATATATATATATACGTAGAAAGACAATGCCTGGCCACATATTCGAAGGTCGCTGAAGGATAGTTATTTCGGATATGTTAGTTATTTTGACTGAAATAAATGATTTTTAATATGTTGTATTTAGCAAACAAAAATACCATTTTCGGAGCATACACTAAAAAAGCACTAACACACCTTACATTTATTTATATCGTAATTTTTAGTGACACAGCATACAAAAAGTTCTACATTTATATAGATCGTCATTTTTACTGACAGTATTCTAAATTTAATAAGATTGAATCAGGGTTTAAAGCTTGTTCGCAGATGAACCTACATCACAAAGCAGTCTTAACTCTTGGTCTGTGCTTAACCTTATATTATCTTGAAGAAATCTGCTGACTGGCGATTGGCCAAACCAGCCTCGTTACTGGCTTCATTGTGAGCGATTTTTTTTCGAATTTTAAGTTCGTGCTAGGTGAGCAATATACTTCTTAGTGTCACTTCCATTTCTAATAACCACCGTTGCATAGATTACACAAACATTGCAGAAGTGTCAACATTGCGGATAGTCACACCGTCGAACTTTTTCAATGTATAGATACTGTGGCCAGTCTGAGAGTAGCACTATTTCATCAGAATTAAAATACGCTTACTTATATAGAAATATGAATACCAACAAGTATTAAAAAAAAATGTTATAATGGTACCTATCTACATCAAACCCAATGTATGTTATGTTAATTTAAATTAGAGACTTGTCAACACACTAAGTGTTAGTTAGGGACTGGACCTATAGCTTAACGTAAGTTTCAAATCACGGTCATTGGCTCCTGATATCCCCGGTACAGCACCCCCCTCAGGCTATCCACTCTTTGGTTTCATGCTTAATCGTAAGTTTCTCAAGCAGCTTACCGAATGGCGAATGATGAACGTAGAATATCTCTCAGAAGGCATCCGGCCTGTAACCAGCATGGAACTGGTCTAACTGAGGTGAAATTCCTTGTCGGTATGTGCACTCTTGCCTATTGAAATGCAGTACAGAGCCTGATCTCTGCACAGCTTCCCACTTCCAGTTCAAAACCGATCCATCCCAGGAGATGCTAACCTTCCGGTTAGCCAGAGTAAAAGTAAGACCTCGAATACCATACCCATACCACTAAGAAATCTGACATTATCCTTGCTTATTAAGAATCCTTGCTAAAAAGTGACAATAGGTAACGTTCCAGAATTTCCTATATAACCATTATCAGTGAGGTTGAATAAATACCAAAAATGACCTACTGCCACACTAACCATGCTGTTCTGCTCGATCTTCTTAAAAAGCCCATTTCAAATGCTTGTAGTAGTGCCATGTCCATGTTTCCAAGCCCTACAATACTATATTATTATAGTATAGTATATATTAAACATGTGCTTCTTCGTTACTTCCTAACTTCGCCATATTCCATTCAGTCTTCGTATAGCTCTTCTTCCTTGTCCCATTCTCTATCGCATTTCTTGGACGGCTCTTCCATCTCTTTGTATTTTATATTTGGTTTTTACAGAGTTCTGTACCAATCCTGCTCTTTCGTATCCTTCCTTAATTTTCCATGTCATATATTAAAGATCATCTTTATCTTGGTTTATGAATATCTGATCGTCAGCGAATTATAAAATGTATATATTTCTGTAATCAATACTTATTCATATACTGCTGCATTAGTATTTGTAAACTTTCATAAGGTTTTAATCATGAGTTTAAACAAGGTTGGTGACCGAGAACATCATTGGCTAAATCCCTCGAAACTAGTGAATCTTTTCGATATTGCTCCTCATACTGATTTTGATCTTGTTTTTTTTCAATAAAGTTCTTGAGTTGCTTGTATTATTTTATGGCTTATATTATTGACTTCTCAAAGTGTATTTACTGGTACATTATCATACGCCTTTCTTTTGATAAAAAATAAATGTAAAGATCGTCTTGTTCCAATCTTGTTTCCTATTAACTGCTTTAAACAGAACAATACAGGACATCATTCACGCAAACCGCTTTATTTTTCGATTTAAAAGATTGAGTATTATATTCTTAAACGGGTATTATAATAATTCAGCTATAATTTTTTCAATTTCGAGGATATCCTTTCTTCAATATAAATGACATATCTGTTCTTATTCTTCTGATATTCTGTTTTTATTGATATATCTATTTTTAAGCTTTGTAATCATTCCTTTTATCTTCGGTTCCGGTTTTCCATTCGGTTTGTTGTTTTGTTGAATCCTCTAAAATGTCATATATTTAAGAATATAATTATTAGAACTATTCAGAATGCCCCCGTAGAGGCATTGTTATTTAAATTCCTCCAAAAAACACTTTATATCCATTTAAAATTATTCCACTCAAATGTGAAGTTTGATATTCATTTTAATAAGCTGTTTTGTAAACAGAAATGTTATCTTTTCAACTAGCCGAATGAGGTTAAAAATAATAGAATGAATGAAGATGAATTCATCTTGTACATTCGCAGGCTTTTCATATATTCCCGATGACATATGTTAACAACAACCATCGCACCAAAAATAGGCGTGATCAAATAACAAATATAATTCTTTAGAAAAATATATTTTTAGAAATTTTAAAATGTTTTATATAAATATAAGGTTATCAGATGCAGTGTCACACAACCTCACGAATTACTATACGGTTCCCTACGGTGAAAGTCAAAAAAGACGTTTTCGAAATAAATATCGACCAAAAAAGGTGTTGCAAAAGAGAACTAATCGAAAAAGTGAACAGAACTAGATAAACGTCGATGACAACATTTAACATGTAAATGAATTTACTTGTCTGGAAAGCAAACTAGACGAAAACAACAGCAAGAACACAGAAGAAGTCGGAAATTATATTATGAAGGGTAACAAATCTACTTACTCTCTGCAATCTGTTCCAAGATATAATTATGAAGAGTAACAAATCTACCCACTTTCTGCAATCTGTTCCAAGATATAATCTTATACAAAGGAATACGAAAGTTAAGATCTATAAAAGACTCATTAGACCAGCAGTAACTTATGACTGCGAGATGTAGATCCTCAAAAAGAAAATAGAAGTAATGCTTGTAATATTTGAAAGAAGAGTACCTAAAATAATGTTTGGTGTTGTGGTTTACAATATTCACAAATCTGAATATTGTAGGCCATGTGAGAGTTCAGGGACTCATATAGGCTGGACACGTGGCGAGAATACCAGAAAGTCGAATATTAATAAGAATCATGGAGGGACGAATAGCGGGTAACACAAACAATGGTAGACCAAATACACTACTGTACATTAAAAAACTGGAAAAGGATACCGAAGAATTAGTTTTAAATTGAAACTTTCGTAAATGCAACTGGCCAAATTAACATGTCTTTTTTGTCGCATCTTAAAAGTTGGTCACGGAAGTCGCGTTGGACAATGCGCTAGTATAGTGGTACAACATTTGCCATAGTATTAATTCAACCTCCTCCTCTCACGGAATGACAGTGTCTGTGTCAGAGCTTTAAAATGAGGCAACTGCAAGTGATAATCCGAAAATTTTTATTTCGTCTTGAAGAACAAATAATAGCATTGTGTTTTGAAAATAATATCGTTCAAATTTCCCTCTCGGCTTCTTCTGATGTAATGCATTCTGGAGACCCAATTTTTGATTACTCTTTCATGCATATCGCGTGGTATATTTACAATGGTGGCCTGAATGTTTTGTTTAAGATCAAGAATTGTCCGGGGTTTATTTCTGTAAACTAGATATTTGACATAATACCACAAAATATTCCAAGGAGTGAGATCCCATGATCTTAGTGATTAGTTGGCATTACCATTTCGCGAAATAACGCATCCAAGAAACTTTTCTTGTAATAAATGGATTGTCTGGCGAGATATGTGACAAGTAGCACCGTCTTGTTGAAAGAAAATATTGTTTATATCTACATTTATCAGTTCAGGTCAAAGATATTCTATTAACATATTCCTATAGTTAACCACTAATACGATTTTGACCACTATCTTCATTCACAGATGTTCAGCATATTCAGCGTTCACCGTAAACAGTAACTCGATTTTCATCATCGTCTTCAAAAAAAATAATTTCCTATCACCCCTTCACCGAAACACCAAATCACTGAATCATTTGATGATTTTCTTCGGGCAAATCATGCAGTTATGTTTGGAAAAGATTATTTTTTCCCCAAAATGGGAATCGCCATTTTGGTGATATCCACAAATAATTTCTACTCTTTGTTAAATAGTGTACTTTTCCATGGTGAATTGACAAAATGTCCTAAACACAGCGGTCTATGGCTGACATTTACATTTCAATCAGTGTTGCTGTTATTGTGTTTCAAAGGTTTGACTCTTTTATTGGAAAACTCTTTGTTATTTGTTAGAATCCAACAAAGCCGCGATGTTCTGCGATTTACTTAAATCAGATGAATGCTGATAGCTAAATGCTACTCATTGTGAACTGAGGATCGAAAAAAGAAGACAAAATTTTATAAGGTTGGAAGATGAACCACTGTTAAAGGATTAGTCAAAAATATCTTACTAGAACACGTTTGAGATGTTATATCCCATCTGTCATATTAACAGACGTTGACATACGATTCTATACCACATATATCACCATAATTGAAATTCAGTTCAGTATCAATCATGTGATATAACTAATGGACCAAAACCCATTAAAAAAACCTACTATAATTAGTAAAATCTAAATGCGGCTTGTAAATAAAAAGATTAGGTGTTCTAATCAAAAATACTTTAATCCTTATAATAAAATAGTATATTCGTGGAAATAATGCAGAAAATCGCAGTTTCTGAGGTCTCCTTACTGGTAATAATTAGCCACAACAATCAATCATTATAAATTATAGATGGAAAAAAAGACAAAAAATATCAAGACTTAAAATAATAATACTATTTTCGATTTCATGTTGGAAGATTAATCAAAGGTGTATTAAGGATGATTAATAAATTTTTTCACAAATAGAAATCTTATCTATTAAACTAGGACATAGATTAAAAATAAAGTTAACATCTTGCATTTAAGAAAGATGCATATTTACATGGATTATATTTGAAGCATTATTATTTATTAGTCCAAATTTACTTTATCTGCTTCAACGTAATCTCCTTTCACTGAAATACACATATTTCAATGTTTTTTCTAGTCTTCAAAACAGTTTTTATAATCGAGTTCTGGTAATTTTCTTCAAAGCGGCCATCGAACTCTCGAATGGTTTCTATGGACTAAAAACGGCGTCCAAAAAGTTGTTTCTTCGTTAGAGGAAACAGGAAAAAGTCATACGGTACTATATATGGGGAATATGGTGTTTAAGGAACACTATTTCGGTGTGCGATGATGCGTTATCGTAAAGCAAAATCCATGTTTTGCTATAAACCTTGACGTTTTTTTTCAAACGAATCGACGCAAAACTCTTAAATAGTATTCTTTATTAACTGTTTGATTAGTTAGAAGGAACTTTTTGTGGACAATATGGTAAGGTTGCTTAAGTCGTACCCCCTAAGGAAATAGTACTATATTGTTTAGTACAATTTAGATGAAATAAAATCATCTGCATTTACTCAATCTTTATTTATTTGCTTTTTAGCGAACATTCATAGAAACCCAAAAATCTTTTATCAAAACAGGTGTTTTAACGTTTTTCAAAAAAGTACCTTCGGTACGATTAAAGCTCCTAGTCACCTAATTCGTACCACCGATAGCCTAAGTTGTACTTAGAATAAGAATTCAGTGAAGACATCATAAACTATATAGAAAAATACTTAATAACAAGAGTGAACATTTAAAAATTAAAACTACAAACTACTCAGTCTAAGATCAACTTACAACTAATATTTTTTGGAATCATCACAGTCTCAAAGTTGAACTTAATTACCAAGTAAATTACGCATAGAAAACCAAAATTATAACACCTACGAAAATTATTGAGATTGAACACTAATATCACAAATACATTTCTTCATCTTACTTTCTGAGTCAGCACATAGGTCATGTACCCAACCTTTACATTTCATACATTGAATCATGTTTTCTTCGCGATCTTCCTTACACAGTTGATATAACCATGATTCTTTGTCTTTGGTTTTTTAATTCTTCTTACATGTTTCATCTGTCTCTCTCCTTTTTAAAGTTTTCTTTATTCCTTTTTCGATTTTAACTTTTTTAAATCCAGTACAGGCTTCTTCCTCTTATTTATATTTGCCTTGGCTTCTACTTCGTTTTTGTAAGGACTTCAAGTTAATTCCATTGTTGCCTTAGTACCTTTCTTCATTTCTCTTCATTTTTTAATAATTGTTGATATGCAAGGAATATGAGATAAAGTGTTCAAGTAAAACTTTATTATTCGATTAGTATTAGTGATTTTATCAACTAATGCTGTATTATTACCGTGTGCTGTATCTTGTGATATTATTGAAGGTCCAAGCTGAATGGTAGGTTATGGTGTTGTATCGCTAGGCACTAAGAGTGATTGCAGTGTTCGGAATAAGAGAAGAACAGCCAAAATTGTTCTTCAAAATTGATCGAATTGGTTCAAATAATATTTCAGTAATATCTACAGTGCCTCTAATGCTTTATCGGCGATTAGTCAGTAGAGGATCCTTGATTTGGTAATGTTTTCTTTATTTATTGACATGGAAGGTCTTCCTGAACGAGATTCATCTTAAACTGCTTCACTATCATCACTTGATATAGCTTTGACATAGTTTCATTGCCAAACACTTTCTTAACATTTTTGATGTATCAACATAAGAAATTTCGTTTTTTAAACAACATTTAATACAAATTCTGTGCTCGATAAATGTATCAATTTTAAAAATCGCAGACAAAAATTTGTAACAATTACAAAACACGCTATAAGTTGTCACTTAACACTCGAACAAATTTTAATTGTGTCTTTTTGCAGGATAATACGATCTGCCATATTCTCCTGACTTATGATCTCTTATAATTAACAAAGCAATGAAAGGTATATTCGAGATTCGACAAGCAAAATGGTAATTAATACCGTGGAGTCGTGAGTTACAGAACAGGAAAGCATTTTTTTCTAAAAGATTAGAGTAACTTTCAATCAATTTCATTTCATTTAAATGCAAATAAAATGTAAAATCGTGGAGTAACATATGTTTTATTTCAGTATTACGTCACGCTAATTATTATCAATTTTATACCCTCACTCACATCACAGTAAATTCTTTGAATTCTTTGAATATAGCCCCTCTAAAATAATACGTCACACTTTATTTGCACCTTCCCTTTATAATTGCCATTTCAAAAAAATAGTCAATAGATAGCGTACGTAAATTTATTTTATTTAGATTGATGACATTCATAAAATTGTAATGTTTAAAACATGGAATTCGATATGTTCTTAAAGAAAGATTAACATATAATAAATTTAACATATTCCCGTGGAGACGTTGTGAGTTTGATGTTTGATTTGAGACGAGTGAGTTTCTATTGAAATAATAGCAGCAATGTACCCTCCACGAACCATCGATATTTTGTTGCAATCTATAATAAATTATTTTTATGCGCGAAAAATTCAAAAAAACCATATATTTCGTTATGACATCATTTAATACTCAACTCTCCCCTCCCCCCGCTGTTCGTTACAAATCATCACAAAAAATTAATTACTCCCCACCCCTGTCCTATACCTGTGGCGTAGTAATTGAACGACCCCTTTCCAGTTTGCTAATTGTAGCCAGTGTTCTTTAAATACTACCTTCAGCCGATCTAATTGTGAACATTAAGGTCAGTGTTGATGGTTTGGTTGCGTAGAAAAGGTCCAAATTGTATCGGTCCCTTCCAATCCCACCAAATGCAAAACATAATTTTCTTATTATGAAACCCGTCTTTCGGCATACTGAAAACGGCTGATCTTGGCCTGCTCAATGATTTTTTCATTGCGCATTTTTATACGCAATCCACTTTTCATCATCAATGCCCATCCCTTTCAGAAATAGAGCCTCAAAATTTGTTTCAGCAAAAGATCGCACATGTGAGGGTCCCACACATTGTGGGACGTACACATTTTTTTTTTCAGATTTTCAGAAACGGTCGATTTGTCAATATTTAACTTATTTGCTATCTCACGGACCATGGTGCGTGAGTCTTCGGCTATTACGGCCTTTATTTCTTTGATATCAGAGGCTTGAAAGACTGTCAGAGCGATGGCGGTCTTCCAACTCAAAATCTCCACCCCTAAACCGACCAAACAAATTTTGCACCGTAATCTCCCTTATAGAACTCTCTCCGTAAATGATACACATGTTGATTTTTCTTTGGATAATTTTCTGGTTCTTTTAGTTATTGATCGATATTTTCAATTTGAATCAGCTTGACTAACTGAAGACAAATCAAAGCGAATCTGACATATACAATGTAAATACAACAGGAATTAGTAATATGTTAATAAACAAGCATTAAAAAACATCTAATGAAACATCTTTACGAACTTACCGGACAACCAAACCTATTTTCTGATTATTATTAACACATTGCAGTTTTTAATTTAGCCCATTTAAGTTTTTTAAGTTTTACTTCGTAAAGAGAACAATAAATAATGTAATAATCCTAATAACGAAAAACTATATATTCAAAACTTGCCCAAAGGTTAAATGGATTTGTTCAAAATATATGTTTATATGTATCAAGGTTAACTTTTTTTTTATCCAATGACTAAAAATATTTTTTCAAATGATTCCTTAATAAGTCAAGTAATCATTGAAAAATACTTAAAAGGTGATGTTTTTTTCCAAAAAAATAGTTTTATCTAAGAATGTTCTGTGTAATGAATGAATCACCGCAAATAGAAATGTTATCTCATCTCACAAACTAGCTAAATGAGATTAAGATTAATTGAATTAATCTTTGAGATTTACGAGTTTTACATTCGTTTTCAGTATTATATCTTAATGCATTTATTTTAACAACAAAACTAATTGTTTTAAAATAAACTCTATATACCAAAGAGTGGATTCTATATGTATGTATGAATTTATATATATATATATATATATATATATATATATATATATATATATATATATATATATATATATACTAAGGTGAAACAAAGTTATTTTCAGTTTTTCCTTTTATTATTAAGAAATTATACTTCACTCCTTAAAGGATTAATTCGATTTCAACTTTTTGCTCTGACACATAAACATTTTTTCTTCCGTATTAAAGTAATTCAACTGCGAAATATTCAGTCGTCAGTTTTTAACAAAAATGTTAAAATGACCGAAATAATTCACAAAATCAAGGGCAATATTAAAAAGGTTTTGAAAGGGATTGATGCTGCTCGTGGGATTTACGAAATAGAGAGTGTCCTATCAATCTTCATTGCTCAGCTCTGGCTTAAAAAATTCCGAGAGGAAGACATGAGTCTTGAAAATAGGGAAAGATCAGGTCGTCTACAGTTTCTCGATGTCGACTCTTTAAGAGCAGCTGTGGCTGCCGATCCTAGAACAAGCACTAGGAAACTCTCAGGGGAATTAGAATTATCTCACAATACCGTTAACTGGCATTTGCCGGATATAGGAATGTCCCTAAATCATTGGAAGGAGGCAATGTTTCTAACTCATTCCGGGTATTGATCCGTTCATTCTGTGAAGGGTCACGACGTTTCCCCAAAATTTCATTCGGGATTTTCAAGTGTTGTTCGCTTCGAGTGAAGAGTTCAACTCAGAACGTGTTGTTATCAACTGAGTTGAGGGTTTGACTCTTCACTGCTGAATGATTGAACGGATCGATGTCAGATCGATTCGATTCACAGATCAAACGGATCGATACCTTGAATGATTTAGAAACATTATATATATATATACAAATACATATTATATACATATATATATATATATATATATATATATATATATATATATATATATATATATATATATATATATATATATATATATAAATATAATCATCATATTTAAATATAATTCATTATTGGAAATGCGAAACAATTGAAATGGAAGTGGGCAGGTTATGCGACGACGACAGATGGACCAAAGCAATTCTGGAATGCATACCGCTTGATCATAAAGGCCCGCGAAGAAGGCCGAAAACACGATAGAGGGTTGATATCATCAAGTATATTGGACCCAAATGGCAGTGGAAAGCTCAGGACCGTGCGAATTGGAAGCATGCTGGGGAGGCCTTCATCCTGCAGTGGATCGACAATGACTGAATGATGAATGATAATTATAAATATAATATATAAATATAAATATATATATATATATATATATATATATATATATATATATATATATATATATATATATATATATATCAAACCAGAGGTACTATACGCAAGCGAGACATTTAGACTCCATACAAAAAGCGGCATAGAAAACATACTAAAAGAAGAACGCAAAATTATGAGGAAAATTCTCGGACCAAAACTGATAGAGGAAGGATACAGACTACATTCTAGAAAGACCACAGAGAGGATGTCCAACGTAGCGGCGGACATAAGAAAAAGAAGGCTGAAATTCTATGGACATATCAGTAGACCGACAAGACTCACCCACAGAATTCTTACGTACATACAAGGAGTCAAGTCAACAGTACCATGGATCGCACAAGTCAGAGCTGATCTGGGAAAGGCACAAATGAGTCCGACAGAGATTGAGGATAGAAGAACGTACATACACAAAATACATATGTGGAACGTTGCATCAGAGAGCGTAGTTTCTAGGAGATCGGGAACAAAGTGGACGGAGGAGAGAAAGAGAATCCAAGGAGAAAGGATGAGAGAGGTGTGGAATGTTTGTGGAGAATGTTTTTCCCATTCCCATTCTAACACGGACGTTTTTGGAATGGGAAGTATTCGGCTAGTAGAGCGGTAGTCGCTCATTTAGTATCCATCATATCGCCGTGGACTCGAGAACACCTCATGTTTACTGCTATACGAATGTTTTTTATGTTTGTCAATGCCTCGCATTTGCTCAAATATTGCTTGATATGTAAGAAGAAGAACTTAGATTTTACGATCATCTTGATACAAATTTTGTCATGCTTCTTAAAAAACTTCCGTTTTTAAAGGAGTGTATAAAAGTATAATAATATAATAAATAATTAAAAAGAGGAATATTGCGAAAACTATTTCCGATCTCTTTTAACTAGAAATTAATATTAACAACAAATGCAATGTTTATTAGTCGTCGGCTTAGTCAACTCCATTAAAATTATTACGAAAAACTAATAAAAATAAACACAAATATATGCTGTGTTCACCTTGAATTTTAATTTATTTTTTTTCTGTGACCACGCTATTTATATAACACTAAGTAAATGTTAAAGCGTTTCAAACAAATTTTTACGCATTAACACATTATTTTCTCTTTAACATATTGATTTTTGATGCTAGTGTTAGTTTATTTAATATCATATTTTCCACTCATTATGAACATGTTCTTTTGAACACTTGAGCCCTCTAAAATAAAGAAAAAACAAAGGCAATTTTCACTCTTACGGATCATTTATGTTATAATAAACCCGATGATGCGCAGTTACATCTTCGAAACGTATCCCAAAGGCGGGAAACTGTCCGGTTAAAGCACAGATGTGAATCCCATTTCCGTCCTCTGGGCGTCTTAGACGCATTTTTATCTGACGCTATCGCCGTTCTTCACGCTTAGAAACTAAAACTTACCTTCAGGCAATTCCGTGGAAAAGTAATCCTGAGATAAGCACCATAAGTATACACACGCCGCGCACTTGTCAGGCTGCAATCGAAGAGCACCAGAGAGTTATTCTCGGATTCGAAGCGCGCACGTTTGGACGAAGCTCAAATGGCAGCCCGGAGGTGCACCGAGCGCGTTGCTCGAGACTAATCGGCAATCTGCGGCTTGTTTGTTTTACGGGGGATCTCAAAAAGTATTGTTTTGAATGGGACGTGCGTGTTTGCCTTATCAGTGATATCTACCTACAGTTTTTCATCGTGAATCTTCCCTTTTTAGCTTTGCATTCACATTCTTTTCAGGATTCAAAGAATTTTCATTTTTTCTCAGTCCACCCATTTTGTTTTAGTTATCTTGCTTCTTAGATTTGTGGCTTAAAATATCTGAAACACCCATTTTATTCTATTCAATTAAAAATATTATATTTTCTCTTTTAAAACCCTTCTTTATTCTTAATCCTAATTTTGATTTTAATGAACACCTATTTTCAATATAACTATTGAGGTTTATAATTTATTTCTCTTTTAAAATTACGTAAGTTCTTGATCTAGATTGTTTCTGATTAATGTGACTATAAGTCGAATCATTTATATTCCAATATAGTTTTCATACTAAACGTTTCATACTAAACGTTTGGCCTTTAAAGGACTTATCCCTGTATATCGTTTTGTATTAATTTAATTTAATATTTCTCTTTTCTGCTTCTAACAATAAATTTGGCCGGAAAAAAACCTATTCACGATCCTCTTTACTCCTCTTTAGCTTTCTGGAGGAGATATTAACAAAATAGTTTCAATATTTCTGAAAAAAAGTACTTTAGCTCCTGAGGGATTATTATATATATCCAAAGCGGAATTATTAGAACTGAAAAATCAAAAGGAATTTACGATTTTACAAATAAGATAACAGAACTTCAGTTGACTTACAAGGAAAACTAAGTGTCATACTTTTTAGCCGTGTCGTAAATTTTTGAACGTATCATGTCGAACATTTTAGATATATCTATATACACCTTCTGCCCCAAAAAAAACCGGTATTTGAAGAAAAATGGTGACGTCATTTATTGGTGCTAGATCGAGTTTTAAAGTATCACTCTTCCTTAATTTGTACAAATTTCCTCGAAAGCCAAAATACGCCGTATTAAGTGACATACCTCAGTTGAAACATAAGTTGAAAGAACAAACAATCATCATTATGTTATGTATTAGAAATGCTCCAAATGCTTAACATCAATTATGTAGATAATTATCTGATTCAGAAAAGGCAAATAGGATATGAACTATGATAAATGTTTACATAACTTGATTTCAAATAATTTGTAAAATTGCACAATGAAATAGCTGATCTGCAATTAATAATCAAACAAAAGATACATCACCACCTTCCAAAGTAGGACAAACCATTCCAATTTCCAAAAAAAATCTGAACAATAATAAATCGTCCTCAATAATGAATCGTCTTCCTCAATATCGTATTCCCTTTCTTTAACGAGTTCTGCATTTTCTTTTTTTTTCCTTTTCTGTATTCCTCTGTTTATTTATAGCTTTCTGGATACATAATCGTAATACATTTATATTGCCGCAATCTTTTGACGAGGTAAGCGTTGGAAAGGTGCACCCTTTACTGGGGTTCTGACAAAATTCCATTCAAATCATTAGAAGCCAAGGTATTACATTTAGTGTCAGTATTTTTATACCACCGGTCGAAAAATGAACATCGAATAAAGAGCGAGTATTAAATTTTGTTTTAAACTTGGTAAAACATTCATCGAAACGTTTTAATTAATGAAACAAGTGTATGGTGAGGATTGTTTATCCCGTGGCAGAGTCTATGAGTGGCTAAAACGATTCAAAGAAAGTCCCTCAAAGTAACATTGAAATTGAGCATGAATTTATAAAAAATCAGCCAAAATCATCGTTGCGATACGTGGATCATTTGGAACAGGTTTGTGCACGCTTTGTTCCACGCAAATTAACAATTAATATATATATATATATATATATATATATATATATATATATATATATATATATATATATATATATATATATATACAACAATTTGCGAACAAAACTGCGACACTCGGCGATCTAGCAATCAGTTCGAAGCTATCTACCAAGAGAGCAAAGACCTGAAAATGCCAGATGAGATTTTAGCGAAACGTCGTCAAGATGGGAAAATTCCTTAAATGAACGGTTTGACACCCGGAAGAAAAATTCTAATATTTATTCCATCTGTGAAAACTTGCATATTAACATATATACGTATATATATATATATATATATATATATATATATATATATATATATATATATATATATATATATATATATATATATATATATATATATATCTATATATATATATATATATATATATATATATATATATATATATATATATATATATATATATATATATATATATATTCCTTCTGCTTATAAAAATATATCATCTCAGTTTTTGAGATTTCACAATCTCATAATTCCCTCTCATCTGTCTTCAGCTCTTTTTTTCTCTAAATATTTTTCAGTTTCTACAACTTCAAACAGTTTCGATAATATTTATTTATTCTGAACAATTTATAAACTACTTTGTATAATACAAATCCAATCTTTTGGAATCACCTCCGTAGAGTCGAAAAATTTACGAAAACGCCGCAGGGTTTTGGAGGTTCTCGCTCGGTCTATGCTACCGTCGATGCCGAAGTTTATCGCAGTTGTTTTGCAGGATTTCGAAACGTAGGCGCTGACGCTGATTTTCAGAAACGCCGAAACAGGTATTGAAGATCACCTGTGTGCTTTTTCAGGAGTTATCAGGTCCCGCGGTAACGTGGGCGAGAAGAATTCCGCTTTGGAATTTATACTTGCAAAGGCAGCACGGCAGTAAGATTGGATGTTGGCTAGAGAGATGTTACATGTAGTGATATCATCTTTCTCGGTAAAACAAACAAATAAGTAAATTGAGTTGAAATAAATTTTGTACTGTTAAAATAGTTGTCGACAAAGAAAAATTAAGAACACATTAACAAAATAATTGTTCAATAAAAGAACTGACACTTATGCCTAAATTTCCACTATATATAAAAAATTGTCTAGCAATTATTTCAACACACTGTGCCTTTTTCAAATACGAAACTACAATGTAAAATTTTACAGCAAGGAAAGGTAATATATATTAGATACTACCTAAAAGGTATATCAGCCTAATATAACAAAAATTCCATGTTCAATGTCCAGACGTGCAATATAAATTCAATGAGGGAGAACCATTCGAGTCTAATTGTTCATTTAATAGAATAACCAATTTTTTATTTTAATAATTTCTAGGGATTGAGTTTTTTAGATTTATTTACATTATGTAAAATTTTAATATTTTTGTTTATAGTGTAATTTTCTGAATTTAAAAGGTTAGTCAGGTTCTTTACATTACGTAAAATTTTAAAATTTTTGTTTATAGTGTAATTTTCTGAATATAAATGGTTAGCATAATGGGAATTATTGGATTCCTTAATATATCTACTTTAAAATGGCAAGTTCTACTCGTCAATTTTGCAAAAATTTAGCGGATAAGTCTTGTGATATATGCGGACAGTTTATTTTTAAGTCACAAACTAGATCTATATCCAAGGAAGTTAAAAAAAGCCTATTTCTATGCCATTTGCTATTCCTATGGTGTAGAGAGAACCTACTGATCATGTCAGTGATTGCTACTTTTGTATCACTAAAACAGAAGGGATTTCAAAAAAGCAAAGGGACAAACTTAAACTTCAGTATCCATATTTGCCTTCTGCTCTTAGGCCAGTTTCTCATAACCAAGAACTACCGGTATTGATTGCATCTTTAAACCTAGACAACATGTTTTCCGGTGGTTCTAATTCTTCATCAGGATCTGATCCACAACTTCCAGAACACCAGTTGTAACCCAACATTTTTTACAACTACCAGTGAACCTCACTTAATAACAAGGAATGAATAAATCATTTGGTACGTGACCTAGGAGTGTCAAAACAAAAATCGAAACTTCTTGGTTCCACACTTCAATAATGGAACCTGTCAGATTAAAATGCCTAGATAAAAAGTGTTTCACTTTACCGAAAACGGAATATAACATTTTCAAGTTTTTATAAAATGGAAGGATCGCTATGTGTCTGTTGTGATATTGATGGTTTAATGAATGAGCTTAATATGGGACATGTACCTTCCAAGTGGCGTATTTTCATAGATTTGTCGAAATACAGCCTAAAAGCAGTATTGTTCCATAATAGAAACAAAAATCCATCTATTACTTTAGCACATTCAGTGACAATGAAAGAAACCTATGACAACTTAGTATCTATGTTAAATTGCGTTAAATATAAATAGTATCAGTGGGCTATTTGTGGGGGTTTAAAAGTTATAGATATATTGCTAGGATTTCAAGGGGGTTTTACAAAATGTTGATATTTTTTCTGTCTATGGGACAGTAGGGCAACAAAAGAACATACAGTAAGAAAGATTGGACTCATAAAACTTTTGAACCTAATACTTCAAACATAAAATATGCCCCCTTGTTAATCTAAAAAAGGCGCTTCTTCCGTAATCGTAATGGTAAGGTAATAGTTTCAAGTGCCTAAAAGAAACGTTTCCTCAATTAAGTGATGCAAACTAAAAGAAAGCATATTTATTGTACTTCAAATAAGAAAACTTCTAGGTAATTTCCGTTTTCAAGAAAAATTATATGAAAAGGAATTGGCAGATTGGAAGTGTTTTGTAAGTGTACTGAAAGGATTTCTGGGCAACAAGAACGATGAAAACTATAAAAAACCTCATAATGAACTTTTAAAAGCCTATTAAATACTAAGGTGTCGCAGGTCCTTAAAAATGCTATGCTATGTGTCTGTTGTGATATTGATGGTTTAATGTCTCCTTTTTTTCCCCACAACCGACCCCATGAAATAAAAAAACTGTACGTGTTACAGAAATTATCTTATCATTTTCAGATTTATATACAAAATATTTTGCGATATACAAAATATTTCATACATACCTATTTGCATCAATATTACCTAAAAAAATTTTAAATTTGTTGACCTGTGTTATTATGTGTTAAAGTAAATTTTATACTATTTGTCTTTGCTAAATGCATTGAATCTAATTTGGTTACTTTTCCAGTATTTATAAGTGTTTTGTATCCGTTATTTTTGATATTATTGACGCGATATATAAAATTAATAGTTTTATTATACCATTTTATATTAATTATTTTATTTATAATGTTTGAGTCATCTCCATTGTTTATAGCAATCGGTTTGATGATGATTCTTTGTTATAATTACCTATTAACATTGGGATGTTTAAAAGTCTGTGTATAAATGAATTAAATGCCGCCATCTTTTGAGAATAAGAATGAAATGATTTGTTATGTATAACTATATTTTTATAAGATGATTGATGAAAAATTGCAAGCTTTTGCCTTTTCTAGTAATTTTTAAATTTAAAAAGTTAATACTATTATATAGTTTTTCAACTGTAAATTTATTATTAATAATTGTAGATATTAATAATTGTAGAATAATATTGTATAGAGGATTTTTGTAAGTTAAAAACTGATTTAGTCTATCAGTACATATGTAATCAACATCATCATATCATCAACATATCTGTACCAGTAAACTACTGATATAAATACTGGATGTCGATTTATCTTATTTTTTAAGTTATTCAAAAAAATCAGCTAGTAAAAAACTTGAACATTTTCGTATTATTAAACACTCATTTAAAAAATAAAACGTATTACTAAATTCTGCATAATTATGATCAAAACTAACTGAAAGTAGCTCTAAAATTTCTTGCTTCATGGTTAAGCGAATCTTAATTTTTAAGAACTAATATATCAACTAATTCTATTCCTTCATTTGGTGATATACTTTATAATATATAATTTTGTACGCCAAAGGAAATTATTTTGGATTTTTTGAGTTAAGTTAAAATCTTTTATTTTATTGATGAGGTCATAGGTATTTAGAATAGCATATTTTGATTTAAAATTCGATATTGGAAAATAATATTAATCAGCTTATTTGATAATTTAATTTTTAAATCAGTAAAACAAATATAATATATAAATAGATAAACACAATATATTTAAATATGTTAAATGTAGTGGAAATGTAAAATGATCAAGTATCGGCTACCTCAGTTAAATAAAATAATTTCTTCTTATTTCTTCAACGGCTTCTTATTTCTTAGTTTTCAGGTTCCAAATTTGTAGAATTCATCTACGCTTTCTTTTGAATTTTGATTTTATTGATGTAAATTACGAGATACCCATCGATTATTAGTCTAATTAAACTGAAAAAAAAACAAAATTATAAATAAGTCATAATTTGTTATAATTATAATATTTTTGTTACAATACGATTTAATTCTTTTTTATTAATTGTGATTTATTGGACTAAAATAAAAATGTTTTATACTTTTTTAAAATATGAAATATTAATATAAAAATATTAATAACTTTATTTTTTATGGGTATTATTATATAATTCCCCATTTTATATATTTTTAATTTTTATTTGGCAGTCCAAATCAAACTTTTAGTTACCCTTCTTTCAGTTTCTTACGCTTCTTCATCCTTTTTTATGCTGTCTGCCAAGCATCTGTTATTTTTTACGGTAATTTCAAATTAAATTGTTAAAATATTTAAATATACCAACATAGAGTACAAACTTCATTGTGACGAATAGGCAGAGACCACTTACAAGTACGAGTTCATAAGATAATAACATTTTGATTACGTATGGAAATTACATAATACTCGCGCATTCGCCAATGATTTAAAAATTATTTTCCGTTTTTAGTTTGGATCACTGATCAATATATCGGGTCGCCCGAAAAGTTTGTTCGGGATATTCCATTAGTTGCTCTTTTAACGTGTGAACAAAAATATGTATGAGGTTAATAATGTTTAATTACATATTATTAATTCCTGTTGTATTTACTACAATGTTTAGGTTAAAATTCACCTTCAGTTAGTCGATTCCAATTGAAAATGTCGGTTAATAACTTTCATTTACGCCACATTATGTGTTTTTATTTCAAAAAGAACAAGAAGGATATCCAGACATAAAGCAAGATTTGTGCGGTAAGTTCTGTTGCGGTGCAATGACTTCTGTTGTTCAGGAGCGGAGATTTTGACCTGGAACACCGGCATCACTCTGGCCGTCCATCAAGTACCCATGTCGAAAAAATAAAGACTATAATGGTTGAAAATTCACACACCACGTTCTGTGAGATAGCAGATAAGTTAAATCCATAGACCATTTTTGATCATTTGAATATAAATGGATCCATCTGCCGAGCCTGAGCTTTACTATTTGGCCTGCTTCCTCACAAACAACCCAAAAAACAAAACAAAAATTTGAAGGCAGCAATTAAAGAAAACTGACCAGAATTAGCAAAGAGGAAAGGCGTCTTGTTTCATCATGACAATACACGACCACACTTTTCAGTCAGGACCCAGCAAAAGTTGTTGAGTTTCAATTGTGATGTTTTGCTCCATACATCGTACTCATCGGACATCGCATCCTGGTACTATCATCAATTCCGCTTCCCCGAATATTGTTTAGCTACGGACTGTGAGACAGGGTACTATCATCAATTCCGCTTCCCCGAAAATTGTTTAGCTACGGACTGTGAGACAGGGTGCAGTGAAAATTGCTAATATTTTAAAAACCGATCTCTCAGGCACTACGCGACCACTCGCGCTTATTTTTTAAATTGCCTATAATGTCATCCGAGTTATAAGAAAAGTGAGAATAGTCGTCGTCATATAAAATGCGAGTTGACAAAAAAACATTACTCAGCTTTCATTATTCAACTTTACTCAGATGAACTATGAAAAAGAAATAAAAGGCCTAGAACAATTGTATGGCGTAGTAGGCGTAGTAGTTCCTAAAAATAAAAATCAAGCATGAAATATTGGAGAACACCGAAGATGTAGTTTTTGTGGTTGGTGAATGCACAGAAAAACGAAATCTTTCTGTAAAAGCTGTGATACTGGGCTGTGCTTGGAACATGTTAACGTAATTTGTAGTGAATGTTATGCACGGGCGTAGCCAAGTGGGGGTTTTGGGGTTCAAACCCCCCCCCGAAATAAGCCAAATATTACCTAATATTATACCGAAAAAATACGAGGAGTGAAGAGAGTTAAATTATTACATTTGAATTGAATATATATCCGAACTAGTGGACGTTGCGCACAGTAACGCCATCTGTTGTCGAGTAGTTGAACTATTTTGTATCGTATGGAACTTTTGCGTTGTTTCTCGATTATTCGCCACGCCCCTCGGTCGGAATGAGCGGAGCTTTGTGGAAGTTTGTGGTACTTTCTGGACGGCTACTACTGGGCTGCTAATAAGCGGCGCGTGACCGCGCTTCCGGCAGCATTGTTCCATGCGAACCCGAAGCGAATATAAGTGAAAAGTGGTGAACGAATAGTGAAGAGAATTAAGTGTACCGTGTAAGTGAGTAATTTTAGTGCAGTGTTATTCGATGACCTTGTTAAGGATAGATACGTGAATCATTATTACTGTCGAAAAATGGAGGGGAAGAAGGAAGGATGGTAAACTTAAAGGTATGGACTACTGAAAAAAGTGGTGTAGTCAAGGGGTTTCTAATAAAGAAACAAATTTGGATTTAGCTATCAAAGCTTCAGCTACCTTGCATGCTGATACGAAGACTGTGATGACAAGCGGGCCCTCGACCTCGACCTCAATCACAATACCGAATGTCGAAATCGATGCCATGTCGCTGGTGCCCTGTTCGATACCTTCAACTGCCGAATCTACATCTAGTCTGCAACAGGCCAGCTTGCCTGTTACCTCATCTTTTACAACTGTAGCTAAGTTGGATGTTGGTTTTTACGCGAATCAAGAAAAAATCTTGGATGAATATTTTAAAGTCCAAATTTTAAAAACACCATGGAACCCACCCAGAGATTATAAGTTTCCCATTTCCACAAAACGAAACTTGCGCTTTCAATTGAAATGGTTGGAGAGATTCCCCTGGTTGTCATATTCGGAATATAAAAGTGGAGCATACTGCAAAGTTTGCGTGGTAATGGGACGTTCGCTTGATGAAGGTAAAGGCGATCATCAAAGGATCGGCCAGTTGGTAACCGAACCTTTCTGTAAGTGGAAAAATGCCCTAGAAATATTTGAAGCTCATGCGAAATCGGGATACCACAAGCGAAATTCAGAACTGGCAGATAAATTTCTAAAAGTAATGTTTTCGCAGGCTTTTTCGGTCAATGAACAGCTGTCTTCTAAAAGAAAGAGACAACAAAAGGAGAATCGAAAGAAACTAATCCCTATCGTAAAAGCAATAATTTTTTGCGGCAAACAAGGTATCTCCTTGAGAGGTAAAATCGATACGGGGCGCATACAAATTACACCAGAATCACCAGAACCTGAACAACCACTACAGAATGATGGTAATTTTAGAGCCCTGTTGCGGTTTGCGGCTGAGTCTGGAGATAAAGATCTGGCTGAGCATTTGAATACTTCACGGAAGAATGCCCTGTACACAAGCCCTCAGATCCAAAACGAAATAATTGACATTTGTGGTGAATTAATTCAACATAAAATAATTGAAGAAGTAAAGAAAGCCAAACTATTTGCGATTCTGGCTGACGAAACCACCGACATCGGACGTGTAGAACAAGTCTCGTTATGTCTTCGATATGTTGATTTTACAGATAATAAACACCATATACTTAAAGCGATGTTCCTTGAGTACATTCCAACGGTCGATGTTTCAGGATCCGGTCTCGCAAATCTTATTATTACAGCTCTGAAAAAGCATGGACTTGAATGTTCTCATATGGTTGGTCAAGGATACGATGGGGCTGCAGCTATGAATGGGTATTTGCACGGTGCCCAAGCTTATGTTCGCCAAAAATTTCCTCTTGCTCTTTATGTACACTGTAGTGCACACTCTCTCAACCTTGCTATTGCTGATTCATGTTCATTAGCAAATGTCCGAAATTGCATTGGGATTGTGCAGTCTGTTGGTTCCTACTTTCGACATTCTGCTCAACGCACTGCTTTGTTGAAAGAAAAAATTCAAGAGCTACTACCCGTCGGTAACCAAAAAAGCTTGCTCTCAATGTGTGAAATACGGTGGGTCCACAAACATGAAGCTATTATAAGATTCAGGGAAATTTATTTAGCGATTGTGAATGCTCTCGAAGAACTCCAATTTAATCACAATAAGGAAACATCGCAACAAGCCGCCCAATTGCTAAGTACGCTTCGATCTTCGGATTTTGTGATGTGTTTAGTGATTCTTCAAATAGTTATGAGCTATACATTGTCGCTATCAAAACAATTACAGACAATTGACATCGATCTTATCACGGCATTCAAACATGTAAATGATGTTATTAATGTCTTACAACTCCTGAGAAACAACACTGACGTCGAATATCTTCATCTCTACGAAAGGTTTTACTGGAAGCAATGGTTTTACTGGAAGAAAATGGTGGTATACTGCAAATGCCACGCGTCGTCGGAATTAATTAAATAGTCCGAACATTCTTGCATTGGATGTATGCACGTATTACAAAATTAATTTGATCATTCCATTTCTTGATCATACAATTCAACAATTGGTTGAAAGGTTTACCAAACATCGTAAAGTAGTATCAGCATTATCTGGTGTGCTACCTTCAAATTTTACTGCCAGTTCTGAAATTGAAGAAGAACTTGAAGTATGGAAAACAGTGATGACAAGTATATCGCCTACCCCGAAATCTAGTTTGGAATGCCTAGATATGTGCGATAAAAACCTTTATCCTAATATTTACACATTACTACAAATCTTGGCTACCATTCCTGTATCCACTGCTACCCCAGAAAGGTCTTTCTCGAGCCTAAGGAGACTGAAAAACAATTTACGAAACACTGCAAGTGAAAACAGACTTAATGGTTTGGCTCTCATGAACGTTCACTATAGAAGAGAAATGCATGCAGATGAAGTAGTGGATATATTTAAAAGAAAAAGCCGAAGATTTTCTTCTTTAATGGTTTTAGATTTAGCGCAGAGGAACGAAATTAATTTAACCATTTCATTTAAAGTTAAAAACTTTATAAATATATCGTAATTTTTCCGATGAATATATAGATATTAAATTTCATGTAAGTATATTTTTGTTCTTTTATTTACTAAACTAACCCCCCTCCCCCCTCCCCCCACCCCCAAAAAACTAAATCCTGGCTACGCCCGTGATGTTATGCCAGGTTTACGACGACTACGAGAAGACTATTATATCCATTTACGAGAATAAAGTAATGGTAATATTAATGATATTTAATTGTAAATTATTACTTATTATTTAAATATTATATTATAGTTTATATCGAATAGAAAGTGAAAAATATGTTTAAAATAATTTACCCAAGATAATTTATTAATTTATAACTTTACATACTTTACAATGAAACATTATTATAAACCCCTAAAACCTCAGTGAAAATTAGTTCTTGTCTAGAGTAAATGAACTGTGTATCAAGTGCATATGTACTATAAAACGCAGAATTGTGTGAGATTTTTGAATTTTATTAATTGTTTTGGCATCACGGTCTACGAGACCGCCGCCACCACTCACGTCATAAAATTTCGCTCGACTACCGGAAGGTTAAATGGGATATAAGTAAAACGGAAGAGAAGGTGAAAAACAGTCTGGTAAAAATGTTTAGCAATAAAGATGCTAATTTTTGGCAATACGGCATAATGAACCTACCATTACGTTGGCAAAAAGTTGTAAATATAAATGGTAATTACAAAATAGGTTAAATAAGTATTTACATAAACTATCTGCATTTCCCTTTCTTTAAAAAAATCTTACGAACTCTGGGGACAACCAGATAATTTTTTTAAGAAATATTTTTATTAATAACATCACACACTTAAAACAAATCACAAGAATATTTTACGACAATAGTTCAGAAAGTTGAGCTATATAAATAAAAATTAATGTTGCTAAGTGCAAAACTCCAGAACGGCTCGACCAATTCGGCTATTTTTTTTTTCGTATGTTCCTTAAGGCACACGGAAAGTTTGAATAAAAATGCGTGGACAATAGTAAAACAACACTTTTCTTTTCACTTAAAAACTAGCTGTCAAACAGTTGACATAAATTATCAACGTCAATCTAAACAAAACAAATATGCCATTCCGTCAAATCTATAAAATACATTTGCAAATAAGTAACAAAAGAAAGTGATATGGCTGTGATTGGAGTTAGTGCTGAGAATTCCATTGATGAAGTTAACCAGTACCAAATGGGCCGTTATGTTACCAGTAATGAAGCAATTTGGCCCATTTTTTCTTTTTCCATTCATGAAAGATACCCCACTGTAGTGCACTTAGCAGTCCACTTAGAAAATGGCCAAAGATTATATTTTACTGCACAGAATGTACTACAACGAGTTATTCAACCACCATCTACAACCTTGACCAGTTTTTTTGATATGTGTCAGAATGATGATTTTGCCCGAACACTGCTATACTCAGAAATGCCAAAATATTATACTTGGAATCAATCCTCAACAATTTCAACGACGGAAACAAGGAAATCCAGTTCCAGGCTACCGCAATATATATTCCACTAATGCCATTGGTCGAATTTATTCAGTCTATCCAAGCAATAAAGAGTGTTTCTATTTGCGATTACTGTTAGTCAATGATCCGGGCCCAACATCATTCCAACATTTACGAACTGTAAATGGTGAATTATGTGGCTCTTACAGAGAAACTTGTCTGGATTTGCAACTGTTAGAAAGTGATTCCCATTGGGATCAAACCTTAAATGATGCTGTAATGTCTTCAAAACCTCAGCAAATACGAACATTGTTTTCTATAATTATATCGACATGCTTCCCGTCAAAACCAATTGATTTATGGATCAAATACGATGATATGTGTGACAATATCTTGCATCAAATGCGCACTAGATCAGGGAATATACGTTTACAATACACAGAAGAAATTTACGAGGCAATAATTGAAGACATGTGCTTGATGATGTCAAACAAAGTATTATCTCAATTAGGCATGGCCGTGCCTAATCGCACAATGCACGACGCTTTTAATCAAGAGTTGTGAAGTGAAAAACGGTATGATGTCGGTGCTTTAAAGCACCGTGCACTTATGAAAGTTGTCAATGATGGCACTGGAGGAATTTACTTTTTGGACGCTCCAGGTGGTACAGGAAAGACTTTTTTGATTTCATTGATTTTAGCAACAATTCGCTCACAAAATAAAATTGCACTCGCACTTGCTTCATCTGGTATTGTAGCCACAGTATTGGAAGGCGGTCGAACAGCCCATTCAGTGAAAAAATTACCATTGAATATTCAAAGCAATGAAACTCCGACCCGCAACATTTCGAAGAACTCAGCAATGGCAAAGGTTTTGCAGCAATGTAAGTTGATAGTGTGGGATGAATGTACGATGGCACATAGAAAGTCTTTGGAGGCATTAGACAGAACTATGAAAGATCTGCGAAACAATCGAAACCTATTTAGTGGAGCGATGATTTTATTAGCAGGCGATTTCCGTCAAACATTACCAGTGATTCCACGGTCAACATCAGTGGATGAACTCAATGCATGTTTAAAGTCCTCCATTTTGTGAAAATACGTCAAGATACTAAATTTAAGTAAGAATATGCGTGTTGAATTTCAAAATGATCGATCTGGAGAAATATTTTCTAAGCAACTCATTGACTTTGGTAATGGTAAAATCCCTGTTGATGATTCGACTGGCTGCATTACATTTCCTGTCGATTTTTGTCAGTTTACTGAAACAACAACCGAGCACATACAAAAGGTGTTCCCAAACGTCACTCAAAATTACAATGATCATTTTTGGTTGAGCGAACGTGCTATATTAGCTGTCAAAAACACGAATGTAAATGAAATAAACTTCAAAATTCAAAATGAAATTGCCGGTGAATTAAAGACATACAAACCGGAATTTTTAAACTCATTGGATTTGCCAGGATTGCCACCCCATAATCTTCAAGTGAAAGTAGGATCGGTAGTCATAATGTTACGAAATATTAACCCATCGCGTCTTTGTAACGGCACACGGCTATCAGTGAAAAATTTACTTAACAATGTAATTGAAGCAAAAATTCTAAAAGGAAAATATAAGGGTGAAGAAGTGTTGGTATCCCAATGATACCAACTGACGTACGATTTGAATTTAAACGACTGCAATTTCTAGTGCGGCTTGCTTTCGCAATGACCATAAATAAATCACAGGGTCAGTTTTTAAGTATATACGGCGTTAATCTTGAAAACCATGCTTCTTTCATGGACAGTTGTAAGTTGCCTGCTCTCACTTTGGGAAACCGTCAGCTTTATTTGTTTACGCGCCAAGTAACCAAACAAAAAATATTGTATATTATAAAGCATCATCAAGTTTATAAAGTATTGCAGTCTACAAAATAGAAAACTTATTTTTGTAAATAATCGTCGTTTATTGTTGAGACATAAATAACGTGATCACTCGGGAATACTTATTTATTTTTTACTATTAACTTTTGACAGAACGAAGTCTGCCCGGGCAGCTAGTCTGTAATATATTTATTGCACATTCGATATTTACATTACACATATTATATTTATTACTCACAAAAAAGTCATCTTTTAGATCAATATAGTATAATCTGTTTACATAAGTGTTCGTGTGAGATATGTGGCAGATAGCTCTTTTTTCTCTAAAATGGTATGGGGCAAACAAATTTTGTTCTTAGAAAAAGAGCACCGAAATTTTTCTAAATGACTGGGTAGAAATGTGAAATGTGAATAAAAGGAAAAGTTTCATTGACTAAAAATCAATAAAAAATATTTCCTTGAATTTGGAGCAGAACGCTGAAAATTATCCAAACAGTAGTCCTTTGCATCGTAGTAACAAGTTCTTTGCATCCGCAAAAGATCACAGTTTGGTGTGAATTTTGGCATGGAGGAGTCATCAGTCCTTATTTCTTTAAAAATGAAGGAGCTGGAAGATTTTTTTTCGGGAATTTGATGGAATCGATGGGGATGACCTTTATTTTCAACAGGATGTCGCACCACCGCATATTTCCCGAATAAACAAGCCCATGTTTACTTATTGTGAGCCAAGTTCAGCAACTCGTTAATTTCACGAAATGGCCCCATCACTTGGCCGTCGAGATCATACGATTTTCCTTTAGATCCTTTAGATTATTTTTTTCTGAGGACATGTGAAAACACAGGTTTATAATAAACCCGTGACTATTGACGACTTGGAAACTAACCTTCGTCAAGCCATAGCCACCATACAGTCCGAAATGTGGGCCAGGGTCATCGAAAATTGGCGCCATTGGATCCATGTCTGCAAAATGAGCCATGGTGGCCATTTGTCTGACATATTATTCAAATCATAAATTGTATATCTGAATCTATTAAATAAAGCTATCGGAATCGATTTTGAGCAAAAAATGTGTTTTATTTAAAATTTGTTAAGAGTTGTTGAAAGTGTCACGAGATAATATGGAGTTGTTGTTTTTAAAGGAAAGTTACACATTATAATTATATAGAAAAAAGAGAGTGATTTGTATAAGTATTGTACTATACTACTATTGTATAGTCCGGTTCAAAATATTTCATTGCCTTTCGGCAAAATGTTAATTGCCGTAAAAAATTTCAATAAAAATATTTCTAGTTTCTTTAAAGGAGCCAGAGTCGGAGTGGTTAATTCTGAATAATTTTGGAAAAAATAAAATATTGTTAAATTATTATTATCACAAACATGATTCATCGATCATCTCAGCTTAGTACCTTACGAACAATATGACAAGTTTGTAAGAGAACTGCTCGTTATCCTACTGTGGTAATCGATTTTGAAACACCAAAAATTTCCAGGTTTTTGGAAAAGGTTTTGCTTACTAGACCTTCGGCGGATATAACAAAAGGTAACGCCTCCACTTTCTGGAGTTTCCATTGATTTTTCAGATCAAATGCAAGATTTCCAGACTTCGTGACCATTTTCATTTCAATTTTTCTGACGTTGTGAGAGAGTGGTATCGCAAAGTCAATTATGAAAGCTCTCCTCCGCTTTTTGTTAATTAGAACAATATCCGGCCTATTATAGTCAACCGTTCGATCTGTTGTAATTGGTCTATCCCAGTAAAGAATGGTATCGGCTAACTCAAGTACGAGGGAAGGCGTGTGCTTGTAATATGGTGGAGGCATCTTATCAAATAGCGAGTGCTTTAAAGCGATTTGCTGGTGTATAGTTTTCGCCAGCTGATTATGCCTGCTTAGGTAAGCATTAGGAGCAAGGACCGGACACCCTCCAATAAGGTGTTCAATTGTTTCTCCCACACCACCGTACTTCCTGCACTTGTCGACAATATCCAGATGTCTTTCATAATTTTTTGTCCTTACTACCTTATCTTGAACAGCTGTCGCGAAGCCTTCTGTTTCTGGATATAATAGTCCATCGGTAAGCCACTTTAGAGCCAAATGTTTGTCAATGGAGTCATCTTCAAGCGATTTAGGATATCTCCCATGTAATGTCTGTTGTTTCCATTCTTGAACGATATCCTTCAGTGCTGTTCTACTATCAACACGATTTTGTCTATTTAGATTCAGCGGGGTGAAACCATGGTCCTTCTTTACAACCAGTTTCATTAGTGTGCTATGTGAACTAATGAAGCGCTCTCTCATCCTATTCTCCTGGTTGAAACAAAGATTCTTGACATTCACAAGCCCTCTGCCTCCCAACTTTGTTGGAATCTATAGCCTTTTTGTAGACGAATTGGGATGTAAGCATCGGAACTTTGTCAATGTTCTTCGTGTCAATCTATCCAGTTCATCAAGATTTGCTTCAGGCCATTTAACAATGCCAAAAGAATATGTTAGAGTTGGCACCGCCCAGCCATTGATCGCTTTAATGAGGTTTCCACCGTTCAGTTTAGTGTTTAGGAGTTTTGTTAGACGTTGTTGGTACAAACTGGAAAATTGTTTCTTTAATAGGCTATGATCAAATTTATCATTTTGAAGCATTCCTAAATATTTGTATGAGTCTTCGGATGCTAGTTCTTGTATACCGCAGACTGTTGAATGTTGTTCTTTTATAATTCCCTTTTGTATGCTGATAGTGGAGTATTTCTCGAGTCCGAATGACATTTTGATATTCCTACTAAATATTTCGACTGTTTTTATTAATGAATTTAGTTTCTCTCTTGTTTTTCCATAGAGTTTTAAGTCGTCCATATATAGTAAATGAGATAGTTTTCTGGAATTTCTCATGCCAAATTTGTAGCCAATATTGCTATTGTTTAGTAACGTGGACATCGGATTCAACGCTAGACAAAACCAAACAGGGAAAAAGGAATCTCCCTGAAATATTCCTCTTTCGATATTTGTTGTTCCAATGTACTGTTGGTGAACAAGTAAATTAGTCTTCTATTTACTCATGAGATACCTTTAAGAGTTTGTAATCTGTGGCCAAATTTTGTAGATGTTCAAAACTTCTAATAACCAATCATGTGGGGTAATATCGAAAGCCTTCTTGTAATCTATATAGCACATATTCAAGTTGCACTTTTTTTCCGCGCTTGCTCAAGAACTACAGCATCAATCGTCAGTTACTCTTTGCATCCCATACTTGCTCTAATACACCCTTTTTGCTCATCTTCAAATATGTTATTATAGTCACAATGTTGGTAAATTTTTTCATTGAGCAGGGCTGTGAATAATTTATACAACACGGATACACATGTTATCGGTCTATAGTTACTGGGTTGGTTAGCATCACCCTTTTTATATAACAAATATGTATTTCCCTCCATCAGAAAGTCGGGGAAAGTATCAGAATTCACCATTATTTCTTTAAATGCATCAGCAAGTACCTGGTAAACAGCTGTGAAGTTTTTGATCCAGAAGTTGTGTAGTCCATCTGGCCCAGGCGTCTTCCAGTTTTGAGTTTTCTTGATGGCAGTGCAGATGTCAATCGCTTCAAGACCGTTGAATTCCATTTGTGGAAGTGCATCAGTCTGTTTTCGAATTGTTGCAACCCACGGGGCTATTTTTTCATAACCATCAGATCTTTTCCAGACAGATTTCCAGTATTTCTCAAAGGTAGATACATTCACATTTTCAAGTTTTGACTGGTTACCCTGAGCTTCTAGTTCTCTATAAAACTTCTTCTGGCTATTTTGAAACATTGCATTTTGGTGTTTCCGTTTTCTATATTATTGTATCTGGCTAGTCTGGCTCCCTTCGTTTTAGCCTTCTGTCTAAATCGATCTTTCAGGTCTAATAATTTCTCGCGAATGTTTGAATCTTCAAATTAAATTTTTTAACAATTATTTTCATTTTTTTCGTTACCTTGCTAGATGTATTTCCAGCAAGATACTCAGAAATAATGTCAACCTTCGCCCGAAAATCATTGATATCAGTTTCTAGGCGCTTTTTCCCGGCAGGTGTATCTTTTTGGATATTACGCCTTGTCGCATTGAGGGTGCAAGTTTTTTGACCTGAAACCTCGATTACAGTTACTGCTGCACAATACAATGCAAGATGTATGTCGCTAAGATTCATTGTCCCCGATAAATGCGATTCCAAAACTTTATTGACCTGCATTATAGTAAAGCTAGATTTTGCAATGTTGCGCAGTATCGGTAATTTTGGCCTATTTTGTGGATTTGAGCAAGTAAAATGGGCCGAGAGACTGTAAAACCTTTCTCGTATGTTAGTAAAGTTTCCATTTATGGCTTCTGTTTCTTCATTTTGAGTTGATGATGCTTCTGTTGTTAGGACTGGAGTTCGTACTACCGGTTGGTTCTCTATGTTCAAGTTAAGGACAATCATGTCATTTTTTTGAGGTGGGTCATATGTAATGTTTTGGTGTAATTTATTACCGATTTCTCTCTTGATGTTCATTAATTCCGTTTCGGTAAGATATTTATTTCTTAATATAAGATTTTTACGATCTGCTAAGTTTTGTTCCGATAACTGTGTTTCAGCAAACCTCTTCTTATATTCTTGGTGAAGTGCACTTTTCCATCCAGGTAGCGGTTTATCTGCACACTGGTTCATGTAATAATAGGCACTCATTACTTCAATATTCATTTCACGTGTCCATCTAACACGTGGAGTGCACTCGGTCCTACTGACAGCCCTCGTTAGGGGGGCGAGCTAGCTGGTACCTGATTATTAGCTCCTGCTTTTTGTTGGGTTTGTATTGAAGTCTCTGGTGTTGATTGACTTTTATATTCCAATTATGGATGGATTTTTTCAGTTACCTTGTTCATTGCCATTCTTGTGGTGCCATAGAGTTGGGAGTTGCCACTCGTTCCAGACTCACCAACCCCGGACAAATTCTCCCGACGGTTCCGAAGGGTTCTTGTCCACAAAACCCTACCGCCTTGTATAATATCATTATATTTTTCATTTTCCATAAAAAAAATATGGGTTCAAGGGAAAAAACGGTCACCCAAGGCAGAGCTCCGATTTACCATGGGAAATACTACCTACTATACTAATACTATAATACATGGGTATTTACTATACTAATGTATTGTATGGGAAATACTATACTAATACTATAATACATGGGTATTTACTACCGGGGGGCGCTAGGTATCCGGAGACATCGTTAGAGATACTTTAACCCTGTGCCATTCAGCTCCTCGGCACGATGGATTTCCACCTTGAGGTTGGGTTTATTTTCCAGAGGTGTGCTCCTCTCAGTTCGGAAAGGTGGTGGCGCCACTCACCAAGCGGTCTATCCGTCCCCTGCCCCTTTATTATTATTATTGTTCTGCTCATCCTTACTGTAGAATCTCAGCTCATGCTGGCCGGTATTCCAATGCCAAGATGAAAAAGCAATTCAGCTCCTCTCATCCTAGCATAATATCTTACGAACAATGTGACACGTCTGCAAGAGCACGGCACGCTGTCCCACTATGGCAATCGATCTCGAGATCCCGAGGCTCTCGAGGTTCTTTGAAAATCTCTTACTTATCAGGCCTTCGGCGGATATAACGAAGGGCACTACATCTACCTTACTCTTATTATTATTATTATTATTATTATTATTATTATATATTATATTATATTATTATATTATTATATTATTATATTATATTATATATTATATTATTATATTATTATTATATCCTCGTACTGAACTCAGCATCTCAGCCTAGGCTGGTCTATATTACAATGCCAAAATGAGAAAGCAATTCAACTCCTCTCACTTAGCATAAAATTTTACGAACAATGTGGCACGTCTGCAAGAGCACTGCACGTTGTCCCACTATGGTAATCGATTTTGAGATACCAAGGTTCTTCAAATTTTTTGAAAAGTTCTTACTTATTAGGCCTTCGGCGGATATAACAAAAGGCACTATCTCTACCTTATGCAGTTTCCACTGGTTTTTCAAATCGTACGCAAGGTTTTCATACTTAGTGGTTTTCTCCAACTCGGTTTTCCTGATATTATGAGAGAGTGGCACTGCGATGTCAATTATAAAAGCCCTTTTCTCCTTTTTAGAAATTAGAACAATGTCTGGTCTATTATAATCGACCGTTCGATCTGTTGTGATTGGTCTGTCCCAGTATAGGATTGCATCAGATGATTCCAATACGGGAGAAGGTGAGTACTTATAATATGGAGCAGGTGCGTTATCTAATAGTGAATACTTTAATGCAATTTGCTGATGTATAATTTTCGCCAGCTGATTATGTCTTCCTAAATAAGCATTAGGGGCTAGAACTGCACACCCACCGATAAGGTGTTCAATCGTTTCCCCCACTATACCGCACTTCCTACATCGGTCGACAACATCCATGTGTAGTATATGCTTTTCATAGTTCCGTGTTCTTACTACCTTATCTTGAATAGATGTCGCAAAACCTTCTGTTTCTGGGTACAACAGGCCATCGGTCAGCCATTTTAGAGACAATGGTCCATCAATGATATCATCCTCGAGTGACTTTGGATACCGTCCATGCAGTGTCTGTTGTTTCCATTCACGGACACAATCCGTAAGTGTTGTTCTACCATCAACACGATTCAATTTATCTAGGTTCAAAGGGGTGAAACCCCGGTCCTCCTTAGCAACCAACCTCATTAGCGTGCTGCTTGAATTAATGAAGCGTTCTCTCATCTTACTCTCCTGGTTCAGACAAAGGTTCTTAATGTTCACGAGGCCTCTGCCTCCCAACTTTCTTGGAATGTACAGTCGCTTCATAGATGAATTTGGATGCAGACATCGGAATTTTGTCAATGTTCGACGTGTTAATCTATCCAGTCCATCAAGGTCTGTTTCTGACCATTTAACAATACCAAAGGAATAGGTCAGAGTTGGCACTGCCCATCCATTGATCGCTCTAATCAGGTTTCCACTGTTCAGTTTGGTATTTAAAAGTTTTGTAAGCCTCTTTTCGTACATAGTAGAAAAGTCTTTCTTTAACTGGCTATGGTTAAATTTCTCGTTTTGAGGTATACCTAAATATTTATAGGATTCTTCTGGTGCCAGTTGTTGTATGTTACAGTGTGTTGAATGTTGATTGTTGACTATTCCTTTTTGAATGCTAATGGTAGAGCATTTATCAAGTCCGAATGACATCTTGATATCCCTACTAAATTCTTCGACCATTTTTATTAAGGAGTTTAGTTTTTCTCTAGTTTCTCCATAGAGTTTAAGGTCATCCATATATAGTAGGTGTGAGAGCTTTCGTGGATTCCTCATGTTTAGTTTATATCCTATATTACTGTTGTTCAGTAATGTAGACATAGGGTTTAGGGCTAGACAAAACCAAACTGGAGAAAAGGAATCTCCCTGAAAAATTCCTCTCTCGATATTCGCAGTTGTAATGCATTGTTGGTCGATAAAGAGATTTGTTTTCCATTTCCCCATTAGGCACCTTAAGGAGTTAATGATGGGAGGGCTTATTTTATAAATCTTCAGGACTTCTAGTAACCAATCGTGTGGAACACTATCGAAGGCTTTCCTGTAGTCTATATAGCAGATGTTTAGGTTGCGTTTTCTTTTCCGCGCTTGTTCGAGAACTACAGCATCGATCGTTAGCTGTTCCTTGCATCCCATACTTGCTCTTATACATCCTTTCTGCTCTTCTTCAAAAATATTGTTTTCATCACAATGTTTGTAAATTTTTTCATTGATTAGGGCTGTCAACAATTTATAAAATACTGACAGACACGTGATGGGTCTGTAGTTATTGGGTTGCTTAGCATCACCCTTTTTGTACAGAAGATATGTATTGCCTTCCATTAAAAAAAAAAAATTCGGGAAAGTATCAGGATTTATCATTACCTCTTTAAATGCACTAGCAAGTGGGCGGTGGGCCGCCGTAAAGTTTTTAATCCAGAAGTTATGTAGTCCATCTGGTCCAGGAGCTTTCCAGTTATGAGTTTTCTTGACGGCGGTGCAAATGTCAGTCGCCGTGAAATCGTTAAACTCCATTTCTGGGAGAGCAGTTGTGTGCTGTTCAATTGTTTTAATCCAAGGTGCCGCTTTTTCATAATCATCTGATCTTTTCCAAACCGATTGCCAATATTCTGCAAAGGAGGACATGTCCACCTTCTCAAGTTCTGACCTGCTACTGCCTTGTTCGAGCTCTCTATAAAATTTCTTTTGACTATTTATGAATTCTGAATTTTGGTGCTTTCGTTTTTTTAGCTCGTTATATCTTGCTAGCCTAGCCCCTTTAGATTTAGCTTTCTGTCTAAACCGATCTTTAAGATCCAATAATTTTTCGGAAAAGTTTGGATCGTCGAAGCCAATGCCAGATTTATTGGCAATTGTTTTTATTTTTTTCATTACTTTACTTGATCGATTACCAGAAAGGTATTCTGAGATGACGTCGACTTTCCTTCGGAAATCATCGATATTGTTTTCAAGGCGTGTTTTCCAGGCAGGCGTATTTATCTGGAAATTATGCCTGCTCGTACTGGGGGTGTATGTTTTTTGGCCTGAAATTTCGATCGCAGTCACTGCTGCACAGTACAACGCAAGATGTATATCACACAGATCTAGTATCCCAGCCAGATGTGATTCCAGAACTTTATTGATCTGCATTAGAGTAATACGAGCTTTTGTAATATTTCGCAGTATTGGAATTTTTGGTCTATTTAGTGGATTTGACCCAATAAAATGGGCCAAATTACTGTAAAACTTCTCTCGTACATTAGACAAGTTCTGTTGTAAGGTCACTTCCTCATTGCTAGACGGTGAGGCCTCCGGTGGAAAATTAGGAGTTTGTTCTATAGGCTGGGCCTGTGTAGTTAAGGTGAGGACGCCTATATTATCTTCTTCATGTTGCTGATATGTAACGTTCTGGTGTAATTCATTACCAACTTCTCTCTTGACATTCATTAGTTCTGTTTCGGTGAGATACTTTTTATTTAAAATTATATTTTTACGGTCGGCTAAGTTTTGCTCAGACAACCGAGTTCCAGGGAACCTCTTCTTATATTCTTGATAGAGTGCATTTCTCCATCCAGGAAGCGGCTTATCTCCGCACTGGTTCACGTAATAGTAGGTACGCATTACCTCAATATTCATTTCGCGTGTCCATCTGATACGTGGAGTGCGTTCAGTTCTAGTGGCAGCCCTCCTTATGGGGGGCGAGCCAGCAAGAACCGGGACATTTCCGTTTTCCATTTCATTATTAATCTGCATTCTGCACTGATCTTGTGATGAAGTGCTCGGTGGTGCGAGTCTTTGATTTTCAAATTGTTGCTCGGGTACCTTTTTCGTTGCCATTCTTGTGGTGCCATAGAGTTGAGAACTGCCACTCGCTCCAGATTCACCAACCCCGGACAAATTCTGCCGACGGTTCCGAAGGGTTCTTGTCCGCAAAACCCTACCGCCTTGTATAATACCATTATCTGTTTCAGTCTCCATAAAAAAAAATTTTTGGGTTCAAGGGAAAAACGGTCACCCAAGGCAGAGCCCCGATTTACCTTAGGAAAGCTATTTACTACCGGAGGGCGCTAGGTATCCGGAGACATCGTTCGAGACACTTTAACCCTGTGCCATTCAGCTCCTCGGCACGATGGATTTCCACCTTGAGCTTGGGGATTTTTTTTTTTTTTTTTTTTTTTTTTTTTTTTTTCCAGAGGTTTACTCCTCTCAGCTCGGGAAGGTGGTGGCGCCACTCACCAAGCGGATTATGTGCCCCCTGCCTTATATTATTATATTATTATTATTATTATTATTCTGCTCATCCTTACTATAGAATCTCAGCTCATGCTGGCCGGTATTCCAATGCCAAGATGAAAAAGCAATTCAGCTCCTCTTACCCTAGCATAATATCTTACGAACAATGTGACACGTCTGCAAGAGCACGGCACGCTGTCCCACTATGGCAATCGATCTCGAGATCCCGAGGCTCTCGAGGTTCTTTGAAAATCTCTTACTTATCAGGCCTTCGGCGGATATAACGAAGGGCACTACATCTACCTTACTCAGTTTCCACTGGTTCTTCAAGTCGTATGCCAGATTTTCATACTTTGTGGATTTTTCTATCTCAGTTTTTCTAATGTTGTGAGATAGTGGCACTGCGATGTCAATTATAAAAGCCCTCTTGTCCTTTTTGTTGATTAGAACAATATCCGGCCTGTTATAATCAACCGTTCGATCAGTAGTGATTGGTCTGTCCCAGTAAAGAATGGTATCGGATGATTCAAGTACAGGAGAAGGCGAGTACTTATAATATGGAGGAGGTGCATTTTCTAATAGCGAGTATTTTTTTGCAATTTGTTGATGTATAATTTTTGCCAGCTGATTATGCCGTCCTAAATAAGCATTAGGAGCAAGGGCCGGGCAACCGCCAATAAGGTGCTCAATTGTTTCCCCCAAAGTACCGCACTTCCTGCACTTATCGACTACGTCCAAATGCAGTATGTGCTTTTCATAGTTTTTGTTCTTGTTACTCTATCTTGAATAGATATCGCGAAACCTTCTGTTTCTGGGTACAAGAGTCCATCGGTCAGCCACTTCAGAGACAATTGTTCGAGAGACAATTGTTCAGAGACAATATTATTATTCTGCTCATCCTTACTGTAGAATCTCAGCTCATGCTGGCCGGTATTCCAATGCCAAGATGAAAAAGCAATTCAGCTCCTCTCACCCTAGCATAATATCTTACGAACAATGTGACACGTCTGCAAGAGCACGGCACGCTGTCCCACTATGGCAATCGATCTCGAGATCCCGAGGCTCTCGAGGTTCTTTGAAAATCTCTTACTTATCAGGCCTTCGGCGGATATAACGAAGGGCACTACGTCTACCTTACTCAGTTTCTACTGGTTCTTCAAGTCGTATGCCAGATTTTCATACTTTGTGGATTTTTCTATCTCAGTTTTTCTAATGTTGTGAGATAGTGGCACTGCGATGTCAATTATAAAAGCTCTCTTGTCCTTTTTGTTGATTAGAACAATATCCGGCCTGTTATAATCAACTGTTCGATCAGTAGTGATTGGTCTGTCCCAGTAAAGAATGGTATCGGATGATTCAAGTACAGGAGAAGGCGAGTACTTATATGGAGGAGGTGCATTTTCTAATAGCGAGTATTTTTTTGCAATTTGTTGATGTATAATTTTTGCCAGCTGATTATGCCGTCCTAAATAAGCATTAGGAGCAAGGGCCGGGCAACCGCCAATAAGGTGCTCAATTGTTTCCCCCAAAGTACCGCATTTCCTGCACTTATATATATATGTATATATATACATATATATATATATATATATATATATATATATATATATATATATATATATATATATATATATATATGCTGGAAACCGCAGGAATAAAATTTCTTATTCAAACACAAAGAAAAACACGAAAGAACAAAAAAGTTAAAAATCAAGCCATAGTCATAGCCATCAGATGTGTCAACTAACAGGTAACAATGTATGGACGAAAAGAAAAATTTGGACTAATGAATATATTAGTACGATGGGTACCAATAGGTTCGTTAGAATACCAACAAACCACTTTCTAATGGGACGTCAATCAGTTGACGTACCACAAAAACTATAAAATGGCATCCTATTACAACCACTCTGAAGAAAAACAGGCGAAATGGTGTCTATATAAAAGAAGAAGAAGTTGTACATATATACATTTATTTTAATGAATATTTATAAATACTACTTGTTTTTTACTAACTTGCTATTGCTCTACTGCTCTACTTCACTACTCTCACTTTCCTTACATACTATTTTCAACTTGGTGTTCATTTTTTGTTTTGCGAGACTCGTTCCCTAAATTTTCGTACTAATGTTACACTTTTTGAAAATGTCCATTCTTTTTTCATGAACAATACAGGTAGTATAGTGCGGTTCAAGATATATCTGTGACCGCATGGCTGCAATAAATCGTTAACAACCCCTGTCGTAACGAAACCCGGCAAAGTTGCAAAAAAACGTAAACAGGGCCGGGCCTAATAAAATAAAAGGTAAAAAGATAAAAATATTTTTATATCTGGTTTAGTAGTTTCGAAATATTTTAGTTTAGTTCGCATTCTTTTCTTAAACAGTGCAGTTCAATAATTTCGATCGTATTTTTATTATTTCAAATGTGCTAAAAATATGGAGTTCTTGGCAAGATAATGATCATTGTGCCTCCGGTAGTGCTAATTTTAAAAGAAAACATTTATCGGCCGATGCTAAGCAAATTGTTAAAAATGTGTATGCTTCTTTTTTAAATAGGGGGCTTAATGTAAATGCAGCCGCAGTATAAATGTCTTCATTAACGAAAACGCCCTTGTCTATAGTTAAAGATATTGTGATGAAGCCAATTAAAGCCAAAAAAGTTCGTAGTGATTCTGGTAAAAGCAAATGTTTTGACGAAAGTGACAAAGACTTAATTCGAATAAAAATGTATGCTATGTGTGAAGAGCAAACTGTGCCTGCAATACATTCATTGCAACAGCGACTAAGAAAAGATGAAACCAACATTCTTTGCAGTAGAACTAGCCCCCGGAGAATATTATCTCTAATGGGTTTTGCATGTCGGACCATTAATAAAAGACAAATATTAATGGAATCACAACGATTGCGACGATGGTGGTTTGACTACTTATACTCTACTTAAACTCTATAAAAAATACAGATTAGAAAATCGTCCCATTATCTACCTGGATGAAACATGGTTCGATACACATGAGACGCCAGTTAAAGGATGGGTAGATATATCAAGAAAATGCCAAACCAAAACCTCAGTAAACAAGGGAAAAAGAATTACAATTTTACATGCTGGTTCCGAGGATGGATGGGTACCAAATTGTTTACGGTTGTCCTCCAAAAATATTAAACATTCATCTTTGGACTACCATGACGACACCAAAGGAGAACTTTTTGAAGATTGGTTTATAAATAGCCTTTTGCCCAATGTGCCTAAGGAAAGCGTAATTGTAATGGACAATGCTAGTTATCATAACGGCCAAAAAAATAAAATTTCTAATGCAACTAACACTAAATTGGAAATTCAAAACTATATGTTAAAAAACGATATATACTTCGAAAATACATATACAAATGTGATGTTCTAGAAATATTAGTCAGACATTTAGTATTAAAAAGGAATATAGATGTGATACCATTGCTGCCGATATATGACATACGGTTTAACGCCTTCCCACATACTACTGTAGTTTTGATCCAATTGAGCATATGTGGCATTAGGTCAAATCGAATGTTAGAGCAGAAAACATTTATCCGACTCAAAGTGCAAGTGCTGCAACATTAATTAGGAAGGTTATAGTTAGTATTCTCAAAGAAAGTTGGATAAATTCGAATAACCATGTTATAAAAATAGAAGATTTCACTTATTATTAATGTAGATCAAAGTGACAGTGAGAGTGAAACCGAATTCAATAAATTCAAAATACATAAATCAATAAACAATGTTTTAGTCATATATAATAATAATAATAATAATAATAATAATAATAATAATAATAATAATAATAATAAAAATAATAAAATAAAAAATACACCTGTCTGGAAAACGCGCCTTGAAAACAATATCAATGAGTTCCGGAGGAAAGTTGACATTATCTCAGAGTATCTTTCTGGTAATCAGTCAAATAAAGTAGCGAGAAAAGCAAAAATAATTGCCAATAAATCTGGCATTGACTTCGATGATTCAAACCTGACAGAAAAATTGTTGGATCTAAAAGATCGGTTTAGGCAAAAAGCTAAATCGAAAGGAGCCAGGCTAGCAAGATATAATGAACTAGAAAAGCGAAAACATCAAAATTCAGTATTTGCAAACAGCCAAAAGAAATTTTATAGACAACTCGAAGCAGAAGGTAACAGCAAGTCAGAACTTAAGAATATCGATGTGTCTTCCTTTGCGGAATATTGGAGATCGGCTTGGAAAAAATCAGACGGCTACGAAAAATTGGCTCCTTGGGTTAAAACCATTCAAGAACAGACAAATGCTCTCCCAGATATGGAGTCTAACGATTTCACAGAGATTGACATTTGCACTGCTGTCAGGAAGACTCACAACTGGAAGGCGCCTGGGCCAGATGGATTGCATAACTTCTGGATTAAAAGCTTTACAGCCGCCTATCCCGTACTTGCAAATGCATTTAAAGAGGTTTTAATAAATCCAGACACTTTCCCTGACTTTCTAATGGAGGGCAATACATACCTACTGTTCAAAAAAGGGGACGTTAAGCAACCCAATAACTACAGACCAATCACATGTCTGTCCGTGTTATATAAACTGTTCACAGCCCTACTCAATGAAAAAATCTACCAACATTGTGATAAAAACAACATTTTTGAAGAAGAACAGAAAGGATGTATAAGAGCAAGTATGGGCTGCAAGGAACAATTGACGATCGATGCTGTAGTTCTTGAGCAAGCGCGAAAAAGAAAACGCAACTTAAATATCTGCTATATAGACTACAAGAAAGCATTCGATAGTGTCCCTCACGATTGGCTGGTAGAGGTTCTGAATTTCTATAAAATTAGCCCCCAGATTATTAATTCTTTAAAGTACCTGATGGGGAAGTGGAAAACGAATCTTTTTGTCGGCCAACAATGCATTGCAGCTACAAATATCGAGAGGGGAATTTTTCAGGGAGATTCCCTTTCTCCAATTTGGTTCTGTTTAGCATTGAACCCTTTGTCCACACTACTCAACAACAGCAATATTGGATATAAACTTAACATGAGGAATCCAAGAAAGCTCTCTCATCTACTATATATGGATGACCTTAAATTATATGGAGAAACTAGAGAAAAATTAAACTCATTGATAAAAACGGTTGAAACATTCAGTAGGGATATCAGAATGTCATTCGGACTGGACAAATGCTCTACCATTAGTATACAGAAGGGAAAGGTTCAGAGTCAACATTCAACACTTTGTAACATACAACAACTAGCACCAGAAGAATCCTACAAATATTTAGGAATACCCCAAAAGCATAAACTTGATCATAACCAGTTAAAGAAGGACTTTTCCACTCTATACCAAAAGAGACTTACAAAACTTTTAAACACCAAACTGAACGGAGGAAACCTCATTAGAGCGATCAACGGTTGGGCGGTGCCAACTCTGACATATTCTTTTGGCATAGTTAAATGGTCAGAAACTGACCTTGATGAACTCGATAGGTTGACGCGCCGAACATTGACAAAGTTCCGATGCCTGCATCCAAACTCATCTACGAAAAGACTATACATCCCAAGAAAGTTGGGGGGTAGAGGCCTTGTAAACGTAAAAAATCTCTGTCTCAATCAAGAAAATAGAATGAGAAAACACTTCCTTGATTCAAACAGTACGTTAATGAAATTGGTTGCAAATGAGGATCGGGGTTTGACCCCACTGAACCTAAATAAACAAAATCGTATTGATAGCAGAACAACACTCACGGACTGTGTTCGAGAATGGAAAGGACAAACATTGCACGGAAGGTTCCCTAAGTCACTCGAAGATGACACCATTGACGAACAATTGTCTCTGAAGTGGCTGACCGATGGACTCTTGTACCCAGAAACAGAAGGTTTCGCGATATCTATTCAAGATAGGGTAACAAGAACAAAAAACTATGAAAAGCACATACTGCATTTGGACGTAGTCGATAAGTGCAGGAAATGCGGTACTTTGGGGGAAACAATTGAGCACCTTATTGGCGGTTGCCCGGCCCTTGCTCCTAATGCTTATTTAGGACGGCATAATCAGCTGGCAAAAATTATACATCAACAAATTGCAAAAAATACTCGCTATTAGAAAATGCACCTCCTCCATATTATAAGTACTCGCCTTCTCCTGTACTTGAATCATCCGATACCATTCTTTACTGGGACAGACCAATCACTACTGATCGAACGGTTGATTATAACAGGCCGGATATTGTTCTAATCAACAAAAAGGACAAGAGGGCTTTTATAATTGACATCGCAGTACCACTATCTCACAACATTAGAAAAACTGAGATAGAAAAATCCACAAAGTATGAAAATCTGGCATACGACTTGAAGAACCAGTGGAAACTGAGTAAGGTAGATGTAGTGCCCTTCGTTATATCCGCCGAAGGCCTGATAAGTAAGAGATTTTCAAAGAACCTCGAGAGCCTCGGGATCTCGAGATCGATTGCCATAGTGGGACAGCGTGCTGTGCTCTTGCAGACGTGTCACATTGTTCGTAAGATATTATGCTAGGGTGAGAGGAGCTGAATTGCTTTTTCATCTTGGCATTGGAATACCGGCCAGCATGAGCTGAGATTCTACAGTAAGGATGAGCAGAATAATAATAATAGTACGTAGTAATAGGACGTAGTCGATAAGTGCAGGAAATGCGGTACTTTGGGGGAAACAATTGAGCACCTTATTGGCGGTTGCCCGGCCCTTGCTCCTAATGCTTATTTAGGACGGCATAATCAGCTGGCAAAAATTATACATCAACAAATTGCAAAAAAATACTCGCTATTAGAAAATGCACCTCCTCCATATAAGTACTCGCCTTCTCCTGTACTTGAATCATCCGATACCATTCTTTACTGGGACAGACCAATCACTACTGATCGAACAGTTGATTATAACAGGCCGGATATTGTTCTAATCAACAAAAAGGACAAGAGAGCTTTTATAATTGACATCGCAGTGCCACTATCTCACAACCAAACACCAAGTTGAAAATAGTATGTAAGGAAAGTGAGAGTAGTGAAGTAGAGCAGTAGAGCAATAGCAAGTTAGTAAAAAACAAGTAGTATTTATAAATATTCATTAAAATAAATGTATATATGTACAACTTCTTCTTCTTTTATATAGACACCATTTCGCCTGTTTTTCTTCAGAGTGGTTGTAATAGGATGCCATTTTATAGTTTTTGTGGTACGTCAACTGATTGACGTCCCATTAGAAAGTGGTTTGTTGGTATTCTAACGAACCTATTGGTACCCATCGTACTAATATATTCATTAGTCCAAATTTTTCTTTTCGTCCATACATTGTTACCTGTTAGTTGACACATCTGATGGCTATGACTATGGCTTGATTTTTAACTTTTTTGTTCTTTCGTGTTTTTCTTTGTGTTTGAATAAGAAATTTTATTCCTGCGGTTTCCAGCATATATATATATATATATATATATATATATATATATATATATATATATATATATATATATATATATGTATATATATACATATATATATATATATATATATATATATATATATATATATATATATATATATATATATATATATGTATATATATACATATATATATATATATATATATATATATATATATATATATATATATATATATATATATATATATATATATATATATATATATATACCAGGTGTCCCATTAAGGATGGATCGCGGACGTATCTTGAAAACTATTTATCCCACAGCTTTGGGGAAAAAATATTATACTAAAACTGACCGTGAGAAATTCACCAAAAATATGTTTAAGCTTCTAAAACGACCGCAAGAAGGCGTGACGAGCTAAACATTTTTAAAAATCAAATTTTTTGTGTATTTTCAAGTGTTAACCGAGTAAGAAAAATTCTCAGTTATAATTAGCAAACTGTCTCCTACAACTTTGTTTTATGACATTTGTCGTAACTTCGCGAATAAAGAAGTGGGGGGAGTTTTACCTATTTAGATAAAAAGTCGTCTAATGTCCGTTTGCCTAAACCGATTTTCCTCAATTTGGATTCATTTAAAAGGCAATTGCTGGGACAATCAGATAATCTGAGAGATAAATTATTTAGTTTATAAATGAAACCGCGAGGTGGCGTTACATTCAACAATAGCTTTTTTGAAGTTTTGTTCAGTTTTTTCAAATGGAATGGTACAGCTTTTATTACATGGTTAGAAAGGTAATTTAAAGAGGAATCATCCAGTGAAAACCCGAAATCGATATCTCTGACATGTCAAGAGATATTTCGAATTTTTCGTAAAGTGTGAAGGAAGGCAAACATTAGGTTAATATTTTTTTTAACTTAATGCAGGTAGTAGTGAAATAATAACTGATTTTTTTCAGAAAAATCGAAATATCTTTTGACATGTCAGAGATATCGATTTCGGGTTTTCACTGGATGATTCCTCTTTAAATTACCTTTCTAGCCATGTAATAAAAGCTGTACCATATTAAGACCAATTTTTAATTTAATATTACAGTAAAAATTAAAACTAACTGATTTTTTCAGAAAAATCGAAATATCTCTTGACATGTCAGAGATATCGATTTCGGGGTTTCCTGGATGATTCCTGTTTAAATTACCTTTCTAGCCATGTAATAAAAGCTTTACCATTCCATTTGAAAAAACTGAACAAAACTTCAAAAAAACTATTGTTGAATGTAACGCCATCTCGCGGTTTCATTTATAAACTAAATAATTTATCTCCCAGATTATCTGAGGAAAATCGGTTTAGGCAAACGGACATTAGACGACTTTTTATCTAAATAGGTAAACCTCCCCCCCCCCCCCCCCCACTTCTTTATTCGCGAAGTTACGACAAAATGTCATAAAACAAAGTTTTAGGAGACAGTTTGCTAATTATAACTGAGAATTTTTCTTACTCGGTTAACACTTGAAAATACACAAAAAAAATTATTTTTAAAAATGTTTAGCTCGTCACGCCCTCTTGCGGTCGTTTTAGAAGCTTAAAAATATTTTTGATGAATTTCTCACGGTCAGTTTTAGTATAATATTTTTTTCCGCAAAGCTGTGGGATAAATAGTTTTCAAGATACGGCCGCGAACCATCCTTAATGGGACACCTGGTATATATATATATATATATATATATATATATATATATATATATATATATATATATATATATATATATATATATTTATATATATATATATATATATATATATATATATATATATATATATATATATATATATATATATATATATATATATGCAGTATCAGGTTTCCTTGGACTACGTCCAATGAAACAACAGTGGTTGAATGTCATCATTCACCCAACATCAAGAATAGGGAGACCCTATCCCCAGCCAACAACTGATGTTTTCGCCGAAACTGGATCATTTTTGTAAATCAGGAATCTTTTTGTAATCATAATTTTTCTTTTCTATAAAACTGATTGTATCTTTCATTTCAAATAACCAGTATGATATGTTGTTGATGTATTTTAATAACTCCATTTTTTTTTTCATTTTTCAACTAAGGGCTACTATGTTAAGGGCAACAATTCATGAACCACTTTCGTAAGAGTTCGTACGAAAACGGTTCGTACGATTTTTATTATACCATCGAAAGCGAAAGAGAAGTATCCTTTAAAGTGGAACACTTTTTGAAGAATGTGGAATGAACAATGGAAAAAAAAGAAAGAAATGGGATATTACTTGTATTGTATGTCCGTCAGGGTTAAATCCCTCGAAATAAAAAAGCTTATATAACGAGTGTTTTAAATTTACCGCTTTTTTAGTTCTAGAATAAAATAGAGGTGGAGTTGTGAATTTGCTTAGGTCTAATCTCATTTCAGAAGTGTAGTGTATGATATTAATAAAAATGGAGTCGTACACAATACAACATGTTAATATTTTTGAATTATTTTAAGAAAATGGACGTTTAGTGAAACAGTTTTAAAAAACATTTATGATATTTACAGTTTGCACAATCGTCCATCTGAAAGCAGCAATTATTAAAAAATTTCAAGAAACTGGTTCGGTGGAAGATAAAGGAAGAGCGATGTATAGTCGTAGTGGCATTCACAAGAGCATATTGATTTGGTACGTGAAAGTGAAGACCCAGAAGTTTCAATTAATCACTGTTCACAACAATTTGGACTCAGTGAATCCACAACATAGTGTATTTTATGAAAGGATTTCTTATTGTATGCTCTGAAGGTAAATAAGGTTCAAATAACACTGGAGGTAAAGCCACTGGATCATTTAAAATGTCGTTCATTTGTCAATTAGATCAAAGAATAAACATATAGTTTTTCTTAAAAGAATCATCTCTTCAGATGAACCACGAAGATTTTGAAACGAAACGAAACCTTCTCTAACTCATCCTAAACGAGTTACTCTTGTGCATTATGATCAGTAGGTGTAAATGAGTCGTATTTTTTTTGCAGAATGCTGCTAATAATATTGTAACAGTGAATGGTATTCTATAACGTTAGATGATAACTGGATTTTCGTGGGCCGAGTTGAATAATATTGATCTGGATGATATGTGGTTTCAACAGGAGGGCGCTACACCTCACTCCACTAATGAAATCATTGATTTATTGGCAACCAAGATCATTTGATTTGACACCGTTGGACTATTTTCTTCAGGATTACCAAGTCAGGTCTATAAGAACAATTCACAATCGATTCCTGAACTAAAGAATGAAATTATTCGAGGCATTGGTAAGATAGAGCCACGATTAGGCCAAAATGCCATCCAAAATTTTAACAAAAGAGTGGACGTCTGTGGAGCTGCAAGAGGTGGTCATTTGGGAGATTCGAGTTTAAATGTCAAACACTATGCTTGAATTATCAATAAAAAGTTTTTTGAAATCAACGCAACTTCTGTTTTTTATTCAAGATTAAAAAAAATACTGAATAAAAAGATCTTTTATTATAATTATAATAGTTTGAATTTTAGTTATATCCATTTTTGAGAAAACTGAACTGAACCTCACGACACGGTGCCGTGCCGTTTTGTGTGAAAAGTCTCATTCGCCTCTTCACTTTACTAATTGAATCTTGGACGTACGTTAAAAAAAATGTACGTCCAAAATCGTTATGTATAAAACGATTGTAAGGCGGAGGTTCAACAGCACTGTTAGTTAGAGCGGTAGCGGATTCGACTACCACTCTCGGTGTGGATGTTTGTGACTTTGTTGTATGTTTGTGACTTTGTTGTATGTTTGTGACTTTGTTGTATGTTTATGAATGTTTCTAGATAACAGGGTAAAATCTAACAAGGAATCACCACTCAGTCGTGCCCGTTTGCGACCGAGTAAGACCGGATGCCTTCTAAGAGGTTATTCCACGTTGGTCACTCAGCAGTCGGTAGGCTTCTCTTGAGGCTTGAAGGTTAACCACAAAACCAATGGTTAATAATCCAAGGGGGGGTGTTGGTGGGTTCATTGGTAGCTGATGATCATGATTCAAAACCGACGTTAAGTTGTAAGTCCAGTCGCTAAATAGCTTTAGTTACTGATGCGCCTCTAATTCCTATATCCTTACACTATTTGAGTGTCAGGTCCAGAACTTGTCAATTGACTCTCGTATTTTGTAACGTTATGTCACCTGTGTTGCAGCATATACTGTTTTAGCCACATAGTAGTGCACTATAACAAATCATAAAATCTGCAAGAAACTATTTAAATTAATTGCTATGTATTAATTTGTTCACCTAATATTTAAGTCAATCAATTCACAGCACCCTGTTTCTTTTGTTACCTTGATGAAACCATGAACATATTTTTGGGGCATACAATAAGTAAATGATACCCAAATTTAAAAAAATATTTTTTATTTTACAATAAAACATCATAATTTCTGTAAATCTGTACCTAAAAAATAGGTCCAACTAAATTATGATCAGTTTTATGACTAGCAACTGTTTTGTTACAGGCATGTTCCGTACTAACCATTAATTTAAGGGGCTCTACATTTAAGGATTATTAAAAATTAGTTATGGAGTAACAATCAACGCTTTTGAGTTATTGTTATGGGCCTCCTTCAGGGTGTTTCTCATACGATCAAATCAGTTGACTTCGCCTTTCCCATTGGACGTACCATTAATGATTTGGATCTGGGGGCACTTGTCAAACTTTGAGTCTGAAACAATGAAAGTCATAACTGTAACAAACTTTAAGCCATGAAACATATCGAATATTTATCATAAATGTTCATAAGATATATATGATAATTATACGTATTCAATGCGTATGTTTTAAATTTTTAATATTTACATATGATTCTAATAGATCAATTAACCAAAAGAAGGTACAATTAATCATAGTAATAGCCTCATTCTTAATAATTCAGTTCCTTAAATTGAATTCAATCATTAAATGTTTGGAAATGTTTGTCCTTGATTTATTTTTAATATTTGAATTGTCATAAACTTTTTTGTTACCTGATATGATCATGTAATCTATATTGCACTCATTTTCCCTTTTCTTCCGAAGATAGTAGGGTGTAATAAAAGTATTTGTTTTTTCCTTTATTTATTAATAAAGGATTATGCTTCATTCATAAACATTCCTTCTTCAGTATTAAAGCATTATAATTGCATTGCAAAATATTCAGTCGACGATTTTTAACAAAAACCTTAAAGTGAGTGAAATAAGTCGCGTAGTTAGGGCAATTTTAAGACATGATTTTAAAAATGGCTTTAAAGCTACTGACGCAACTCATGAGATTTGCGAAGTAGAGGGAGAAGGTGCCTCAATCCGCTTCACTCCGATTAAAAAATTTCCGTTAACGAGAGAGTCAAAAGGGTTCTGCTGTGTGTTTGGTGGAGTTTTGAAGGAATAATTCACTTTTAGTCCGTTTCTGATGGTAGCGCGACAAATTCAGAGCTCAACTTGGAGAGTACACGCTATTCTGGCCGAAAAATATCCAGCTTTGGTCAACCGAAAAAAAAAACACCTGCAGCAAGACAAAGCACATACACACTTCATCTGAGCACCTCAAAAATTAACGAATTCAATTTGAACTTCTCCCTCGCCCAGCATACTGTCCCGATTTGGTTCCAACAGATTACCACCTTTTCCGATCCGATTGAAGAAAAGCTAAACACTCATCGCCTTTACTCATCGTGGTATCGAAGAGGAATATAGTTACTGGCTCAAAGATGGGTTGAGGTCATCGAAAACAACGGCCCATATTTCGTGGAATGTTCTCCAGGTATACATTTTTAAAATAGTTAAAACCTAAGTATCCCAAAATACTTTTGTTAGACCTCGGTGTATATCATACTAATGAACCTTCAATTGAAACTTTTATCATTTGAACATATTATCAATATTTTTTATTGGTAGGTATTTTTTATATATTTAAAATTCAACTGATACAATAACATATCAAACGGTTATTTCCATCAAAAACTATTTGTAATAATTATTTTAATATGAATAGTTTAGAATGCCTTCATTAGAACTTTTGAAGGTGGGTAAAAAATTAAGAAAACTCAACTCAATTTCTCAAAACTCAAAGGTGGGTAAAAAAAGCACTCAAAACTCTACTCAATTTGCAATCTATATCAAAATCAAAGTAAATTATTTATTTAAATTGTGTATTTAATTGTATTAATATACTGATACTGGTATAACTGAAATCAGTTATATCGATTCCTACCAATTACAGTAAAATCGTCTGAATCAAACATTTAGAGAAAGGGTATCAAAGTATACTATAATATTTCAACATATATTGAAGGCAAATAGGTGTGATTTCCGTCATATTTATCAAACATTGCTTCTTCAGATTACTATTTGTTCAGCATCTTTTTATCATAAATCCATCAAAATATTACTTAAAAATTGTATAGGACATTTATTCGTCTATAAAATCTATACCTCACGACAAAAGAAAATGGTCGTGGTTATCATAAATTTCAATGCACCCATCCTTTAAGGCTATTAAAAAGAAATGCAGAAATATGAATGGGGTTGTCTAAAAAGTTGGTATGGTTGTTCCATTAGTTACTCTTTAAACGCTTGTACATAAAAATCTGTAAATACAGAAACCGTGGATATGGAATTTTTATTTGTACGGAACTATTGGATATATATTCCAATATATATTCCAGCAGTGCAACTCTATCATTTGCTGTCTTAAAACCAGAGGCGGACTTTTCACTTTTATATATAAAAGTTTTGTTTGGCATTCTTTTCCAAAACAAGGCTGTTTCGTCTGCACTAAACACTTGATCAGATTTGTATTCACCATACGCAATTAACTTTCATGTTATGTAGTACTTTTGGCGCACGTTGAACTTATTGAACCAACCTTCCGATGCTTGAAATCGTGCATCCGTAGATTCATCATCAGATTCTTTAAAATGTGTTTAAAGACGCTTGGCTTTCATACGGATTATAATACCTCATAGAGAAGCTCTCTTTTTTTGGCTGCAGTCTTCAGTCATAATGTTAATGTAACTTCCATTTCTTCAATTGCTGGATCACGTGGAATCACTGTAGAATCTCTTATTTTGTCTTCTGATTTTTTTTTTGATCGTAGAACTGATTCATTGACATTAAAAAAACGTGATATGGATGCAAGCGACTCGCCAAGACGTAAACGCTCAAGCAATACGACTTTTTTCCTTGTGCGAACTAATTTTCCCTTGCTTTTACTCGACATATTAATCGCGAACAAAGCAGAAGAGACACGTGCTTTGTTCGTGTCTTACTCGAAATTATTGCGACGAATAACAAGTTGAAGCCATAAAACAAAAGATTCGGCACCGATCGTGCGAAGACGACTTTTATCAAAAACCATAGCGTCACGCGTATTCCAGTGGCGGCGACTTATTTGTCAAAAAAACATTTGACCAAGCGGCAATAAGACTTGTTTGTTTATAAATACTTTGATACTTGTTTATTTTGAAAGGTAACTGGTAAATAAATACATATTATTCTAAAAATACAATGTGTATCATTTTTTTAGATCCGCGAATAAAGATATTTTTAGCCGGGAATACAAGAAGTGGTCAAAATTTTTTCATCCGCGAATACTGAAAGCGCAAACAACGGAACCGTGAATAAGGAACTTTGTATTAATTCCTGTGTCATTTACAATGTTTACTTCCAGATTCGCTTTGATGTCCCTTCAGTTAGTCAAGTTAATTAAAATTGAAAATGTTTTGGTCGATAATTTGCATTTACACTACATTATGCTTTTTTATTTCAAAACGGGCAAGAACGCTATTCAAACAAAAAAAATTGTATCGTTTACGGAAAGGTTTCTGTTAAGGAGACCACTTTGTAAAAGCAGTTTGGTGTGTTGAGGGGCGGAGATTTTTACCAGGAAGAGAAGCATCGCTCTGGCTGCCTTCCAAGCACGGATATCGAGGAAACAAGCACTGATAAAGGCCACAATAGCCGAAGATTCACTCACCACAGTCCGTAAGATAGCAGATAAGTTTAATATTGACTTTTATAGAGGCTGTACCGAATCTCTTCGTGCAATCTTTTGCTGAAAAAAATCATCGGGGTTGCCAAGGTACTGACCTTGGAAAACAATGGGTTTTAAGTACTGCAAAGGACGGCTTTCATCCGAAGAAAATTATAGAAGGGACCCATGAACTTTGAGCTTATTCCATGCAACCATACCATTAACGCCGACCTCTACTGACTAATATATTGACTGAAGGCAGCAGTTGAAGGAAAATGGCCATAATTAGCAAACAGCAAATGCATCGTGTTTTATCATGACAATGCACGACCACATGTTTCAATCAGGGCCCAGCAATAATTGTTAAATTTCAATTGGGACGTTGTGCCCCATCCACCTTACTCACCAGATATCGCAAAATTGTTTAAATGGGAAGTCTTTTAACACAGAAGAAGAGGTTACAAACAACCTGTTGACATTTTTTGGCAATAAACATACTAATTTTTGGCAAAACGGCATTATGGACCTACCACTACGATGGCAAAATATTGTAAATAATAATGGTAATTGCATAATAGATTTAATAAATATTTACATAAACTATTTGCGTTTTCCTTTTTCAAAAAATCGCTACAAACTTTCCTTACAACCCAATATTTTAAAGTAATTGTTATAACATAAACCGATGTAGTACATTCCTAATATTCAAAGATTTATACATGCCCTTATACGGAGTACGGCAGAGAAACAGGCGATTTTCAATAACTAATCGAAATATTTTATCTAAAATATTAAAAGTATACTATGTTACTGAAGAAAAAAGGTATTTTTTTTATAAAAGTAAATCTGGAAAGTGACGTACGTCTTTTCGTAAACACCCTTCCAGTCGCAACCGCATAGTATTCATTACATGACGCAAAAGTTCAAACGGAATTTGGATTATTTGATGTTTGAATTTCGAGTTTCAGCTCCGCAATAAATTGTGAGGGTTCGATGTAGACATTACTCGTGAAATAATCCTTTAACTGAAGATTCATGTCGTTAATATTATTATGTTGCTCTTCTTCAACTGTGAATTTAATATTGTTATGTAAAGAATTTATGTGAGTTAGGAATCGATTTAAATGCCTATCAGAACCTGTAAAACAAATTAGAATATCATCCACATATCTGTACTAGTAACGTGACATGCGAAGTGCAGTCACTTTATTGGTACAGATATGTGGATGACATTCTAATTTGTTTTACAGGTTCTGATAGACAATTAAATCGCAGTAAATAACGGATATGACCCAAACATTATAAATAAAATAATTAATAAAAAAAGTTATAATAAAGCCATTAATTAAATATATCCGGTCAATGTCGAAAAACCAGCGTTCAAAACATATTTTTTTAAACACTATTATATATATATATATATATATATATATATATATATATATATATATATATATATATATATATATATATATATATATATGGGAAAAATTACCAAATTAGTGTCGAGATATTTATCCAAAACAAACAATATAAATATTGCTTTCAAAACGAACAATAGTCTAAGACGCCTCATTAAAAACAATAATAATCAAGCAAGTAAACTGTCTAAATCAGGAGTTTATTTAATTGAGTGCGAGTCGTGTCCAAAAGTCTATGTTGGACAAACAGGATGATCTTTCTCTACTGGGCTCAACGAACATAAAAGAATTTATATTAAACAACAAAATAATTCTCATTATGCTAACCACTTATTGTTAGAAAAGCATACTTTCAATGATAATTTTATAATTTTACATAATATGAATAAATCCAAAAAATTTAATCTTTTAGAGAGCCTAAAAATCAACAAAAGAAAAAATTTGGATATTTTGTTAAATGACCAACTAAACTTGAATGGTTCATCATTATTAAACTTATATTGTGCTAGACGTTGAAAAAATAGATTTCTCCACTATCATGTTTTATGGTATTATTAGGTCCATGGACACTTTAGGTTGTGGTTACTTTTCTTACTGTTAGTTTAGTATAGTTTGTATTTGAAAAAGGCACTGTGTGTCGAAACAATTGTCATACATACAATTTAAAATATAGTGGATTTTTTTAGATATTAATCTTTGTTTATTTATTTAAAATGAATTTCCATCAAGTATCGCTACCTCAGTAATATTTAATTAAGTAAAGTTTTTCATTTTCGCCCAAAAAGGTCGAGAATTGAGTAAGGTATACACTACGGGGATTTTGTAAGTATATAACTTCAAATCTTGATGCAAAATGCATCATACAGTATTCTTTGAAACTTCTTGATGATTGCGAGCAGAACGTAATAATTACGTCAAACCGCGTATCTGACTCGCTTTATGTTTGCAGACGTACCTACACTTTTGTCTCCACATGGACGCTTTTTTCTCAATGCACAACCAATCTATTGAAAGTTTTAACTCATGTTTTGATAACATACATAGGCGATACCAGATTGTTACAGTTAATATTGAACTGGCGACAAAATAACTTCTGATCTCTCACATTAGAATTAGAACTTCAATTACAGTAAAGACAGTCCTTATGCTTACCCGAGAAACCTGAGAGAAATTTAATATTGAAAATCGCCAGTTTCTTTTTTGCCACATCCAGGATTATTATTATTATTATTACTGTATTCCGGTTTTAACAAATATATAGCTTTAGTAAATTTTGTGTAGGTTAAATAAACTATTTCCTATGTTTGTGTACTAGTATATTTCATTTTTTTTTCTGAAGGCATGCAAAATTTTATGTTACGTAAATCAATTCATATTTTAACAGATACGGACAACGCATCTGCTCACATTGGTATTTTGGCAATGGTCAAGTTGAATAAACTAAGGGAATTGTTAGAACATTTTTTCATTCCACTTTCCACAAAGCTGATAGAGATGCAAACAAAAATATATGCTATTTATAGAGAATTCGTTTAGAAAAATTTCATTCTGGTAATTTTTCGTCGATTCTGGTCGACCAAACGAGATTGATGAAGACAAATTGAGAACATTGATTGATATTGATCGCCATATAACTGTAGATGAGCTTATTGGAGCATACATTCGACAAAAATAACCATTGATGACCTTATAAAAAAGCTTGGTTACGTTGACAAAAAAAACGATGTTTGGATACCATATGGATACATTTACTATATAACATAAACATTGCATCATTAGACCTTCATTTATTTTATTCACTACAACATTTCTTCTCCGATAAAACTTTCAATTTAGACTTTTAAAAAATATATTTTTTTACATGGAATCAAAAAAATGTTAACGGACAAATTGGATTCGGACAACTCTATAAAATACCTCATAAAACATCCATATAAACCCAAACGTAAACGATCTCTTTTAATTGGATTTCAGAATTTAATTTTTGCTTTGTTTTCGTTTTAGTTTCAATAAATAGCTAAGTAACTATAAGAAAGTGATATTAGTAAAGTGTAAAAATAGTAGAAGCATATAGTGCATGTCTATAAGCATAGTTTAGTAACAAATACTATTTAATGATTAGTCTTATTTTAAGATATCTTTGTTTTAAGACCGTTTTGATAATTCTAATATCCACATATAACTTTCAATAAACTAATGAACTAACTTTAATACTAAAAAAACGTTTTATATATTATACAGATAAATTATAGCATCACTGCAATAGAAATGTAAACTATTGAGTTGTCCCGAAAGTTCGTAGGACTTTTTTTAAGGGATTGTAAATATTTATTTGGTTTATAGTAAAATTAAAACCCAAGGGCTAGTTAGTTAAGCGATGTCATTTGCAATCCAAATCTGGTTTGGTGACCAGATCAAAACAAGCCATGGGCCAACTTGGCCTGTAGAGCTACAATTTATTTATTATTATGTAATTACCATTACTATTTACAATTATTTGCCAACGTAGTTCTTAGATCTAACTCTGCTGATATGCTGATATGATGCTGATTGAAATGATCTTCCCAACAGACAAAAATTATTGTTATTTTAGGATTAATACGTCGTGCTGCTTAGCACGACGTTAGTGTTAGGATTAATACGTTGTGGCATATTTAAAAACACTTTTTCGGCGGTTGTTTTTGTAGAATTCGTAGAAAATGGTACGAAACAAACACGATAATTTTTTGGATTTAACATTTTCAATAAATTTATCAATACACTGATGACTAAGATGCCTCATTAAAATCAATAATAATCAAGCAAGTAAACTGTATATATCAGGAGTTTATTTAATTGAGTGCGGGTCGTGTCCAAAAGTCTATGTTGGACAAACAGGATGATCTTTCTCTACTGGGCTCAACGAACATAAAAGAATTTATATTAAACAACAAAATAATTCTCATTATGCTAACCACTTATTGTTAGAAAAGCTTACTTTCAATGATAATTTTATAATTTTACATAATGAGAATAAATCCAAAAAATTAAATCTTTTAGAGAGCCTAAATTTAGTAGTTGCATATTTAAAAACACTTTTTCGGCGGTTGTTTTTGTAGAATTCGTAGAAAATGGTACGAAACAAACACGATAATTTTTTGGATTTAACATTTTCAATAAATTTATCAATACACTGATGATAATAACAAGAATAAATTGATTTAAATCTAAAACACTCGTATCAGCAGTGGCGGTTGGTCCATAAGGGCACGTGGGTGCGTGGCCCACCAAAATATGAAAAAAAAATGAATGATGTCTGACAGTTACACACATATTTCTACACAGCAAAGTGTGTGTATGATACTAAGAAATGTAAAATTTTTGGTTGCGACGCATTTTCCTATCCCCATTCCAAAATTTGGTTATACGTGCCCCACTTGTTTTTTCCCCCACGAACCGCCGCTGTGTATCAGCTGTCTGTAATATTGAGGAGAAATACACATTTTGACGTCACACGCGGTGGAGTTTTTTCGGGAAATGTCGATGCGTCATCGGTACTAGGTTTAAAAATATATTTTCAATTTGATACATCTTTTTAATTAAAACGAAAAAAAAAACAAAAATAAAAATAGTTTTGTTATAAAACTTATATATGATCTTTCCATTTATGTCGATTTTTTTTCAAACTCCCAATTGAAGCTTAACAATTTTTAAGTCCTGATTGAAACGTGTAGCCGTGCTTTGTCATGATAAAACACTTCACCTTTTGAAGAGTGAAACACACATACCTCACTTTTAATTTTTTCCTGCTAATTTTGGCCAGTTTTCTTCAGTTACTGTCTTCCGTCGATCTAAATGTGAACAGTAGATGTATATTGTTGGTTTGGTTGAATAGTTGAATAGAAGAAGCTTAAAGTGCATCCCTTCCAGCTCAAAAAAATCCCTTCCAAACGAACCAAATGCAAAGAAAAAATTTCTTCGGATGAAGGTCGAATTTCGTTGTACTTAAAACTATTGATCCTGGCAACTCCCATGATCTTTTTCATTTTACGTTGTTGTACACAATCCATTTGTCAACAATTTTTTAGCATTATTTTTTTCGTTTACTAACTTCGTGAGGGATCCAGACATCGTATCTGCAGACGTAACCATTTTTTTTACTTTCATATTTAACTTTTCGTCTATCTCACAGAACGTGGTGAGTGGATTTTTAGTTATTAGACTCGGCCATGGAGGGCTAGAGGATTTTTTGAAGCATAATCTCCCCAATAGAATCCTCTTCGTAAACGGTACAAATATTGTTTTTGTAAATAAACAATACTAGTCCAATACAAAATTTTGTTTACAAGCATTAAAAGAGTGATTAATGAAAAATCCCTACGGACTTTCAGGACAGCCCGATATAATGCTTACATTCATTTTAAAATGGCACTGTTGGTTACACGTAGATTCAATCAGTAATCTTACGGAATATATAGTCATAAAAATATGGAATTGTATGTATATATATATATATATATATATATATATATATATATATATATATATATATATATATATATATATATATATATATATATATATATATATATATATATATATATATATAAAGAGGATAAATATATTTCAGTAGCAGCAATTAAAACATTTTACAATACAATATGGATATAAGGCATATTTACACAAGCGAATTAGACTGTTAGTATTAGCAGTACTTAGTAATAAAAATAAAATGAAATTACCAATAGGGCAAGGATGATTAGATCAAGCCATTCAATCCTTTCAATTTATTTCAAGTCCAATACCAACACTTAGGTGGTAAGTGTTGACGTACTTTCCTTTATTAAAAAAATATATAGTTACCTCCAAATTTCTTGGGGTATGGTATTCTGATGGATTCCGCTTTATACCGTGATGGTACGGGTTGAATTTTTGCGAATTACTTTTCGTTGATGACATCACGATCGTGTCCTGACGCTTGTTTTTTCCTCTTTCGAGAAAAAGTTTTTTAAATGTGCTCCTGAATTTTTTTGACATTGTACTGTAAAGCAGGAAGTTACAGGACGCGTTTACGGTTATCAGGAAATTGAACACATTCCCAAGCGCTGAAATTAAAAAATAAATTATTACTAATAATTATTTATATGAATTTTATTCATGCCATGTATTAGGTGCTAAAACTTAATAATGGGACTTTGAGCTTCAAAAAAATCACTTAATAACAAGTGCATGTTGTATTGACCCGAAAAGGTATCAGGTTAAAAACAATCAATATATTCTTCATAGAATTTTAGTAAGAAAATTATAATATCAAAAGTAACAATTATAATAATAAAAATGTTTTATTGTCTAACAGACTAACCCAATAACAACACTAACAACTAACCCAATTATAACAAATGAAACATACGTCAAAAAAATTATATATATATATATATATATATATATATATATATATATATATATATATATATATATATATATATATATATATATATATATATATATAAGCTTATTTGTTAATATTGATACTGCATGAAATGGAAGTCTTCATACACTTTTTCATCACAGAAAAAAATAATCGATGCCTGAGTGGGTATATACATTTTTAAGCTGGGTCCACACCAATAAAAATTTGCGTGTGTATTGAATTTACTGTGCGGCGAAAATATTTATGGCGCAAAATTACCACACAGTCAATAAATATATGTTGTGCACGCTGAACGTGCGCTCCGTTTGTGTGATTGATTAAGTGTAATTTTTATTAAATAAAATATTTCTACAGTTCGAACTTTTGCATCAACCCAATAAGAATGTAAAGATCCACTCCCTTTAAATACTTAGCAGTTGGTCAATGAACAAATTACATTAATACAAGCACCAAATAGATAAAGCCTAATTAATATAATAAGTTAATAATCTACCATATGAGGTTTACTTACTATTATGTATGTTCCTTTTATTTTGCGTTGTAGGTGGATAAAAATTGGAATATATCAGAAATGAAGCTGTTGGTGTTTGACATATTAGAAACATTACTACGACTGAAATAAGCATCAGTGTAATTCGATTTTCATTGTGAGATGAAACAGCAGCATCCTGAAAAAATCCAAAGTTAAATGTTTGACGATTTGCAATTTTTCAGCAGTGATGTTATTGAAATGTTTGGAAGAAGGTGCCAAGTATAATTATAAATGACGTGCAAAATGAACATTATCATTTTTAGATTTTTTAATGAAGCTGTATTTAACATGTTTATAATTGTGTTATATAGATTTAATCATTTTTTCATATTTCAATAAACTTTGAGACATACCGCTCAAAATTAGAGTGTTCTATCAAATGTGTTTTTATGTAAAATTTTTGAACCAATATTTGTAATTAATTAATTCCATTTACTTGTGTTGTTTATCTCATTCTTATCCTGCATTGCTTTTCTTAAATAAATGTAAAATAATGTTTTTGATTTCGAAAAATCTTTGAAAGTGGAGCGTTCTTACACCATTAAGAGAAGTGATAGTTCAAAACAATGGCAGGGATCAAAAGATTATGGGAATTACATGGGACAGTCATAATTAGGGCAGCGCGGAAATGGTAAAAAATGTTCAGTGAAAGAGCGATCAACCTCAGAGACCAGTCAAAAAGTGTTTTAAAGCATTACGCAAAGCAAGGAAGCCAATTCAATAATCAACTCTCGCACCATCTGTTATCTTGTTGTTCTTATCAGCTACTCTCTTTATTTGACACATCAATGAAAATATATGTTCATTTACATTTTAAGGTCAACGGAAGATGTTTATTTGTACTACATGATTTATCGATCCATATCGTTGATCCATATCGAAAGCTGCTTCAAAATCTGCAAAATATAAATTTCAACCACCACACCGTTCTTTTTCTTCAGTTCTTTGTTTCGATTTATTTGATCTAAAAGTTGTTATAAGTGTGTCTATATTGTTATCAATATTATTTCAAGATAAAAATTAAAAGTAAAAATTGTAAAAAGTCGTACATAAAAATCAAACGAAATTAATCAAATCATTTAATTAATCAATCATTAATCATTTTATTAAAAATCAATCCAAATTTAATTATCTGTACCAACATTTTGTACAGTCAATGCATAGAAGATAAATTAGAAAAGAATTTTAAACTCAACCAAATGAATTTAAAAAAAAAATGATGAATGAAAAGTTTGATAAATTGGAACGGATTTTTAGTACTATATTACGTACTATATTAAGTCTGTGTATCACAATTACTGATATGTGATTTTTTGTTGACTAATAAGACTCTCACGCTGCTCGATTTTAAGACAAAAACTGTGCGTTCCGAAGAAAATATCGCGGCTCTTGCAGGCAGTGTTAATACAGATCCAAATTTATGAATTGGTCGCGAGAGAGAGAGAGACAGTGCGCTACTTTCCCTTGATGCCCATGTGGCTAGGGATCCAGAGGAAATCAACAGTAACCTGTCGCGAGAGCAAATTTTGTAGAACCATACGTATACATGACACCAATGGTATATGGGAGGTACCACGTTTCAGGCTCTGGAGTGCTCCCAGTGAATAACAACATATTAGCCATCGGGGAAATGAGGAATTCTGGATAATCCTCGGTGCTTCTCGGAGAGCATGCAATTCGACCGTGAGAATTGAACAAAAGGGGAGGAGTCTGAAGTGTCGCCCAGTGTCATTGTGAACAAAGCCGCTGACCACCCCATCTATGGATTTGGAGCCAGCAGTGTACACGATAGTCTAGGTATTTATTCAAACGCTCGGAGAAGAATGATCTAATGGAGGAGTGAGTGTAATTATGTTTATTATATCGTAGCAATCGACATTTACTTGTGTAAGGAGCCAGGGGAGAGACGCGAGAGTGACCAAAGCTTCGGCACGATGTAAATGGTAGTTTGTAGCTAAACGAGCGAAACGGTGATTGGCGCCGCAGTTTCGGTTATGTGTTTCCATGTTGTTTGGATTAATGTATATTGAGAATTTGTCGCGTAGATAAAGGTTTTATTTGAACTTTAGTGAAGACACATATTTAAAGAGGACACTATGGCGCCAGTGTTCCAGGGGTTCTATCTCAACAAGACAATGCAAGCTGGTGGTAGGACTCGATCTGAAGGAGCCTAGTAAGAGTCTGATGGCAGAATTTTGAACGACGCTCAACTGCCTAATGTAGGATGCGGGAGCAGAGGAATATGCAACGTATCCGTAATCTAGTTTGGATCTTATAAGTGATTTATATAAATGTAAAAGGGTGGGCATGCATGATCCCCATCTTGGATGTGAAGCCCATTTGAGAATTCTTAGTGATCGGTCACACTCTGTCCTAAGTCGAGTGATGCGATCTCTCCATGAAAGTCTAGCATCAAAGGTGAGACCTGGCAAGCGAAGGGACGATGCTGATACAATAGGAGTTCCAGTAATGGACAGGGTATGTAAGCGAGGACAATGCATTCTTCTGCAGAAGTGGACTGACTTAGATTTCTGAGGAGAGAAAATGCAGCCAGTAAAACGGGACCATTCTTCGAGTCTTCTGAGGCAGCCTTGTATCTTCCTTTCCGCAACACTTGGAAGAAAAGAATATTAAGAGATTATCAGCATATAGTCTGCATTTCACGTCAGTTCCGATATATTGCCCTATTCCATTAATGGCGATGTTAAAAAGTACGGGGCTTAATACGGAACCTTGAGGAACCCCATTGGTCAGTGGAAATCGTCTGGAAACCGTGTCGCCAACTCGTACGCAAAAGAATCTGTTTAATAAGAAATTTTTGATGAAGTGTTAAGTTTCCTCTGAAATCCAGGTCGTGCAGAGATTTTATTATGTTGTATCGCCAGATGGTGTCGAAAGCGCGTTTTAAGTCGAGAGGCACAGCCAGGAGATGGTGTCCTCTTTCGAAGGTTTCCCAGATATCAATTTCCAGGCCGACCAGATGATCGTTTGTCGATCGGCCAGGTCTAAAGCCGTATTGATTGTTGTCAATTAGATAATGTCGCTCCAAGTGCCATAAGAGTCGTCGGTGTTTCATCCTCTCCATGATCTTACAAAAATGGTTTGTAAGAGATATCGGGCGGTAACTTTCAACAAATGAGGAGGTTTTGTTCGTTTTATGGATCGGGATTAGAAGAGACTCACCCCAGGAGGGGGGAAAACCTCTCCCGCACCAGATGTCATTGTAGATGTTAAGTAGGGTGTATTGTGCAGACTCTAGCATGTTCCTAATTTGTGGAATGAGGATGTTATCGGAGCCAGGGGCGCCTGAGCGGCATCTTGAAAGGGCTGTTCAAAATTCTTTGTAAGAAAAGGGAATGTTGATTGTCGTGATTGTGTGATTCGTGTCGGTATTTGTATAGTTTAAATAAAGAATCGAAGTTGTCGTCGCTGGACATGTCATAGAAACATTTTGCAAAACATTCCACTATGTCTCCCCTGTCAGTCAGCCAAACCCCGTTGTTGAGGATATTATGGATGTGTTTGTTAGAAATGCCCCTAAGCCCCCTGACCTTGCCCCGAAAATTGAAGCATGTGGATCTGTGGTTCAAGGAACTGATAAAGGTTGCCCATGAAGTTTTTTTGGCATCAAGAATGATCCTCTTGGCAGAAGCTTGGCATCTCTTGAAAGTAATGAAATTAGCCTGATTCTGGCGGTATTTAAATTTGTTTAAAGATGATTTCCTTTTCCTCACGGCCTCGGCGCAATCCTCGTTCCACCATGGAACACAGCTATGTTTTGTCATGAAAGTTGAGTTTGGGATGGAAGTGTAGGAAGCATTGTTGATGGAAGCAGTTAAGGAGTTAAGATTTTTTTTAAATTGGCTGGGAAGGAGGTGATGATCTTCAAAAATATGAGCATAATGTTGCCAGTCTGCTTTATATGTATTCCATATCTTCCTGGTCGAGGTTGCACTAGTCAATCCAGCTGGAATGATGGCAATAGGTAAGTGATCGCTGCCGTGTAGATCTCCAATAACGCTTCAAGTAAAAATGTGGCTGTATGGTTGGAGAGCAGATGGTTAAGTCGATGGCTGAAAAACGATGGCGGAACCTGACGACATGGAAATATGTGTAGAGGCGTCTGAATTCATAATAATGAGACCTTTCGATTGTACCAGATTCGTTATCATATCTTCCCTCGGATCCTGATGGGAAGACCCCCATGTAGGACTGTGAGCATTAAAATCTCCTCCAAGAATAATAGGAGGAGGGAGCTGGACAAGTAAGTCCTCGAGTTGCCTGATAGTGGCAAGTTGGAATTTGGGGGGAGATATAGATTACTTACAGTGACGGGGAGTTCTAAGCATGTTCTGATAGCTACAACCTCGAGAGGTGATTTGAGAGCCAGTTGGTGACAGTCGAGTGATTCATGAATAAGTACTGCAACTCCACCTAATGCTCTAGCAGCTCCATCTCTGTCCTTTCTGAATGTTTGATAGTGCCTGTAGTTAAAGTTGTCGAACGGTTTCAGGTTTGTCTCTTGGAGTATCAGGCAGACTGGACTAAATGTGGCCGTAATGTTCTTGAGTTCCGGAAGTCGTAGGATTATTCCGTTAACATTCCACTCTATTATGGAACGAAAGAAGAAGGTAATAGGGGAAATAGATCAGTCCGTGAGGTATGGGGTTTACCTGTTTAGTTTCAGGCCCTTTTTATTAGGATGACCCTTGGAAGGTCCAGGACCCTTGGATCAAGTCCTCGATGGAGCCCGGATCACGAGGTTTGTTTTTATTAGCCGAGCTTTGTGTTATGTTAGTGGGAGGTATTGAGATTTGGTCGCACTGTGTGGCGCATGACACTATGATTTTATTTGCTGAAACTATACTGGACAGGGGACATTTACGTTTGTAGAGCCTTTCACCTTTGCTTTAGCGACGAAATACGGCAATTTTTCTGAGACCCAAATTTTCTGGATTTAGAACTCTTCCTTGTATATCCGACATCCCCTGTACCTAGGGGAGTGCTCGTCACCGCAATTCACACATTGAGGGAGAGGGGAAAATTCAGAATCTCCATGGGATGATTTGCCGCAAGACGGACATACAGGTGTAAATGAACATTTCTGTCAGATGTGTCCAAACCTCTGGCACTGAAAACAGCGAAGAGGATTCGGAACATATTGTCGCACTTTTAGAATTAAATATCCGGCTCGTACTTTTTCTGGGAGGGTGGATTTTCGAAAGGTTAATATGAGACTGTTGGTGGATGTAATTACTAATGGATGTAATTTTTTGGATGTGATTCGTCTTACGGCTACTATACCTTGTTGTCGTAAATTTTCAAGTATTTTGTTCTCCTCACAGTTGAGAAGGTCCGAACTAGAAATGACCCCTTTGCAGAAATTCAAGGTTCTGTGTGGTTCTACTTTCACTGCCGATGTATGCAAATTAGACAGAATCAGGATTTTTCCGGGCTGCTTGCTGTTTGCTGTGATAATAAGAAGGGTGCCATCTCGAAGTTTCTTGATGGAATCTATCTCGCCAACAAATCCAACAATGCACTTATGCATGATGAACGGAGAAAGCTTGGCCAATGAATCGTCTTCAGATTTGACAACGAAATATTTATCGAAATCAGGATTCCTTTGGGTAATATCAACTGGAGACGCTATCCTGGGTCTTTTGGACTCCGAGGTTATGGGAAAGTTTGAAAGGTTTATAGAAGACATATGAGTCCCACGAGTTGGGAAAAAAAGACATCCGCCGCAGCAGTGCTCCATACTACGGTAACCCTAAGTTACCGCTAAGACGTTAATAAACAAAATTCTCGAAAACACGTTACCGTTAATGGGGATCGTTACAGAGCGACGACCAATGATTATTTAATTGCGAATTTAAATGGAATTAATCTAGAGATGTGGTTCCAACAGGACGGCTCCACATGTTATACAGCCAATGTAACAATCAATCTATTGAGGGAACAATTCGGTGAGAAAATAATTTCGAGAAACGGACCTGTTATTAAGCCACCAAGACCATGTGATTTACTGCCTTTAGATTATTTTCTTTTGGGTTATGTTGACTCCAACGATTGACGTCTTGGGAACCAATTTAACTTGGACAATTTCGGACATAAGACCCTTGAAAAAGTGGTCGGAAATTGGATTGATTAAATGCGCTTTATCAGAAGTTGTCCTGGTGGACATTTGTCCGAAATTGTTTTCAAACATTCATGCCGTTGAATGTTATTTCATATAAAATCAGTGGCGGTTGGTCCATAAGGGCACGTGGGCACGTGCCCTACCCAAAAAATTAAAATATGAAGTGAAAAAAATAATTTCAGATTGTATATTAATTTATTCTGTTCTGTCTATGATCACGCTTCTAGTGACGTCTATAGTCTAACATTCATTATGTCATTCGCAGTAACGAAATAGGTCGTGGGTTGCCGAAGCGATTAAAGAACACTTGCTTTGGGCACAGACAAGTTTGTGCCGCTACTGTTTTCTTTATTATCGGATTTCTAACAAAGGCAGCAATGCATCGCTTTGCTAGTAACCCGGAGATTAAACGCATTTATAACGTCATATCTTGGTCGCTGCCCCATTCTTTTTTCGAGTGGTTGTGAAGTGAATGTTTTGAAGGATTACAATAGTGAGGATAAATTCAGTGCAATATATGAATAGAAATAATGTCACATTAACATTTGAGGACCGAATTGTCATAAAAAATCACCAATTAAATCTAATAATTGAAAGATGTTGTACAATAGAAATAGGTGTAAAGGTGTTTTTTGCAAATCTGTCTGCAATATCCCGATTTCTTTTCTCGATCATCCAAAAGGACAACTGTTCTGGACAGCGTCGTGAAAAAGCATCTACCTCGTGCGGCCCCTACCAGACGAACTTTACGTCTATGTGTGTGAATACTGTTTACATTTACAAAGAAGAATTGCAAACATGCCTTGAATAAATTATGGACGCCGAGTCGAATAAAAATTCTATTAATCAAACGCAGAGGTTAATAAATTATTTGGTGGATGATAATTTTAAATTTTGGTTGTTTTTCTTCAATAAAATAATGCCTCACTGCGATATTCTCTTTGATCAACTGCAAAGCAGGCAAGTAGATGCACTTAAAGTTAAAAAGGATTTGGTAACTTTTTCAATAGCCATTCAAAATATTAGAGGCAATATAGAAATGCAAATTAATCAAGAATTTGTTAATCATGGAGAATCGCAGAAAGAAACGGAAATTTACTGACAAGGAGGACCCTAATCCGAATGTCAGGATATGCAAGGAAATCTGTGATACCTTAACCATATAGGTTCATAAACGTTTTAGTTTCGATGTATACCTAACTGTTGCAAATTTATTTGAAACTGAAAAATTTGGTGAATATCGAGCCGTCTTTCCAAATGAAGACATTAAAATTGTGTGTAACCTGTTTGTAAACGTAAATTACTTAATATTAAAAAAATGAACTCTCGGTAGTCTATGTACGCACAGGACGATTTTATGAAACACATTGGGGTTGTGCCGTTGTTACAAATGTTTATCTAAAACAATTTAAAATCAACATTTAGTGAATCTGTGGAATTGCTGACTGTTTTGTATATTATCCCTATGACGTCTGTGGAAAGCGAAAGATGTTCCTCTACCCTCAAACGAATCAAAACATTTTCTAAGAAATACTATGGGCCAGGAACGGCTGTGCGCGTTAGCAATGGTGTCTATTGAAAAAAACTTGTGAAGTTTCAAATTTTAATGACCAAGTCATCCACCACTTTGCTGCTCAGAAATTTAGGAGGATGGACTTCAACTACAGATTTAACAGATTTAGTGGTCATGGTCCTATGGTGAGTTTAGCAAAATTTTATTATATAGGTACCTATGTAAAACTTTGATATCTGACAGATACACTCGTATTTCTACACAGCAAAGTGTGTGTATGATACTAACAAATGTAAAATTTTTGATTGTGGCGCATTTCCCTATCCCCATTCCAAAATTTCATTATACGTACTACACCTGTTTTCCCCAACCAACCGCCGCTGCATAAAATAAATAGTTTAAAGGCATCTAATTTGGTTGTTATTTTATTTAAATTTAAGATTCGAATGCACTAAAAAAATCACCCTATATATATGTCTATGAAATATGTCTCTAATGAAGATATTGCTGCATGAGTAAAATTAATATATTTATTGCAAATGAGTTTGGTTTGTTTTTTTAAACAAGTAAAGATAAATATTAAGCAATGAAATGGTAGAAATGCCATGGTGACAGTTCACAATACCAAGAATAAACAAGTTTTTTAGAATTACCCTCGTTACTTATGTATAGACGACAATATTACAATATGTATAGTACTTTATTTTTAAGAACTTATACAAGAAAATTATGATGGTGTTGCTAAAAGAGAGAAGTCATCCGACTTTGGACTTCGGACATATTGGATGACTTTTTCAATGGTCAAACTGAATATCAAGACGGGTTATCTATTTGTCGAAGTATGAAAATATGTAATAATTATAATTTATATTACAATATAAGGTATTTCAACACGAAGTTTCTTATTTCTAAGTAATAAAGTGGACATGTGGCGAGAGAGGACGACGAAAGGTAGAGGAAGAACGTGACAAAATGGCGACCTAGGACAGGAACACGAAATTGTGGAAAACCCCGAGCTTATGGAGAGACCATATAGAAAAAAATCAAAAACTCGGTGGATAGAAGCTACCCTGTGAATCGTATTTGATTGTGGCGCCAGAAATGGATATGAAATCCTGACAATGAAATAAATCATTATATATCACATGCAACATTAAACTATCCCTTACTTTGGCAAGCAACTAGGTAACACCATAAGAGTTGAAGTAAGTGAAATTTAATTAAAAAATGATTTTAATTTAAGGAAACAACACATTCACAATATTTTGTGTGGGGTAAATCAATTGTTTCATCACCGTGTGTGACATATCCTTTAGTTCCTTATCCTCCAATTTCAACCGCAAAGAGTTCGTTGTCTTTTCGCGATATTATAGTCTTTTGACGGTAACCGTTTTGCGGGGCCAATGAATCTTCTTGATTATAAACCACACTAAATACTGATATCTTTGAAGATGTAATGGTACATCGATAACACTGGTCAACAAATTTAAACCTTTTTAAGATAACATTGATGAAAATAGGTATATATGAAGTATTTTGTATTCCTAAATCCGAAAATGATAAGCTAATTACAGTAACACAGTTTTTTTGTTACATGGGTTCTGTGGTGGAGAAAAAGGGGACGACAGATTTTTACAATCTAATATTTATTTAATATAAACATGTAAAGCGTGTTAAATCTATGCAAATACATTACTGAGAATTATGTGAATAAAAAAAATATTACATGAAATGTCATACAGCGACAAAAACTTTCACTTTTTCCTTTTGCGTTCTGTAGCATTATCTGTTTTTAAAAACCAGCAGTAGTCGCCCAACATAGATGGGTTCCAGCGTCCCTGGTACCTTGCTTCCATCGTCCTGATATCATGGTGAAACCTCTCTCCTTGTTCGTCGCTCACTGCACCGAAATTTTCCGGAAAAAATCCAAATGGGAGTGTAAAAAATGTATTTTTAAAGACATGCGACACCCTAGTATTTCATAGGCTTTCAAGAGTTCATCCATAAGGTTTTTATAGTTTTCATCTTTCTTGTTGGCCGGAAACCCTTTCACTACACTTACAAAACACTTTCAAGCTGCCAATTCCTTTCCATTTAATTTTTCTTGAAAACGGAACTCACCTAGAAGCTTTCTTATTTGAGGTCCAATAAATATGTCTTCTTTTAGTTTTGCATCACTTAGGGCCGATTGCATTGTAGAACCGGCCCTTAATAGATGAAATATTTCTTTTAGGTACTTGAAACCATTACCTTCTTTGGTCATGACTTTGACAAAGTATTTCATTAATCCAAGCTTAATATGGAGAGGCGGAAGGAGCACCTTTTTCGGTTAACAAGGGGACATATTTTATGTTTGAAGTACCAGGTTCAAAAGAAGTTCTATGAGGTCAATCTGTCTAACTGTAATGCTTCTTTATTGTCCTATTGTCCCATGGACACAAAAAACAGCAATGCTTTGTAAAACTCCTTGAACTCCTAGCAATAATCACTTTTTAAATCCGCACAAAATATTCCCCTAATACTATTTATTTTTAAAGCAATTTAGTATGGTTGCTAAGTTGTCATGCTAAATGAATAGATGGGTTTTTGTTTCCATTATGAACCAAGACTTTTTTTAGGCTATTTTGACGAATCCATGAAAATACGCCACTCGGAAGGAACATGTTCCGTATTAAGCTCATTCATTAAACCATCAATATCACAACAGACACATAGCGATCCTTCTATTTTATAAAAACTTGAAAATGTTACATTCCGTTTTCGGTAAAGTGAAATACTTGTCTTTTTATCTAACAGGTTCCACTGTTAAAGTCTGGAATCAAGAAGTTCCGATTTTTGTTTTCCATTGGTACCAATCCCAGGTAACGTACCAAATCATTTAATTAATTTTGAGTTATTAAGTGAGGTTCACTGGAAGTTATTAAAAATGTTGGGTTACTGATGTTATCAGGAAATTGTGGATCAGATCCTGATGAAGAATTAGAATCACGGGGAAACATATTGATCAAATTTAAAGGCGCAATCGGTATCCGTAGATCCTGGCTATGAGGAACTGGCCTAAGTGCAAAAAGGCAAATTTGGATACTGAATTTTGTCCCTTTGCTTTTTTGAAATCCCTTCTATTTTTGTGATACAAAAGTAGCAATCACTGACATGGTCAGTAGGTTCTCTCTACACCATAGGTACAGCAAATGGCATAGAATTTTTATTACGATGTATCCTTTGCACAAAATTTACTTGACAACTCACACAGCAGACATGAGGAGCCCAACTTTTGTCTTGAACCCCAATTTGGCCCTTAAAATATAAAAGATAGGCCCTTTTAACTTTCTCGGATATCGATCTAGTTTGTGATCGTCCGTATATATAACAAAACTTATCCGCTAGATTTTCGCAAAATCGAGGACTAGAACTTCCCATTTCATATAAAATCGACTTAAACATTTGGTTGTACTATAAACAAGACAGAAACAAACTAAACTATAGAAAACAATAAAACTGTCCTTAAAGATTCGTAGAATACTGTGGAAATATTCCCTCTACGGTCTTATGGCAATTGCAAATAATTTTAATAACCATGATATAAAGGAGAAGCAGGTACTTGAAAATGGGACATGTCAGGCCATTTTGGTGAAAAGATGTTTTAATAACTGCCTAAATGAAACGCAAAAACAACATTCTCATCAATGTTACAAAAATTATGTCGACCTAGGGACCTCACTGCGTATTGTGTTTCAAAATCCAATTGATTTTTCTTCAATGTATTTTACATTACGATACTGATGATGACCCAACTTTAATTATCGTGTTAATTAAGTTTTGTTTGATTTAAAGACTACATTTAAGTAAAACGCCAAGCAATAGTTTCAGTAATGCTTAATTAATATGTTAACTTCTGCAACACAAACCGCGTTAATATTTTCTTTAAAAACTGAACAAAATGTATACGATGTTCTGACTTATATTGTTCGTTAATGTAAAATTAAATTAAATTGTTATTGTAAAAAAACAGCTATCAAATATGTACAGCGTGCCGCTGTACAATTAAATAGGTATCCTATTTAAAATGTTTAAGTATATACGAATTAATGTAAATTCTCTTTTTAAAGCAATGCCAAAGAAATAATAAGTCAGGGGTGATGATATCCGGAGATCTCAAGAGCCATCTCAGATCCATCAAAAGCGCTATGTAGCTCTTGGCTTGGACTGAACAGACGGCAGCATCTAATTAAGGATACTTGTGGATATTATCTACCCTGGTAACGTGGATTTTGTTTATTAACAAATACATTTAGGTGAAAATCGGCCTTATCAAGTATCTACAATTTCTTGTTAAATTTTGCATGTGCATCTACAGAACTTAAGAAGGTACGATTAAATTCTAATCGCAGTTAGAAATATAAGGATTATTAAGCTGTTGTACAAGTTTGTACAAGTAGTGTACAAGTTGTACAATTTTATACGTTTATGTAATTTTAAAATGCGCTGCAGTGACCGTTGTTTTATTCCCATTTGAGCAGAGTTTATATTTCTGGAGTTTCCTGAATTATTTTCCTTTAACATTGGATATTTTCAGTAAATTTTGCCGTTCGTATACATGTTGTCCTCTAGTGTGACTCATAGACCCAGTCTTTAACAACCAACTTGCGTATTGTGTACTTGGACAGAGCATCTCCAGCATTAAAAATTAGTTAAAATTGACGTTGAGCTAATATAATGTTTCTTCCGTATTCGAAGCAAATTGTAACAATTTGTATTCATTCTGCAAGTGAATACCGCAGAATATGAAAAAAAGAAAGCACAAATATGATATTTTAATTTAAATGGAGTACCTTCTTTTGCGCCACTCTGAACTAAATTAGATGTCAAAAAATCAGAATCAAATTAAATAGTTTCTGCTATATTGTGATTCGAGAAATGTATCAAAAATCTTGTTAGTAACGTTTGTGAAAAACAAAAACATGGTTTAATTTTTATGTGGAGCTTTTCATTGAAATAAATTGTTATTATACCAGTATATTTTTTAAATAAAGCATTGTTTTTTAGTAAATTTATGTTAGTTAGTTAATAAAGTTTAGTTTTTTTAAATAAAGCCTTGCAATGTCCTGGAGCAACATCACACCGGAAGGCAGTAGGCCACGTCGCTTGTTCTGTATGGCACGCCAAAGTTTTCTCAAGGTGACCCAGTACGCACCAGAAGTGATTGTTGTGCCTCTCGGCATAAAATTCACTAACAAAATCGCTTTCCTATCCCAAAAGACAGTTTAGAAAGAGCCGTGCTCTTTCGTGCTGAAATTGTCTGTTTGGTTTTCACTCTGGTTGGCGACGATGTGTGTCGCCATTCCATTGATTGTTGCTTGGATTCAGGAGTCATGTGAGACACTCAAGTCTCATCACCTGTAACAATGTGGTCTAACAATTCATCTCCTTCCTGATTATATCGAGTCAAAAATGATAAAGTTTTGTAATCGTCAGAAAGCAGTCTTGGAATCCACCGAGAACACAATTTTCGATAATTCAGTTCCTCCGAAACTAGTGAAACTAGTTTCCTTGAACTAGTGAAAATTCTAGTGAAAGTTCAAACTCCTTGAACTAGTGAAAATTTACTTGATAACTTTGAAATCGTGAATCGTCGGTTCTCTCGAATTTTGTTGTCCACTTCACAAACCAAATTTTCAGAAATCAGAGGTCGGCTAGGGCGTGAGTTATCGTGCACATTAACCGGCCCGTCCTTGAACATTCACACCCACTTTCGAACTTTACTGTCACTCATAGCATTATTACCGTAAACCTCACAAATCTGATAGTGAATTTCTGCTGCTGCCAAGTTTCTTGCACTCAAGAATCGAGTTACAGATCGTATGTCGTCGGCGGGCGACTCAGTTTTCTTAATAGTCTCTTCTCTTAATACTCTCTTAACTTCTCTTAATACTCTAACTTAACTCTTAATACTCTCTACTCTTCTCTTAATACTCTCTTAATAACTCTCAGTTCTCTTTCATTATAAACTTCTACAGCTCAGCACACAGACAGACGATACGGCTGCAATGGCGCCTAAACGTGCGCAAAGTATGCTTGGAGCAGACGCACAAGCACGCTGCGGCGATTGCGCGTCATTCTCACTCTCATTCATAAACGGAGCATATTTAAAAAATTCCCCTCATAGTTAGTATAGTTAGTTTAAAGCAACTTTTGAATTTACGCAAATCATTAATGAAAAGCAAGTTTGGTACTTTGTGAACCATATTATTGTGTTAATAGTTAAAAATGAAATCGATTTCACATCATTACCTGTGCTTTGGTTTTTTTTGAATTTGTCATGGCACGACGTTTCTTCTGTGACAAATATACAGCCCTAATTAAAAAACAATTAAACGTAGCTATTAGGATCAACGGAAATAGTCCAAAAAATAAGGCGCTGTACCAGTACATGAAACTAGTATACGTTTCATTTTTTCCAAGATTAGTGCTTTCTACATCTATCCAAAGCCTTTTAGTGCAGCAATGTTTTATAGTAACAGCTGTCCCATTATTTAGGTCGCTACCATTCAAAGCTTCATATGTTGAAAAGTTTCTATCTTTTTCATTTTCATGATGGCCTGATTCATTCAAATAATTATGCACTATCGTCATATTCGACAATGTTTCTACTTTGGCATCGCCGTTTATATTTTTATCTGCTGTAATGTTGAGCAATTGAGGATATACATAAATAATATGGGGATGATTCGTAGTGCAATTAGAAAGAATGTTTTTCAAAACTGTCGTTAAATGTGGATCGTTAAACACTTTGATGGTTGATTGGTTCTGATCATTGTCAGATATATTCTCTTTGGCGAGAATTATATTATTTGGCACATAGTGAGTAGTTGCAGTAGTCACGGGACCGACCAGATTCATTGAGCTTGTATTCAAATTGATGCTGACGTTTTCATTTGGTAATTTTTTGGAATCGATTTTGCATTCTGTACAATTTTCCATGTCATTCATGCTCAGTTGATATTCGAAGGTCGTAGAAGCAGTCGTGAGAATGCAAAATATATACACTATAACGATCACTGTTTTTGCTCTGTTTTCTGTACAGAAATATTTGCCTTTCATTGGATGACACACTGCTATGTATCGTTCGATGGTGAAAGATACCGTTAACCAAACTGAAGTACTACCTGCAACAGACATACAAGTTACTAGACGTTTTAATATCATTATTTTATTATATATAATATCAAGTTTTTTTAGTAAACATATTTACTTTTAAAAACCTATTAAAATGTTACCATTTTTTGAAGTTTCTGTGTGCTTAGAGTTCTTAGTACTATAGACTAATTTATTGTCCCATTTATCTAGTTCATTCTTGAAGTTTTTTTTTAATATATTGGGTTTATGCAAAAGTTGAATTGAAATTGAAGACTCAGGGAAAAAACGTGTTAAGTCAATTTTTTGCAACTTTACAGAAATAATTTTTTAAATTTAAAAAACAGAATATTATCACCAAATGTTTTAAAACAATCTATTTTGTATTTTGTTTTAACTTCAACGTGTATCGAACGATAAAGTATACATTTTTTGAGTCATTCAACAAAACGCCTAGACTGGTCACAATTAAAACAAAAAAGTAACCCACAATTTTTTTCGGAAATAACGTGTTAAGTTAGTAAAGGATGATAGAGCATATGAGATTCAAAACGACATGTTATTTTATGTTTATATAAAACGTGTATTATTCAAACTTAAAATTGAATTACTTGGTAAAAAGATTAAGCAACATTTAATTTTTTTTATTTTGAACGGAGTCGCTCATAGCAGGTTAGAGCTTTTTTTCTACAAAATATTTTTAGTACCTTTAAATCCTAATTTTTTTCTCGAAATAGATGTTTGTCCTAAAAAATAATAATAAAAAAATAAGTTATCCATAACGTACTAATACCAAATAATTTTTATTACATTGTATTATGATTTTTGTACAGTTACTGAAATGAACTTGAACTTACTGAATGACTTGACGATATGAAAAATAAACCATTTTTCCAAGACGGGATCCACAATTTTCTTCTTCAGGGTTACTACAGAAGAAACCCATGCTCCATTGAAGGTATTTCTGAACGTGACAAGTCCTGGATGCTCTTTTCAAATCTCGAGCCTTCTGATGGGTCGCATTTTCATCGAATCTTGCATATATGTATAATAAAAAGGATGTAGTTTAAAAAGTTTAAGTTTTCATTAAATGCAGCTTCTGAAAAGTTCTCAATCCTTTCAGCTCGGTAGCATTTTTGTCGTCCTTTTTCTTGCTCTTAAAAGAATCACAGGTGCTATATGTATCCTTACGAGGATACCCGAAATTAATATTAAACTTAGTATTGGATATTTCCCTGTAATGTCATAACTAACTTGGTTATCGGGGCATTTTCTTAGATATATTTGATACATTTTTGTGATATTAGGTCTTCCGGTAAATACATTTTTTTGATTTTGGTTAAACTGTAGTGGCTGGTCCTTCGTTTAAATGATTTAATATGACTGACTACATGTTGTATAGTTACTACGGAATGCTTTTTCGGTCTATTTAAGTGAACCCCCTTTTATCCACCGGTTTTTTTTTTAAATAATATTTTTTTTTTAACCGGTTAGTGTCATGCTTTTCTGAATAGTTTTTAACATCCTGAACGAGACACCATGAAATGTAGCTAATGCCTTTTTGCAGACGAGAATTTATATTATTTTATCATTTCGAGAAATTCGAACTTTATAGAAGAAAGAACCTTAAGAAAGAGCCTTAAATTACCATCAAGTTAACATTTTCGAAGGCGGTGTTGCATGGTTGGATTAAAACTGACTAATCCTGCTAAATATGAACTTTGTTCGTTCCAACTTCTCATCAAATTGATTTTTTTTTAAGTTGCATATTTTCATCATTGAGAACAGTTTCGAAACACTTACACCCTTTACATTCACAATTATTACCTTCAACATAGAACTAAAGACTCAGTTTTTTGGTCCGACCATTCATTTTCCTTTTTTTTTTTTGTTAGTGCACTTTTCACATTCTCTTGATCGTCAGATTCACATTCACTATCCATAGTTTTATAATATTTAACAAAATAAAATAATTATAATAAATTACCTATTTATAAATTTTAATAAGTAAAAAGTTCACTATTACCAGTAGAATAGAGTAGAACTACAATAATAAGAGAAGCCAAATTACTGATTATAACCTGAAAATTGCAACCTCCCATTTCTGCTGACTTAACACATTCTTCCCTCTTCCAGATGGGCTTAACACATTTTTAACTAGTGTGATATTTTTCAACTGTACACATCAGCTTGACTAAGCTCGTTCTTTCCCATTTTCTTAATACCAATGTAGGCCATTGTTGGATTAATACGGCAGAACCATGGCTTTATTTTAGGAAAAAAATTACTCAACACGTTTTTTCCCTGAGTCTTCAATTATAAAAAAAGATTGAAGAAAAGTGTTGTTTACAAAAATTACATTTAATCAATATAACATATGCCATTCATTAACATATTTCCAGCTCTTCGGTAGCTGCTTAATCCCGAGCTCATAGAAGTTTTGAGGTTCCTAACTAAAGAATTACCCCAGGTGATTTTTTAAGAAAGTTTTTAGCGTCTAGGCTGTTTTGAAGCGATCCAAATAAGTGGTAGTCCGAGGGCTCAAGTCGGAAGAATACGGTGGATGAACCAAACCATCCCAGTCAAATTGAAAAAGTCGTCTTGTGGTCTAAGACATGTGTAATCTAGCATTATCTCGATGGAACGCAATGCCTTTTCTGTTGGCTAATTCAAGCCACTTCTGGTCGATTGATCCCTTTAAGGCAATTAGTTGTAAACAGTATTTCTCCAGAGTAATGGCCTGGTTTTCAGGTAACCACTCATAATAAACGATTCCCTCCAGCTACACCAAATGCATAACATACTTCTTCGAATATAATCTGTCTTTTGCGCTGATTAAAGAGGCATGTCCGCGTTTCCACCATGATCTCTTACGTTTAACATTGTTATACTCTACTTTTATCAGCTGTAACCATCCGCTTTAAAAAGTGCTCTATTTCGTTGCGCGTCAATAGAAAATCGCAAGCAGATTTACTAACCATTCCAAATTAAGTCATCGCCTTAACTCTATCGACTGGTTTATTCCACGAATTTCTCTGATCTCTCCAGTTATTCTGTACCAATCACTACCGATTAAAATTGTTTTCACGAAATTTTCTCAACCGCTTACGGCACTTGAAATCGTCAACGGCAACCTCATCGAACCCAACTCATATCAGCATTATTATCTTTTTGGAAATAAAAATACTTAATGCATAACAGAATTAATGCATAACAGAAATGTTAATGCATAACAGAATTTTCAATACACAACCTAATAACACAAACAATAACATACACCTAATACCCTATTAACACAAACTAATAAACCATAATAACACAAGCAAAAAACAAAAAACTGAAATTCCTTCCGTCAAACAACATCACAACTTTACACGCGTGAAGTTTTAGGCTAATTGAAAGAGTAAGAGCAATGAAAGTACTCTACATTTTAAAGTTTTATCCTTCGTATGAGCATATGTGAAGTTGATCTGTTAACTCATTCGTACAAAAACAGTAGCTTAAAGTAAACGTGTCAGTGTTATTATTAAAATGGAAAATACTGAAAATTGTGCAATGATTAAATTAAAAAGGTTTAAAGGCAATGGAAATTCATAGTGAAATAGTAAATGTATTAGGGGAGTCTACTCCTTCAAAAACAATGATTTGTAAGTGGACAGGAGAATTTCAACACCATGGTCGTACAAACCTGGATGATGATCCTCGTTCTGGACGTCCAATAAGTGCAACTACTAAACAAATAATTAATTCTATACATGATATTGTTATGGATGACAGACAATTGACTTTGAGTGAAATTGCTAAAGCCGTGGATATCTCCACTGAATGGATGTTTTATATTTTGTAAAGGAAATTGGGCTTGAGAAAGTTATGTGCAAGATGAGTGCCGCATTTGTTAAATTCTGATCAAAAACTACTTCGAAAGAAAGTTTTACTTTCTAACCAAATTTTGATTTTTTTTCGAAAGAATAAAATAGATTTTAAAAGTCGTTTTGTAACTATGGATGAGACTTGGATTTACCACTATGATTCTGAACACCAACAACAAACCGTAAAGTAGACTGAGCCCGGTTGTTCAGCTCCAAAACAGCAAATGTGGTCAAAATCGACCAAAAAGGTTATAGCATCAATGTTTTGGGATTCAAAAGACATTTTGTTAATTGATTGCGTTTAAACCGGTAAAACAATAACAGAACAGTATTACTCAAACCTTTTGGACCAATTGGATGTAAAAATTCGTGAGAAAAGACCTGGTTTATGGAAGAAAAAAATATTTTTTCATCAAAGCAATGCACCGGTTTACAGAAGTGTTTTTTGCAATGGCTAAATTGAAGGAGCTACACTACGAATTGTTGGAACATCCACCATATTCACCAAATCTGGTCCCCTCTGACTTTTATCTGTTCCCAAACCTCAAAAAATTCCTATGTGGCAAGCGTTTTTCATCAAATGAAGAAGTTATAGAAGTCGTAGATGGGTATTTTGAAGGACTTCCAGAAAATCACTTCAGAGATAGAATAAATGAGATAAAGAACCGCTGATAAAATTGTATTGAGCTTAAGAGAGAATATGCGGAAGAATAAAGTAATTTTTTCAACTATAAACTTGTTTTCCGCGAACTTTTCAATTAGCCTAGTAAAAGTAATAAAACTTCAGTTTTGCGATGCAATAAAATCTACCGCCAAAAACGAGACGAATTTTGCATCAACCCTGTAAATTAATTTGTCTTCTGATGAAGCATAATAGGTTATTAGACTTTTAATAGTTGTCTTTCAATCTTAAATAAATTGACAGCTTCCCAAATCGAGACTAATATTTTAGTTTAAAAAAAAAGAGTGACAATTTTTTAATGAATAAAATATTTTGACTTGATCCACACCAACTCATAGCACAAATAGACGATTTTCGATGTTAAACAGCAAACGAATGGGCGGGGATATTGTCGTCGTGAAACCGCACTTTTTTCTTCGTCAAATTAAGGTGTTTCTGTCCACTCTTCATGAAATTTGACCAATAATGCAGCATAATATTATCATGTGATTGTCTTTTCCTTTTTCAAATAACGATTAAAATAATGCGTTGCGAATCCTAGAAAATAGTGGCCATGACTTATTCGGTCGATAGAGACATTTTTGTCTTCTTTGTATGTAGTGATGAATAAAAGTTTCATCAACCGTCACGAATTACCGCAAAAACAATTGCATTTATATATGTCTAAATACCGCTATGAAGTGGTCACTCAATTCCGTTTTTTGTCCGCAGCGTGCAAACGCAGCACCCACGGCGATGATAACATTATCTTGCCCAAATGTTCGTGTAGGACCTTTCGTGCTGTAATATTCAAATAATCATCTTTTTAATCCTTTTTACTATCGCACTGCCATCTATCGGAAAAACATCTGACTTTTCATTCTAACCTCATATTGAATTTTATTGTAAATATGTAATTTTCAATTTCAGATATTTAACCATGACAGTAAACAGGATAGCTAAAACATTTAATCATCTAAAAGAATGTATTCAACGTAGGTCACTCGGAATCTGTAAATTTTTTCAGAAACCAGTGATTAAGCACAAACGTTGCATTTTCGTGAGAGGGGCCAGAACCGATGTGAAGGTCACGACGTTCTGGATGATAGGGTGAGGCTGATGCCAATGGAATATTGGCGCTAATTGAAAACCAGCATAGAACAATTTAAGAAATAAGTAAATTCTAGGAACCAACCAGTTACAGGGTCAAGGCGATTACGATAATTTGGAATGGTTAGCAAGGAAGCTGTATGGGTGGGACCAAATTTCTGTTTACGATTCTTTAAAGCGCAACGAAATAGATCTATTTTTTAAGCGTATAATTATGGATGAGGTGATGTAAAATTGATTAATAATTGTATACTAATGTTAAGTGTGAGAAATCGTGGTGTAAGAGCGGAGATGTTCTTTTAATTAGCGCAAAAGCCAATTTTCATCCGAAGAAGGTTGTACTACGCATTTAGTGAAAAGAAATTCGTAATTATGAGCTGTTACCTGAAAAACATTAATTTGGAGAAATACTGTTCACATCTAAGTATATTAAATCGAGTAATTGGCTAGAAGCAAGCTGAATTAGCCAACAGAAATGGCATACTTTACCACATTTGTCTTTGTCCAACCAACACAAACTATTACAACTTGACTGAGATGTTTTGGTTCATCCACCGTACTCTTCCGACCTTGCGCCCTCTGACTAATATTTATTTGGATCGCTTCAAGAAGCTTAGGTGGTAAAAACTTACTTCCATGGAAAACAAAAATCACCTGGTTCAGTTCATTAGCCAGAAATCTCAGAACTTCTATGAGAGCGGAATTATCTAGCTAGAGATAAAAAAGGGTCATCGAACAGAACTGCACATTCCATGTCGATTAAATGTAATTTTTAATAAAAACATTTTTTTCCAATTTTTCTCAAAAATATGGGACGAACTTTTGCATCAACCCAAAATCAGTGGCATTATAATAACAATTAATTGGTTGCATTAACGCATTAGTTAAACAAGTGTCTAAAATCTTGAAATGCTTTCAAGCTTATCTTGAAACTAATTTCATTGCCTCAAAAAAAAAAGATATCGATAAATATGCAAACTTATTACTGGCATATTCCATTTGTTATAACATCCAAATTCCAGTTAACATTTTCCGTTAAGGAAATAAATAACAGACTATATTCCCCGAGCATTAGTTTTCAAATATAATGTATATAGATAAAAACATAAAACAAACAAATCATTTGGATTAAAACAAATAAACAAAGAAAGGCGTTAGATCATATACAAACGGAAGTAGTTTCACGTCAAATTGCTGGTGCCCATAAAAACTAAATTAATAATACAATTTCTAAAAAATAAAAGCATTTGTTTATTCCGACCATTTATCTACCAAAACAATAAAAGAACGTATTATCATTAATTAATTCAATGTTATTAGTTAATTAATTTTGTTTGTACATTTTTTTAATCCTTATTTAAATTATCATATCTTAACATAGGCTTCGACTCATGATTTGTGCTTAAACCATCATTGTTTACAATTGACAAACACAAAGGTATACAACCAGAGGGTGGGATGAACCAGTATTCGCTATATTACTGGTCCAAAAATCTCATCTGATTTCTGTTGTCATTATCATATCATGGCTCTTCTTCTTCTTATCGTGCCATCTTCAAACGAAGATTGGCAACCATCATTACTATTTTCACTTTTTTAACAGCTGCTCTAAATAACTGGTTCTGTAACAGTTAAACCATTCTCTCAAATTCCGCAGCCATGACATTATTCTTCTTCCCACGCTTCTTTTTCTTCTTTCTATATTTCACTGTATATTGGCTCTATTCCCATAATAAATGTTTTGCATTCAGCATATTTTTTTTATCAATTCCAAGAGTTTATCATATAGCACACTCTTTATGACTTTCCTATCAGTGTACCTACGGGTTAAGACTAGGGAGTAACAAAAGTATCTGTGTTTTTCCTTCGTATATAAATAAACAATTATACTTCATTCCCCATAGGTTTAATCCTTCTTCAATATTACCCATATCTTGTAACATATAATTTTAAAGGCCTTTTAAACTGCTTTTACAAAACTGAAATCGGTTGATCCGTTCTCGTAATAGACGAGAAAATAAATTTTAAAGTATTTAACAGAATCATAACATTGTGTTTATAATGTTTGTTTTAATCTGGTTTAAGCACACCATTTTTCTTTTCCTTGTATACAAAGTAAAATATGAGACTTTTTATTTTAACTCGTCGCTCATTTGTGTTTTAATGCATAATTTATTCCTCATTGCAGCTAAAATTAAAAACATTTATATCAGAAGGGCCGATTTTAAACTGCTTATCAGGAGGTGTCAGTTGCAGTGACAGTGACAGAATTGAATAAGGTATACTTTACAAGAGAAAATTGAAATTATGTTTAGTTATGGTGCAGAAGATAGGTGTGCTCGCACTTTTTAATAAAAGGCATCCGAACTAAAATATAGGATATCAATACGTAATAAAACTTAAAGAGACTAGGTCCGTGTGTAACAAAGGGGATAAACAGAGGAGAGTTCTTAATGAACCCACACAGATTTAAATTTTAGTCCATTTTGCTTTTGATCCAACCACTTCAATTCCAAAAGTCGCTAAGTAAACAAATATTTCCATTGTTTCCATACAGAAAATGTTAAAACAAAACAAATTATTTCCTTACAAATTTGGTATTCTTCAGAAACTCATTGAAGATGATTATGACAAGAGGATTCAGTGTCTAAACTCAATTTAATAAAGACTATTTGTTTAAGTCATGAAGCAACATGTGACGTAATAAAGCATTTTCCTTAATGGCAAACATAACTGTAGATATTGGGATCATAACAATCCACGTGTGCTTCGAGAGCATCATGGAAAAGATTAATGAATGATTAGAGAATGAAGGTCCGATTTTTAATGAGGAAAATTTAACCAGTGAATTGTAAACATTAAGATATTTACCACTAAACACAAATCACTTTTTTTCAGATTAAATCATCTCCTGATATGCTAACATGGTTAGCGAAACGCGTGTCGAGCAGATCAAAAAAAGTAATTTGGTGTTTAGTGGTAAATCTCTTCAAGTTTAGTGTTTCTCACCAAAGGTTCCAATAGAAGAATTGAACAGTGAATTGTACTTAAACTTATTTTCGAAAATCAACGAAGATCAACGAGAACGAAAATCAATTCACTCATAACACACTCCTTCGAGAGCAGATTATACTATTATACTATTGTTTAGCTAACAGTGGTGGACATTTTGGGCACTTAATAAAATAAATTTTAAAATCAAGTTTTTAATAGTGTATTTATTTCATTAATTTATTTTTGTGTTTTAGTTAAAAAAAATTCACTCGCATCTAAAATGTTATTTACAGCCATCGATAGCCGACCGTGGTGGTCTAGTGGGTTAGTTGCTCGCTTGGTAATCGAAGGATCCTGGGTTTGAATCCTGGTGCGGGCATGGATGTTTGTGTATCTTTCGGTATTTGGTACTCACTAAATAACGCCTAGACCGTTGACGTGACTTAAATTAAAAAAAAATAGCCATCGATAGTAATATACTATTATTTTTCCCTCTATTGCGGGAACAAATCAACCAATTTCAGTTTTGTAAATGCAGTTTAATTAGGATTTTTAGGATCTTTAAAATGATATATTACAAGATATGGGTTGCCATTTAAAATTTTCAGGTACGGGTGGCTGGAGGTAACGAGGTGAAACACAATATAACTGATATTGGTTTTGAACTTGTCTAGAGTCAATATGTCTTGCATTACATGTTTTTTTGGACATGAACATGGAAAAGTTCAACTGGTCTCACAAGTGAAATTGACTACATCATGTCAAATAACAAAACCATATTTTGCAATTGTACTGTCCTTAACACTTTTAATGTCGGAAGTGACAATAGAATGGTACGAGCAAAGGTTAGGATAAACTGTCGAAGAGAACGTACAAGAATGGTAAGATCGAAAGAAGGTAAAGAAGATTCTGGGAAACTCCTTCAGAGGGGCAGCGACTTTGAGATTACTTTGTTGAATGTTTTAATGTGTTTCAAGACCCAGAGAAGAAGAAGAAGAAATAACAGATCAGTATGAAAAAATCATCGACAATGTGTTTGAAACCACTGCTGCAATAGCACCAGCAGAAAAGGGTTTCAAACAGTCAAAAATCCCTAATGAGCCAATTGATTTAATGAAAAAATGGCGTTCAATGAAGAATGCAGGGAGTCTTTTTGGCAGAGTCGAGTACGTTGAACTTTGCAAAACTATAAGAAAACGTATTCGAGAAGAAACCCGTCGGTTCAACATGCAGCTAGTGCAAAAAACATTGGAAGAAAACAAGGAAATAAACAAAGCAAAACACAAGCTGAGAAATAAAAGAACACAAATGTATGCCTTAATGGGTGAGGATGGCACAGTGTGATGTGAACGTACGGAAATATTAGAGGTTATCAGAAGATTTGATTCCAAGTCATATAAAGATCAGAACGAGTCAAAGCGAAGAGTGCCCACGGAAGAGCAAATGCCAGATATCCTGGTGAATGAAGTAACAAATGCTATAAAAGCTATGAAGAATGGAAGGGCTCCAGGAAAGGACAGTGTAACTGTTGAGATATTAAAAGCTGGCGGTCGAACTTTACATAAAATGCTGGCAAAATTGTATTCAAAATGCCTCAAAGAACAAAAAATACCTTACATATTTAAAAATGCTGAAGTGATTCTTCTTCATAAAAAAGAAACTCATGAAGATTTAAAAAATTACCGCTCAATAAGCCTCCTGTCGGTATTGTACAAAGTTTTCACCATTATAATATCTAGAAAAATATTGAGAACACTGAATGACGCACAAGCAGGATTCAGAAGTGGATTCAGTACAATGGATCATATTCAGGTTGTCCAACAGACGATAGAAAGGACAATGAATACACCATACTACTATGCTTGGCTTTTATTGACTATGAAAAGGCATTTGACTCAATATCAAAGCAAGCCGTAATGGATGCATTGCTTAACCAAGGGATAAACAGAGTTGGATGATCTTGAAGCTAAAGTGGATAAGTGGTGGTAAAGTGGATTTTATGATATAAATCGCGATTCTTCATTTGGGGTTCCGCAGGCGGCGTCTGTTTTGGTTCTAGTTTTCACTAGTATGGTATAGAACTAAAGGTTCTAATTGCTTTTGCATTAAAACCAACACTCTCTGAAGCTTGCTGGTAAACCCGGCCATCGCCGTGGCTTGCTGTTGATATTGCTCCGCCTGGTGGAGCCTTGAGTGTTTCTTTCGTCTTGATCGGAAACTGGCACTGATTTTGGTTCATTTCTTTTTACTTGGTTTTGGCGTTACGGAGTTTGATTCTTCGCAGCTGGTCTTCTTTTGGTTTGCCTTTCTACTTTTACGGGCTGGTGGTAGAGATGCTTTTCATTCAGGATGGATTTTTCATTGCGGTGTACACTTACATATACGATTGCAATGGGTTTTCTTTCCTTGTTTTGCCATCTTGTGACGGTAATGGGATGGTAGCCTAGGAGTTGAAGCTCCTTTTTAATATCTTCAATCGGAAGGGTTTCTATCACACCTTTGATTAAGACGTGTAGACTCCTGTTGCTTGATTCTGTTGTGTAATAAGCATACGCTTTATTATCGAAAAGCTCTATCATAGCTTTTCTGTCGGTTTCGATAGCGGGGACCATAAGGACTCCGTTTCTCATCGTCTTAGCTGGCCCGACAGCTATGTTTGATTTCTTGAGGTTGCACATAGCCTCTTGGGGAGCTGACTTGTCTTTCATGACTGGTTTTTGTGCCGTTGTTGGTGGCTATTCTTCATTTCTGGTCGACGATGTAGATGGAGGAATGACGATCGATTCTTCTATAGGTTGACTTTCCTCGGAAGCTGACGTCTTTTTCCTCTTTCTTTTCGTTGTTCGTTTGGACACCTGCTGGTATTCCTCTTGTTCTGAAACTTGGTTATTGTTTCTTTCTACAGGATCCTGCTGGATCTCGATTGTTTTTAGTGGCTCTTCTGGCGCGGTAGTTTGCGTACCGGTCTCTGAGCTTTCTGTATTGGATACTGTTGTTTGTGTGCCTTTCACTGCGATTGGGACTTTGAACACTCTCTGTGTTCCCTTGTCTACTTTCGTTGGTGGCGTGATTTTTGTGATTTGTTTCTTTTTCTTAGCAGAAGCATTAGCGTTTGCTTTGCTATCGTTGGTGCGCATCATTAGACTTTTATTTGCGTCTTTGGCTTCTTTCGCCTCTTTCTTTAGCTTTATGATTTCTTCCTCTAGTTCAATGATTTCCCTTTGCATGTCATCAATGACTTGGTGGTGTTCTGCTTTACACTCTTGATAATAGCCCAACGACATCCCGAAGGTTAGTGTAACGAAGCCATCGGCTTCTACTTCTTGGTTTATTTCTTCATAGGATTCCATGTCACTATCCATTAATTTACGTTCACTTAACGTTTATTCACACTTTAGACTTGCTCTCGGAGAGATGTACACTCTCCGAAGGCTCAGACTAGACTTTTGAAAAGCTGTGGAAAACGTCTCGTAATATTTATATTCTTCTGGGTCGCAGATTGTAGTGGTGCGTACTTCTTATTGGTTCTGGTGTTGGCCCCGCCCCCTCGGACGTTGTTTGGGGTGTCACAGTAGTAGTCAATTGCTCTCCCGATTGCAGCCGGTAAGCTACGGTCTGTCGGTTGATTACTGGTTTCCATGTGTCTGGCAGATTGAGGACATCATCTCTTCTATTTAGTCGTCCGATTTTTTCTATTTCTATTACTTCTCGGATGGTTCTTCTTTTGTAATTCGGGATATTGCCAATTTGTGTTCTTCGAGCCAGGCTGATATTATTCTATTGATTTGTCCGACATATGCCATGTTACAAGTCCCGCACGATATGCTGTATACGCCCAGATTTTCTAGAATGATTTGATCTTTGGGGCTTCTGATGGCTGATTTTATTGTTTTATGTGGCTTGTATGCGGTTGATATTTGAGTTTTGATGTTCTTTCACGGTAACCTGTCTGCCTCTCTGCCGAGCTTTATATACAGGAAATCCTCAAACCTCTTTTATCACCATATCTTATAAAGGTTTCAACTACAATTTTCAACATGATAATATTAGCACTGATATAGTAATACTAATATGGCACCAACTGAGCACATATGAAATATATTCATCATACTCTACCCAACCCCCTCCCTCAAATACTACAAGCCCTAAAGCATGAGGTACAAATAGCTTAGGATGAGATATTCCAATACCAAATCGATCATTTTATTAGTGTCTAGATGAGTCAATGAGGGTGTAACGAATCGAGTTGTCCCAACATATTATTAATCACTTCTGTTCAAATTATCAGAACGATTGGTATCTATACCAAAAATAAATTTAGTTTATTAGCAAATTCACATATAGTAATCACATTTCTACGTCAGCCAGCATACATTTTTGTTGAAATATTTTTTTAACTTAAAAAATAAAAAATAAAAATAAAAAAAGTCTTAAAAGTCATAAATATCAAGAATTTTTGGTTTTAAATTAGTTCCCCACATGGCTTTTTAATTACAATACTTAAACATGTTTCACCAACTAACAGTAAATAAACAATAACCAACTATAAATATTTTATTCCTCTCATTAAAAATAACATTCACGGTTGAAAAAATAAAAATCATTTACAAGATATCAATCTATTTTCATTTTTTACCGTCTGGCTTTCATCTTCTGGCCAGCAAAAACAATGGCTGACATTTTTAATTTTTCATTTTAAATGGCAGAGAAATAAATAAAGCTTGAGGACTGACGCTGATCAGCTTTTTGTCACTCAAATTGATGGTTTCTCTTTAAAATTTTCTGACGTGCAATTTAAATAATCATATGATATGATGATTATCATTTTACGAACTGCGTATTTTTTAAACGATTAAAGCTCAATGAACTAACGAAAAGTTTTTTCGATCTTTTATATATTAGATTGATCTATGAGTTTGAGATTTTTGTATAATTTTTCCCAGCCATTTAATTAACCGGTATTTTGGTTAATAATGTCAATTTTGCTAAAACGTGGCATCACTAATACATTTGTTGGTATAGACTAATGATGTCTATGGCATTTTGCAGGGTAAATATCGCCATCAAAAACCAGTTCGTTATTAATTATCATTGTGCAAAAAACATAGCTTTAAATATGTCGAATTATGTACCAGAAAAAGATGTTTCGTGGGAAAGTTTAATAACCTTCCTTTCATTTTGGTTTCAACGGCTGCTGAAAGTTATCGGCTTTTTGGGGGGAAGCTTATGGTGAAAATGCCCTAACTTAAAAAACTTTGCACTTTGCAAAACAGCGATGGTTTAAAAGCTTGAAAAGCGATTTTGATATAAAAGACAAGGAGTGTCCAGGATAGCTAAAAAAGCTTAAAGATGGAGATTTGCAAGCATTATTGGATAAAGACTTAACTCATGCGTTAAAACCTTTGGCAGAAGCATTGAATGTTGCTAAATCCACCATTTCCGAAAGTCTACAAGCATTGGGAAAGATCCAGAAGGAAGAACAATGGGTTTAATATGAATTGAAAGAAACATTGGAAGGCGAAAAATCGCTTGTGAAATGTTGCTTACTACACAGAAAAGAAAAAGTTTTTTGCATCTAATTGTGACAGGTGATGAAAAGTGGATCTATTTTAACAATTCAAAGCGCAATAAATCATGGGTGGACCCTGGCAGACCTTCAACATCACAACCAGTGCGCAATATACATGAAAAGAAGGCTTTGCTGTGTATTTTGTGAGATAGTAGAGGAGAGGTGTATTACGAACTACTGAAACCTGGTTAAACGAATACTGGCCATCGATACCGACAAGAATTGATTAAATTGAAGCGAGCATTGAAGGAAAAACGACTAAAATATGCCCAAAGACACGATAATTCATTTTTCAACAGACAATGCTAGGCCCCATGTTGCAGAATGTGTAAAAAACTATTTGGAAACATTAAATGGGACGTCCTACCCAATCTACGGTATACACCGGACTTAGTCCCTTCGGACTACCACTTATTTTGATCGATACCGCACGGACTTTCAGAAAAACACTCTTAGGATGAAGTGAAAATTTGGCTTGATAAATGGTTGGCCTCAAAAACCAAAGTTCTTTTGGCGCAGAATCCATTCTTTAACAGAAAGAAAAAGTAAAAACTGACGATGGCCAATACTTTGATTATTAAGGTAATTTATTTTGTTATGGAAATAAACGCTCAAAATTTTTCGATAAAATCGACATTATTAACCGAAACACCTATTAAATCATTAATTGTATTTAATGTATATAAAAGTATATAAATAATATGCAATTTTGTTGCTCTGAAAATAATATTTCGTGTTTTACTTATTGTCAAACAATACTACATGCTGCCATGATTTTTGAATAATTCTGGAAACTTCAAAAAAACCGAGTGTTGCGCCATTATTGAAAGCAACAATTGATAGTAATGGAAAAGATTATGAAAACATGCGAAATTCGGACACAGTGTCAATTCATGAACTGATAGGTGGCATCTCTTGTAATCCAGCGCATCGGATGCCCTTGGGTGGATAACCCTCCGAGAAAAGGTCAGTTTTGTATACTGAATTTTTGTAGGCAAAAGTGCAAAATTCGAAAAACAAATGCTCCGTCACTCACACCAGGCTGGGTAAGACTGATTCCTGCTGAGAGATTTTTGTTATGTTGATCACTTTCGCATCGGTAGGCTTCCGACAAAACTAAAAGGTAAACAGGAACCTAGGATGATACAATTTGGAAGATGCTGACCAGAGTAAATCGAAAGCTGATGACCGTAATTCGGAGGTCATGATAGGACGTGACTTTAGTCACAAAATAACGCCATTAGCGTTGAATAAATATATAAACCATCAAAATTAATCTAACGCAAAAATTCATCGAAGAAGAAGCTGGCAATGAAGATGTCTCAAAATTCCCATAATGAACTTTTGATCTCTCATGACTGGGTTTCAATAATCTCACCAGACAAAAGCAATATTTAGACTCTGAACAAGTGGTAAAAGCATTGTTGTGCGTTTAATGTATTTTTGGAGACGTAATTTACGTTAAACTGATGCGAAATACTCAAACCATCGACAAATACATCAATTTTGTGGAAACTACTCGCAATTTCGACAGAAGAACAATTCTAAATATTAGGCCCTTAACTTGATTCTCGGCCCCTACGTTTCATCGACTTCAGAATATACTCCAATGAGAACCTTTTCCTGGCATATCATTATTTTAAAGCGCCATCTTTCAAAAAACATTATACCACATTTTAAAATGAGGTATAATGTACGAGCCTAGTGTCAATATAACCTGAAAAATTAATTATAGCCGCAATGTTGTTCAAAAACCAACATTTGAAGCCTTTCATCAAAAAAAAAATACGGAGGAAGCTCAGGACATGATTTATGCGGCTTTGTTTCATGAAATACATGTAATAAGTGGTTCCAGCATAACTATGTATGTTCCAAACTACTATGTAAGAAATGAAGAATTGCACTGCTAGAGCTAGGGATAACCCAAAAGAAGATGGGTTGGATCCTTTATGAACTCAAAGCTAAGACTAAGAGTAGACGCTTTGATGTTGTTATGTCATTGCGCTCCAAATTTAAGAAAAATAACTTCCTGCACATGACGGTCAAAGACTGTAACTTGTGATCCTGAAAAGAAGTTCAACCTAGATAGTCTAGATTCTAGACCATCTATGTTGAACTTTTTCTCGTCGCCAAAAATTACTTTTTGCCACTCCATACTCCAGAATATGCGGAGAGAAAATGCCAAGCGGGATGTCTTGTAGTAATGGATAAGTGGTGGTTGTTTTTTATTTTTTTATTTTGAATCCAGTGGGTTTTCCTGAGCAGGCGTTGGATATTTTGGTCATTTGTTTGGACCTGCTCCTGCATGATAGCGCGCGCAGATATAACGGAATTGAAGCTATTCTCAAAATTAGCAACCTTTTTCGCTTTGATATTCTTTGCATTGATACAGAATGTTTCTTTCGTCATTGCTCACCGTTATGAGCACTAGTGAGGCACTACGTGAAATTTTCCTTGCAATGCCCTGATTAGAAAATCCCTCTTTTTCCAATGCAAGAATTCTTAATTTGTCTTGTTCACTAAGTTTCACATCACGATCCATAGTTAAATTAACACTCTCAATACTTTGATAGCTAGTTTATTGGTCAATCCTTCTATTGGAACCTTCGGTATGATACACTAAACTCGAAGAGATTTACCACTAAATATCAAACCACTTTATTTAAGTTCTCGATGTGCGTTTCGCTAACCTTGCTAGCATCGTCATGAGATGTTTCAACATTGAGGTTAAATCTTCTCCTAGTGATGTTAACGGGTAAGGGATTTGGTATTTAGTGGAAAATATCTTCTAGTTTAGAATTTAAAGATAAATAATCGGCCATTATTTGTTATTGTTATAGATGGAATTAATTGAAAGGCGACAATAAAAAGCTACTCCTAGAAAAATATTTTCTTTATAAGGATTAAGAGTTGACACATTTTCCATTTAAGGTTAAGAATGAGAACACTAACAAATATTTATAATTTGAAGGTTTGTAGGGTAAATATAACACACACACACACTCTATATATATATATATATATATATATATATATATATATATATATATATATATATATATATATATATATATATATAATATTCTCACGGATGGTAGATAATGTTCCTAAATTATTCCCGGTGTCGATCCGTTCGTTCTGTGAAGAGCCACGACGTTTCGCCAAAATCTCATTTGGCATTTTCAAGTGTTGTCCAATCGAGTGAAGAGTCCAACTCCAACTGAAGGGTTGGATTCTTCACTCGAAGTGGGCAACAAAATGCCAAATGAGATTTTGGCGAAACGTCGTGACTTCACAGAATGAATGGATCGACACCCGGAATGATTTAGGAACATTATCTACCATCCGTGAAAATATTAGATGTAACATTGATTTATTGATTTTTTTGTGATTGTTATTTACGTTGCAGGTATAAAGGAAAAAATGCCCAAACTTATAGATCACCTTAAAATTATGTTGTAATTTTGTGACTTACTTGCTGCATCACATAACCAATGACTGAGTCCATAGAATCGCCAATATAATTCGTATTTTCTATCATTTATGTTGTTGTAATGCTTGAATGATAATAGAAATACAAAAAATAAATGTATTATGTCTGCTATAGCTAATGCGGAAAGGTAAATATTAGTTGAAGATCTCATTCTTCTCCTAGAAAAAAGGAAAATAAACCAAATATAGATAATAATAAATTAAGAAAGTAATAACTTAATAAATTAATAAATTAAGTTAAGAAATGAACACCAAACAAATAAAGGTGAAGAGTTTTTATATTTGCTTGAGTAATATTGTGAACCGGCGTCCAACTTCAAAAGTGGGATATTTCGAGCATTCACGTAAAATTACACTTTCAGGAACCCCCCAAAATTCCCAAATGGTAATGGGTAAAAGAATAAATTATGTCTATTATAAGCTCAAACAGATTTACCACAAAACACCAAATCATTTGTTTTTTCATGTTTCACACTAAAGATTTCAGTAGAACAATTGTTCTAGCTATTATAACAAAATAACCGAAAAAATTCGGTTTCTTTTGGATAGTATAGTAAACAGAGTTTTATTCATTGTATCGCACAAAACAGATATTCGTATGCTATACCAGATATGTAAATGTGAACCGGTTTGTTTAGAAAATATACGTTTATTGTATGAAAGTGATAAAAAATATTTTATTCGAAGTATTGCCCATCGCTAACTATACATTTTTCCTACCTGTCTAATAATTTGTGGATGCCATGCCAAAAAAAACTGTTGTTACTCTGAGCCAAACCAGTCATCGAGCCACATTCGTACATTTTCGTAAGAAGTGAAGAGCTGCTCATCAAGTGTGTGTTACATCGATGTAAATATGTAGTAATCGGACGGAGCCAAGTCTGGTGAGTAAGTCGCATACGAAAGTATTTCCCAACTAAACGTCTCAATTGTATATTCTGGTCATTTTTCACGAAAATATTGATTCAAATCGATAATTTGTTGTCGATAGTGTTCAGTATTAACGGTTTCGCCAGATTTTAGCAGCTCATGATAGATCACACCCTTCTGATCCCACCAAACACAGAGTACTGTCTATGTTCCATAAGGATTTGACCTTGTAGTCGATGTCGATGCCTGGAGTTAGGCTTTTCATCGACTGTCACAATTCAATGGAGAAATGACTTTATTTTGTACATAGCGAGTAGCATTTCGAAAGTTGTTCTTCCATTTTCCTGCTGTCTTTCATTCAGTTCAGGTGGAATCCATTTTCCCATCTTCTGGATCTTTCTCATGGTTTTCAAACGTATCACATGCTTATGCACAGACGGCTTCTTGTATCATATTTAATTGTCCCGCGACTTGTTGTTACGTTTGAGCGTACTCCTTATCCAACAATGCTTGGAATTCGCCATCTTCAAACTTTTTCAGTGGTCTTCCACGTTCTTCGTTTCTCACGTCAAAATCACCAGTTTTGATATTTTAAATCACTCAAAACACTGTGAGTTACGTCCCCAGACTTCCAGCTTACTTTCTTTTTTCTTCGTCACTGACCATGTCTAGCACGTTTAGGTAACGTGAGCCTTAACATTGTTTGGTACACTCTTACTTTTGCTGCTCCTATTATATTCTTTGCCTTTAAAATATTTGACGACATTCGTGTGGCTTTGCTTCCTTTTGCTAGTCGTTTCTCTATTTATTTCTCTCCATCCCCTTTACATATTAGTGTTACTCATAGATATATAGTTTGTTGAACTTTCTCTATCGTATATTTCTTATGTTATGCACAATCAATGTCTTATTAGGAGACAGTCCTCTGATACTACCTTTCATTACCATATATTTAGTCTATTATGAAATTACAGTTATTATTTGCAACTTTTTACTAATAGAAGTGCCATAATGCCTTTTGCCAAATTAGTATACTTTTGTTAACAGGTAAATGTAATGTTATGTAATAAGCAAAAAAAAATTAACAGGCTGTTTTTTACTTCTCCTTCCGTTTTAGAAGATTTTCTATTTAAGCAATTTTGGAAGGAACAAAATAGAAGGTAGTCGGAGGGTGCGAAGTGCGGTGAGTAAAGTGGATGAGGCAAAACATCCCAATCGAAGCTTAACAATTTTTGCCGTTCCCTGATTGAAATATGTGGTCGTACATTGATTGTCATGTTGAAACACGACGTCTTTCCTGTTTCCTAATACGGGCAGTTTTTCTTCAATTGCTGCTTTCAGTCGATCTAATTGCGAACAGTAGAGATCTAATTGCGAACAGTAGTAGAAGTCCGTGTTGATGGTTTGGTTGAATGGAAAAAGCACACAGTAAATGAGTCCTTTTCATAATTTTCATCGAATGATTTTTTTCGTTGCACGTTGTAACATAATCCACTTTTCATCACCAGTTACCATCCGCTTCAGTAATGGGACCACAGATTGTTTTTCAGCAAAAAATCTCACTCACTAAGTTCATGATTGACTCACGCATCGGTATCGGTAGACGTACCCATTTTTTTTCAGATGGTCAAAAACAGTCGATATGCTAATATTTAACTTATCTGCTATCTCACGGATCGTGGTGCTTGGATCTTCGGCTATTGTAGCCTTTATTTTCTCGGCTATTGTAGCCTTTATTTTCTCGGCTAGAGCTATGCCGGTTTTCCAGGTCAAAATATCCGCCCCTGAACCGATCAAATTACTTTTGCATGGTCTCCTTAAAAGAACCCTCTCCATAAACGGTAAAAATCTTATTTTTTGTTTGAACAGCGTTCTTACCCTTTTTGGAACAAAAAAGCATAATATACCGTAAATGCAAGTTATCGACCGACATTTTTAATTTGAATCAACTTAACGAACTGAAGGCAAATCAAAGCGAATCTGAAAGTAAGCATTGTAAATATCAGAGGAATTAATGATATGTAAAGAAACATTACTAATTCAATACAGAGTTTTGTTTACAAGCGTTAAAAAAGCAACTAATGGAAAATCCTTACGAACCTTTTTGACAAAAAGTTTTATAAAAAAGGCCAAAAAATTACAGAAAGTTTATCTTATATGTGCAACTAGAAGTAATCAAATGTCCTACTAATACTAATAGTAAAAAAATAAGGCTATTTAACCATTGAAAAGAAAGTGCCATTCATTTTTTATTATAAATTGCTTGACAAACATTATAAAGCTTTCAGCTTAAAAATATTTACATTTCATCAAGGATAACTTTCAAAAAGCTCCAAATTTATTATTACCGCGTTAATTTTCAATTAATTGTAATTTCAGTTACAAGATCTATAAGTTAAGTAAAATAGTAACCAATCAAAACATGGTAAATAGCATGCTAAACTGCATTATTACCTTGTTAATACCATTACAGTTATGGTATTTCCTGTTACACCTATACAAACCATTATCGGTACCAGAACTTTTTGAAACCAAAATCTGGATCCTTCCAATATTATTTCAGTAGAGTCTTTCATCGTCTAGAACAAAATTCAATATCAATATTGTTTAATATTAATAATGTTATCAATAATTTGATTTTTTTATTTGCTTAATAATTTTACAGTCATTATCCTAATTTGATAAAATAATATCGTGTTATTATGAAAAATATTTAATACGCTAATAAATGAATCTCAAATCTCTACATTTTTCGAATATGTCAAATGGTATGTCCACACTTGTTCAACTTTTCCGCTCAACATGTGTTTTTGTTGCCGTGCCTTTCAACTTGCCTTTCGTGCCTTTCAACTTGCGTTGCGTTAGCGCATGCATCCTGGCGCAGGGTAAGACGCTTCCTTCTTGTTCACATGTTTGCGTCAGTTTCATTCAACATTTCTGAGTTCAATAAAGACGGCTTTTTAAAAACGTTAAAAACATTTTATTTTGTACGTACCTACTGTTAACTATGTAATTTTAGTTTCATGAATACATATGGCATTGTCATGTTAGCCGGTATGAGTGCTGCTGTACTAGTGATGATAAGAGCACGGAAAATTATGGAAAAGTACAGAAAATCTATATGGACAAAACAATATTTGTAATAATTACTACAATTTGCTGCAGGAAAATATATATTTAAAAAAATATTCCTTACACACTCAATTTGCAATTGTATTACTTTTTATTTTATTTAACCCAAAGTTCCTTGTACCTTTAGGTTTAGGACTGACAATTTACATTTATTGTATGTATGAATGCAGTGTATTTCATGTTTTTTTACCCTCCATGAGTTCCTGTCCAGTGCTTATTTCCTAGCCTCATTCCAATGAATTCATCGTTTTTCTGCCACCTGTCGAACTTGTTCTTCCCATCTCAGTCTTGGACGTTCAATTTTATTTTTTCCTCGTGTTTTCACTTCATAGATTTGTTTTGCTAATCTCTCTTCATTCATGCTGTAGATCTGACGTAGCCAGCTTAGTTGTCTTTCTTCTGTAGCTCTTTCTATTGGTTTATTTTCCAATTGTTCCATCACTGTCGTATTTCTTACTCTATCCCTTTCTATCAAGTACAATTTTATGTTTTATTTTTATGCCAGCATTTACTATTGTTTTGTTTTTGTCAATATTTATTTCCACGTTTACTTTTCTTAGCTCTTCGTTATATATCGCTAAGTAATGTTTTTCCGAATCTGCCATTAGGACCATATCACCAACGAACAGAAATTTCTGGGATTTTTGCATTCTTGCATTTTACTTTGCTATTTTTTACAACATCGTCAATAAATGCTGAAAAAAGCAGTAGACTTAGTACGCAGCCCTGTCTTAGGGGCCTATTACTGTCTCAAATTCTGTGGATTCATCGTTATGCGTTCTTACATTATTCTTGTTGTTGTAAAAGTCTCTTTAAGTGTCTCTCTTTAAACTTTTCAATGAAACAAATATGGATTTCGGTTTCTTTTCTTAACAGTTTTTCTCCTAACTGTCTAATTATAAATATCAGATAAATAAATAAATGTTGCTTCTAATTTTTCTCTCAGTTTATGCTCTATTATTCTGGTAAATTCCAGGTAAACTTATTAGTATAATCCCTCTGTAGTTTTTACATTCTTTGGTATCTCTTTTTGTAAACAAGGGCAATATTCCACCCGTAGTCCAGTGTGCTGATACTTTTTTCTATTATGATATCATTTAAAAGTGACAAAATTTCTTCCTTTGCTATTTTTCCCACAAATTTCAGTATTTCTGCTATGATTTCGACTTGTCCTGAAGTTTGGCAAAAAAAATTTGTAAGTGGTTTTGGCTTTTAAAATTATATATTTAATTTATTATATATTATTAATATATATATATATATATATATATATATATATATATATATATATATATATATATATATATATATATATATATAAAGACCTATTGTCTTTTTGTGGATCAGACCTTGGCGTAGTAAAGGGGCTTTCGTAAGTCAATGAAGCTTTGAGCTATGCCGTCTGGGGCGTATGCTCCTGAAAGGGTAACCCATGGTGGACAGGTCAAAGCAGAGACTTCAAACTAACTTGATCCAAAATCTGCCAGCCCGCATTGGACCAGCGTAGCATGGTAGATAAGGTAGATAAGGTCCAACCCCCCCCCCCCCCCCCCATGGCTTTACAATTTCAAAAACGGCCCTCATTCCCTGGAGGCCAAGGGGCAACTACCTACGGCAGCGGGAAGACCTGCCCCAAGGCAGAGGGTGCTAAGAATCACCGGATTAGATCAGGCTGCCATTGGACTTTGGACATTGCAACTCTAAATATTCGGATCAACTACTGCAAGAACTGTTGATATAGGGCTTTGTGAAACACGAGGAAAGGGCGAAGAGCTAATCAAACTGTACACTCGGGGTACGGAGAATGGGCGATGTGGTGGAATTTGGATTCCTCATTTACCAAAAGTTGAAGAATAGTGTCGTAAAATTTGAAAGTATATCTGGTCCACTAGCCCAATGCGCCATTCAGTTGAATAAAAAGTTTAAACTTCAAATCGTCCAAGCTTATGCACCAAGTATAAGCCATGGCGATGAGGAAATTGAGGTATTTTATGCTAGTGTGGCTCAGCTTCTAGACAGCGAGAAATGCAGGTTCAAAATCCTGATGGGTGATTTTAATGCTAGAACTGGAAAAGCAAGAACTATTGAAATTGCAATTGACCCATATGGAAATGGCGAGCGGGACAATAGAGGTGACAGATTGGTTGATTTTGCTGAAGGACAAGAATTGTACATTATGAACTCGTTCTATAAGAAAGAAATCAGCAGAAAATTGACATGGAAAAGTCCATCTGGTCTCACAAGTGAAACTACATGATGTCAAGTGATAAAACAATATTTTGTAATTGTACTGTCCTTAACCGTTTTAATGTTGGAAGTGACCATAGAATAGTACGAGCAAAGGTTAAGATAAACTGTCGAAGAAAACGTAGACGAATGGTAAGATCGAAGAAGGGCAAAGTGAATTCTGAGAAGCTACTGCAGAGGGGCAACGATTTTGAGATTCCTTTGTAGAGCCTCTTTGCTGTGTTTCAAGACCCAGAAGAGATAGAAATAACAGATCAGTATGAAAAAAAAATCGAAAATGTGGTTAAAACGGCTGCTGCGATAGCATCAGCAGAAAAAAGTTTCAAACAGTCAAAAATCTCCAATGAGACCATCGATTTAATGAAGAAACGGAGGACAATGAAGAATGCAGACAGTCCCTTTGATAGGGTCGAATACGCTGAGCTTTGCAAAACTATAAGAAAACGTATTCGAGAGGAAACGCATCGGTTCAACATGCAGCTAGTGCAAAAAACACTAGAAGAAAACAAAGGAATAAACAATGCCAAACATAAGCTGATAAATAAAAGGACGCAAATGTTTACCTTAATTCGTGAGGATGGCACAGTGTGTAACGAACGTACGGAAATGTTAGAGGTTATCAGAAGATTCTATTCAAAGTTATGTGAAAATCAGAACCAGTTAAAGATAGCAATGCCCACGGAAGAGTAAATGCCAGATATCTTGTTGGAAGAAGTGACAAATGCCATAGAAGCGATAAAGAATGGAAAGACTCCAGGAAAGGACAATGTAACGGTTGAAATGTTGAAGGCTGATGGTCGAACTCTACATAAAATACTGGCAAAATTGTACTCAAAATGCCTCAAAGATCAAAAAATACCCAGTCCATGGAAAAATGCTGAAGTGATTCTTCTTCATAAGAAAGGAGCACAGGAATATTTAAAAAAACTACTGCCCAATAAGTCTCCTATCAGTTATGTACAAAGTTTTCACCAAGATAATATTTAAAAGAATATTAAGAACACTGAATGACGCACAACCAAGAGAACAGGCAGGATTCAGTACAATGGACCATATCAGGATGTCTAACAGACCATAGAAAGGCACAATGAATACACCATGCCACTGTGCTTGGCTTTTAGTAACTATGAAAAAGTATTTGATTCAGTATCAACGAAGGCCATAATGGATACATCGCTTAACCAAGTGATAGACAGAGCCTATGTGATCCTACTGAGATCCATGGATGAGGAAGCTACAGCTACAGTTCACATGGATGACTTTCAAGTTAAAATCAACGTAGAACGTGGTGTACGGCAGGGTGACTCAATATCGTCTGTTCTTTTCTCAGCCTGCCTTGAAGAGTTATTTCGTAATCTGGATTGGGAACAGCAGGGAATCAAAATCAATGGTGCATATCTAAGCCATCTTAGATTGGCGTATGATATCGTTCTCCTTTCACAAGACCCAGATGAGCTACAAGAACACATACGAGAGTTGCAAAAGGCGGGAAAACCATTTGGTTTCAAAATAAACCTAAAAAATAGTCAGGTTATGTTTAACAAATTTGCTGTCAACAGAAGAATTTCTGTACTAAGAAGTGATTTATAGGTTGTGGACCACTACATATATCTTGGGCAAAGGATTTCAATGCAGGGTGATACCACCCGGGAGGTGGAACGGCGGGTTAAGTGTGGCTGGCAGGCATTTGGCCGGCTCAATATAGTATTTAAGAGCAAACTCCCACTTTGTCTGAAGAGAAAGGTTTTTAATCAGTGCGTGCTGCCTGTTTTGACATATGGAAGTGAAACATGAACTCTCACATCACAATCAGTTCGAAAGCTTCGGGTTGCACAGGGGGGAATGAAAAAGTGTATGCTTAGCATTACAAAGCGGGACAGAAAGACCTGCATATGGATCAGAGAATAAACGAGGGTTTGTGACATCATTGGAATGGTGAAAAAATTGAAATGGAAGTGGGCAGGTCATATAGCGAGACGATGCGACGACATGGACCAAAGCAATTCTCGAATGGATACCGCTTGATCATAAACGCCCGCGAAGAAGGCCGAAAGCACGATGAACGGATGACATCATCTAGTATATTGGACCCGAGTGGCAGAGGGAAGCTCAAGACCGTGCGAATAGGAGGCATGCTGGGGAGGCCCAGAAGAAAAATATCAGCAGAAAACGGATATGGAAAAGTCCATCTGGACTCACAACTGAAATTGATTACATCATGACCAACGATAAAAAAATATTTTGCAATTGTACTGTCCTTAACAATTTTAATGTTGGAATTGACCACCGAATGGTACGAACAAAAGTTAGGATTAACTGTCGAAGACAATGCGAAAGAATGGTAAGGTCATAGAAGGGCAGAATGGATTCTGGGAAACTGCTGGAGAGAGATTTTCAGATTGCTCTGTCAAACCGGTTTGCTGTGTTACAAGATCCAGATGAAGTGGAACTATCAGTTCAATATGAAGAAATCGCCAACAATGTGCTTGAAAGGGCTGCTTCAGTAGCACCAGAAGAAAAATGTTTCAAACAGACAAAAATCTCCAGTGAGACCATTGATTTAATAAAGAAACGGCGGGCCATGAGAAATACAGGTAGTCCTTTTGGCAAGGTCGAGTACACTGAGCTCTGCAAAAACTATAAGCAAACGAAAACCCAAACGTTACAATATATTCCTATTCTATGGACCTTCTTTTGTGATCCACAGCATCCCTCTAACTCCTTCTTGATCATCACCATTTTCGTCTCCAAAATTTTTCCATTCTTTTTCATGCAGTCTTTTATATGTGCCCGAACATGCAGCGTTTTAATTCAAGCGCAAGTTATATCTCCGAATATAGATTTCGATTATTCTTACTTATTCTTCTGATATCTATATATAACAATATTGTTTGAGATATTTTGCCCATTCTAATGACTAGGGAATTAAGGGCTCCATATAAACTAAAAAAAGAAAAAGTTAACTTTACCGATCCTTCAATAAATAAGAAACAAAACTAGATCAAAACCAAAATAAACAATATACAGATATTGTTTTAAAGCTTGTGTTCAAATTATTTTCTACTGACTGCCAAAAGGATATGATAAATTTAACTAATTTACCTTACAAGTTTAACGCACAAAACAATTTAACGCTTACTCAAAGAAGCATCGAAAAATTGGCTCGAATTTTGATGTACTATTGAAAGTCTGCCAAAGCGGCGTCAGCTCTACTTTTATTAGTCTAATGGTAAAAAATAAACCAAATTAAATTTACTACATAAACACATTTGAGAAATAAATGTTTTAAATATTATAATATTCATTCAATCTATTTCAATCGTTACTTATCTTACTTACATTGAATTGATTAGTAATTTATGGAGTTTTTCTATAACGCATAAAAATCATTTGTTTGAAATATTGAAACGTATGTTTTAATGGTCAGATTAACATCACCAAAAATATTTAAAATACTAGGTGTATAAATCAAATCGTTGTATCTGATAACACTGTTGGCTTCCTCCTTGGAGGGAAGGCAGGCCAAGATCTATTTTTTTTTCGTGAATGGAATATTTCTAATACGTTTGAAAATGAGTGGAAACAATTTCCAACAACGGTGCGCTATCAAATTTTGTTTCAGATTTGGGCACAACTCGAGCTGAAGACGCTGACTTTAAGGTAGTCTACAATTCATATAATAAGTTAAGTACTAAAACTAAAAAATTCATATTAAGCAAATATAAAGAACATATTACTCTCATTAGATGCACTCGAGCATGACCATAATATAAATATTAGCAAGTTAAGACTTGTTCAAAGTGTAAATAACAATGAGGCGTTGGGTGCACATGAAACCATTCAAATTTCAAAATGTAAGAAAACCGTGAATCGGGATAAAGGACCTATTTCATTCAGTCAGCTTTTGAAATTTATAATGTAACACTTTATTAACTTCACGGTTCATAATTTTTACAAGCTTCATTAGTTACAGTTGCCATATAAATAGATATAAATAGAACATAGTGTAGTTTTCAAATGACATTTGGATCATCTCTTAGATTGGTTCTACTTTTGGCTGCACTATTTTACTTTTATGCGTACGCATTGTAAAATAATTACTTTGAACAATTTACAAGGATTATTCACAAATTATTGTCTTAATTATAGAATGATACATATTGAAGGCTTGCAACAATTTTATTTTTCCCTACAATTTCCTAAAAAATTAATAATTCCACCTTCCATACTTAATACTTTTTACTCTGTCTTAAAATAACGTGTAACTTATTTTTTGACTTGTTTGGATTACGACTACGCCAGCCGTTTACTGGAGGCAGTTAAGTCGTGGGTCATGAATGAGTTCATCGACACTTCCATGAGGGCGATACCCAGTTCTTCGGAATCAAAATAATAAACCCTTAAACTGGGAAAAGAGTCTACCTACTCCAAAGGCTCAGTTAATTGTAAAAATTATATAATAATCACAAGCGCAAGTAATTGTAACACAAAAAACAAGAATTTAAACATGATGCTTATAAGTACCCTACTTAACTGGCATACTAAAGATAAAAATGTTAAACGTCAAACTAACAGTGTTAAAGTGTAAGGGATCTTATCTAGCGTTCGTGAAATACAAATGATGGTAGACAAATAGATATTGAATAATACATGACTAATAATAGTGATAATAATAATAAAATATTGTCTAGTATTTAGCCTTTGTCGTGCTGTTTAAATATCCGGTTATTGAAAAGTCTGGTAACTAAGATGAGCGGTTACTAACATGTACGGAGTCCAAAACGTTTGGCACCACAAATGCCTCGCACCAAAAAGTTCTAGTAACTAAAATGTCCCATATCTAAAACTAACTGCTAACTAAAATGTTTGGTATCTAAAATATCCGGAATCTAAAACACTCTAAAAAAATACCAAAAAGTAAGCCTGTCTAAGCAGTGTCTGCGGCGTCGACTTCTATGTCGCTATACGTCTTTTTGGTATGGATATGAGTGATCCGTACGAAGCGAGGTTTTCGACTGTGCACTTTCATGCAAGATATGCGCAAGACAGTACTACTTGCAGCAGCCGATCATTTTTAAGCGCTAACCTCTACCCAGGTTTCATTCAGATTACATATATAACAATAACTTTTTTGCTTTTAGTCTATCTATTCAGTCTATGAAACTCTATTCAGGTCTCTTAAGGATTCAATACCAAACTACGACTCAAAAGACCATGGCTCCTCTAGGAGATCATGTGGCCTGTCTAAAAACCTTTACATTTTATTTCTGGACTTCATTGATTCCATCATTACCAGAAAACCTCCTCCATACCAGAAAACCTATAAACACTTCATTGAACAACTATGATAAAATTCCTTCTCTCTAGGTTGCTTTGGATCTCTATTCCGTGCTATTCTCTCTGCTTGCTCGTTCTTCGAAGTTATCTACACAGATGGTTCCAAATATCAGAAAAGACTGAGCGCTGCTATATATTCTCAGGCATATTCCGACTCTTTCTTCTCGGCTGAGATTTAAAATTCATGAAGTTCTCAAATATATTTTTCATCCCATGACTCCTACTAAGCTCCTAATATCTAGAGTGTGGAACCTTCTTTACTACCTTTACTCTCAATCCAACAAGATCATATTTATATAGATCCCCTGTTATACCGACATTGAAGAAAATGAGAGACCGGAGAAGGCCTCAAAGGAAGCCATCTCTTCAGGTCTTTCTTCCTCTAAAGTTCCCTTCTACAAAGATTTTTACTTCTTAATCTCTGACCCAATTGATAACATTATACAGGTTGATATACTTTGCCTTGGTTAATAAACACTGCCTCTTCTCCGACTCTTACCTAATTGAGGGGGGTCCCCTCCCAACCTGTTCACTATGCGCATCTAATCTAACTGTGCTCCATATTCTTGCTACTTGTACGTGCATCCTGTAATGTTACACCATTTTGAAGATCTATTTTCAGCTCAATTTGTATATATCCTGCTTGATTTTCTCAGGGACAGGTTTACTTCATATGATCTAATTTTTGTTGTTCTTGCATCTAATCATTTTAAATGATTTCTTAACTTCCAAAAATGTCTAACGGGTGAGGCAAGTCTCGGGCTATCATTCTTTTTTTCCATTCAGCTTTTAAAAGAAACAAGTCAGATTTTTTTCTATAATATGTTTATTTCTTCTTAAAATTTTATGTTAATTATTTTTTGAAAATTTTATCAATGAAATGTAAACTATTAGCAGCAATGCAACATTATGCCTTTTTAACACATTTTCCATAACTTTGATTTGCTGCATGGCTTATATTTCCTTCAAAAATCGCCATAAAAAATAATCCAGAGCCGTCAAATCTGGATTTCTGATGACATTACAACATTTTTATCTTTTATTATTGTCTGTAGGCAACAGGCCTTGAACAATTTGAATCTTATAGGGAAACATGTAGAAGTCACTTCGCATCAACAACTTATTATACAAATTCAGCGTAAACTGTATGGCGAAATTCTCAATTGTGCACTAGAAATTTCCAATCGTCGAATAGACTGTTCCAACTTTTCGTGGCCTTAGTTTATCAATTATAAAACAAAAAATCATACAAATACATATAAATTTACTATTTTAAATTTAGATTAATATAAACTGCTAAATATAAAGGTATAAATATAAATAAGTATATACTCTACCCTACCCCTACTATATATAATTTGTCTATTATGAAATACGACTAATGTCAATTTTATAAAATCAGATACAGAATGGAGTACACTCGAAAATAGGCAAGCTCGTACTAAAGAAGAAAGTGGAAAGAACTACGTCGTAAAAACCCCTACTTTTTACTCAAGATTTTTTAAGAGACCTTATCAGAGACCTTAACTTTTCAAAAGAAAGATCAGAACTTTTAGCATCCAGACTCAAAGAGAGGAATTTCCTTGCTCCAGGTACTAAAATTACATCTTATCGTACTCGATAAAAAAAGCACTTCCGTTTTTTTGCTCAGAAAATCATATTGTTTTTTGAAATGATATTGGTGGTCTTTTAACAAAAATGGGTTTCTTGAACTACCAGCCAAATGAATAGAAACTTTTTATAGACAGTTCCAAGCGGAGTTTGAAATGTGCTTTGCTACATAATGGTAATAAGCATCGTGCGGTTCCCATTGCTCATTCATCTAAGTTAAAGGAGGAGTGGAAAACAATATCTCTTGTATTGGCAAAACTCAAGTACCATGATCATAAGTGATCATGCGTTGCGTTCATAAGTGCATCATAAGTGATCATGCGATATGCGTTGATTTAAAAATGGTAAACTTTTTATTGGGTCAACAAAGCGGCTGCACGAAATTTCCATGTGTTCTCTGTTTGTGGAATAGCAGAGCTAAAAGCAAGCATTGAATTAAAACTGGCCTGAAAGAAAAGACTTGACAGTTGGCAAATAAAATATCACACATTCAGCGTTGGTTACTAAGAGAGAAAATAATTTTGCCCCCATTACACATAAAATTGAGACTATATTGTACGTCAAAGTATTGGATGAAAATTGTTCCTGTTTTAATTATATATCAAAGAAATTTCCTGGTTTGAGCAAGGTGAAGCATTTTCGATGGACAACAAATTAGGCTTTTGATAAAACATAACAATTTCGTGCTTTCAATGAATGATAAAGAATCATTAGCCTAGTTTTCTTTTGTCAATGTTGTAAAAAATTTTCTAGGGAATTTTAACTTCTAAAATTATCGCCAATTGGTATAAAACATGCTGGAAATTTTCAAAAAGCTTGGACGTAACATGAGCATCAACGTTCACTACCTCCACAATCATTTGGACAAATTTCCGGACAACCTTGACTCTTACAATGAGCAACAAGGGGAGCGATTTCACCATTTCAAAAAAGGTACCATGGTCGATGGGATGAACACATGATAGCTGATTACTGCTGGAGTATCATCCGTGAGTGCCTGGAAGGAACTCTCTCAAAGAAATCACGAAAAAGAAGCTTCCTCCATGTTCAGTGATGTAACAAAAGGTAAAAAATATGAAATAATCGAATTTTTGACACCTATCATATCTCAAAAACTACACGTATATTTAAAAAAATATATGAACCGTTAGAACCAGTATAACGAGCATATTCAAAAACAGTTTTAGTCTTTCCGGCACCAAATCCACTCTAAACATGTATTATCTTATAATAAGGCACCGTACGATTAGGATATTTTCACCTAAATTCACACTGAGTTGCAATAATTGAAATATTTTTTTAATGTAAATTACAATTTCGTTTGGTTCTTTTAGTAATTATTTATCCATAATACAACTGAAACGCTTGCACTACACAACTGGCAAACCCAAAGTTGGCATCAAGTATCAGGAAAAAAAAGGCGCCAAAACAAGATGGTAGCGTGAAACTTGCCCCACCCGTTACTTCTTTTCCACGTTTACTAACTAATAATTATTAAATTTTATCATCCTTTTCGTCTTTATTTTATCCCTACTCTTTCGTGGTTATTTATCTATATTGTAAATACTTATTTTATCTGTATATTTCTGCGTTTCTTAGTCCATATACCTTATTTTGGCAACTCCCTATATAGCACGACGTGCTTTGAAATGACTCGAATAAAATAACTCAATCAATCAATCAGCAATTCATAAACCACGCAGGTATACTTAATAAATATTTACTGACTCTATAACAGTACGTTTTTATACAAGATTTACTAATACTTACATCTTCCTTACAAATTATATTCAAAATATCATGTAATCAGCCACATCCACATTTTGCGTTCTAAAACATTTACGTTGTTGTAGAAACAATCAGTTTGTTACGTTGGCAAAACTATAAAAAAAACATTAAAATTATTTATGTAGTCTCCGTTGGCGTGTATGTACATTTAAAATATTTATTGTTAAAAAGTACGCTGTACCAGTTTAACACACCAATTGAAAACAGTAAAACTTAAATAGCTTTCGAATGAAACGAACTCAAAAATATTTGATCATTTTCAAAAAAAAAAAAGAGAAAACAATAGCAAAGCGCCGTAATATATACAAAGTTGCATAATATTTATGTAAATGTATGCAAACAAACAAAACTTAATTAGAAACATCATGATACCTAAAATACATAAACATTGTGGAAAGATATTTACTTGATATGTGGAAACATATATGGGTGAAAAAATATTGGAGCAAGCCGATTTTTCTCAATTTTCTTTATTTCAACGACATTAAATTTTTTGACATAATATCAACACAAAATACCCATTATTTTTAACAAAACTATACCATAATTAATGCTGAAGACAATTTTTTTTGAATAGTTATTAAAGTACGCATTTTTCATAGAAGGAAAGTACTTAAAGTACTTAACAGTTGGTTTTGCACATTTAACTTTAAATAATACAAATAACTTCAATACACAAAAAGAAATTAATTTAATCCATCTTAAACAGTTATAGACTGAGCGTTAAATGTTAATGTTTTAATAATAATACCTAGAAAAAGTCTTTGGAACGACTGCTTTGCCTTTGGAAAGAAATTGTAAATTTGAAAGGAAATTCCATGAAATTCGAGCAAATTGCCAACAATGTAAGGCTTACTTATCTACGGTACATTCAGTGGCGGCTCGTGAGGTTGGGCGTTGGGGTGCCGTCCCTCCAGCATTTATCACAGTAAAAAAATTTTCAGAGCATAACACTATATTTTATTTCAATTCAGTTTCTTTCCTTTAACTCATTTTCCTGGTTCACCTCCTGTATAAGGTTTCAATAACACGAAAACTAAAAAGGAGGAAGGGGAAAGCAAAAAAATCTTTAGCAGCACTATTTTCTTCTATGCCCTCCCACTTTAAAAATCCACGAGCCGCCAGTGAGTATATTATATAATGAAAAAACGTTACAGAACTGACCTCACTGAAAACCATAAGAGGGGTGAACGACAAAAAGCCATATCATCTAGAATTCAGGGAAAAATGTCAAATTCTGTTAGAAAAATAATTTAATTGCAAGTCAAGGACTAGCCAATAATATTGCTTCTTATTTTGAAATGAAATCGCGCAAGAAATGATTTACGTAATTTCGGATGTAGAATAAGAAGTGTTCCAAAGAAACGCTAATCAGTCGGAAACACAGGAAAGAAACGACTCCAGTTCGCTAAAAAGTACGAAAAATTACCCGTTAAATTTTTCTAAATAAGTAATTTTTACTGGCAAAAGAAAGTTTTGTTTATTTGATTCCGATGGCCATAAAACTGTACCACCATTCGCACAGTAAAACACGGTAATGGAAATATCGTGGTCTGGGGATGTATTCATTGGGCATCAACTACAAAATTAGTAATCATTGATGGAATCCTAAATGTTTGGAAGTATGCAAACCTACTGCGAGAAAAAATGTTCGGAAGACCTTCGAAATAGATCATGACTCGAATTACACAACAAGGGTTACGAAAAAATGGTTGTTCTTTAATATCACAAGTCAGTCACCGTATATTAATAGAAATTGCGATACAAAGGTCATGCAGTATACTGGAGAATAAGGATGGGGAAGTAATATTAGACACCGAAAAGAAGCACCAAAGGTGAACAGAATATATACAACTTTTTGAAAACCACAAACAAATGATAAGATGACAAAATAGATATAACAATAGAAGAGGTCAAATATGCACTTGAATATTTGAAAAGTAATAAAACACCTGGAAGAGATGCAATACCAATAGAATTAATAAAATTATTGGAAAACGAACCATGTATCTGTATAAATAAAAATGAAATTCTGTTCGTTGGTAAGAGCATCACCTGAGAACGGATGGACCGATTTGGCTATTTTTTTTTTGTAAACCTTCGTAATAGTCCGAATAGGGTTTTTACGGAAAGAAAAATTGGAAAAGTTGCCCGGAAAATTAGAAAATTCTGGAAAAACCGAAACTGCTTTTTTTTATGGGATTTTTGTATGAACTAGAGACTATAACATACGAATCGAACGATGGATGTGTATAATTCTTTTTTTATTTTGTTCGTTATGGTCTTGGAAGTTTTCAAGGAAGAAAAATTCGAGGCAATTACAAAGGAAAGTCGGAAAATTCGGAAAAACTCCAAAAATCATAATTTTTGTATGCACTCTCGATCATTACTGACGATAGGAACGACATATTTGATTGATTCTTATTTTGTTTTGTTCGTTATCTTAACGGGATGGAAATAACTTAGTTCAATGTTTTCAATTGAAAAAAATCTGGAAGATCTGGAGAAAATATTGAAAAACGCATTCCAGCCTAAATTAAAATTACATTTGTTTTTTCTTTTGTGTTGTTTTGTGATCTGTCCTTTTATTTCAATTCCGATTTATTTCGCTACGTGCGCAAATGTCCTTTGACAGCTGATTGTCATGTTGTGAATAGCCAATCGGTTACATAGTGACGAAAAATTGATTCAGTTGTTTATTTTTAGTTGAATTATGATTCTGTTGTAAATTCATCGCAATCGTTTTATGAAATGAATTAAGTTTCGTTGTTTTATCTCAAACAAATTTACAGATTTACCTACGAAATACGGTGAATTTTGAAGTGACAAACGTTTATACACTAACAACAAAGTGAAGTTGTCCATTTTCAGTTGAATTGTAATTCTTCGCATCGCACATTGTGTTGTAATCGACACAACTGAATTGAATTGACACAATTTAATGGCATTGCAATGCTGCTAATAAGACGGAGCAATTTAAGTTGCAAAACTCGCAGTGCTACAAACAAAACAAATTTTCGATCTAATCGAACTACAGAGCAACGCGGAGAGCGAAGTGAAACTGAACGGAATCGGTTATCACAAACACGTTCAGCACAAACACATATCGAGTTGCATTCCATTACAACGTGATAATTGATTACAATGCAGACCAATCCGTTACTATTGGATCGATGAGCGTTGTGTTCACATTCTAAGGCATTGAAATACAGAAATTAAACCTCTGTATTATGTTGCGCAAGTGACAAAGTCAAATTGGCGCCATTGGTAAAGCCACCAGAGCCACTGCGCTTATTGGTTTCTGGAACAGGAACAGATTCTGCACATTTCCTGACACCAATCCAGAAATAAAATAGTTGCTTCCGAAGAACTTCATATGGCGAAACAAATGTGGTTCGGGACAATTTGGACTTGGATTGGACTTAATTCAATTGTGACTTAAATTTTGGAACCAAACCGCATGGTTCCAAATCGATCACGTTCCAGGTATATCACACATTTTCAGCATTTTAGCGATGTACTACCGATAGAATTCAGCTCGCATGTAAAATTTCCCATTGGCGTATTTTTGAACGTACTACTCCTCAAATTAAATATCCATGGCCACAATCGTTAATAGATACAATGATCACCCAGATATACGGTTTTTTCTCATTTTTACTTTATTATAGGGTATATCACACATTTTCAGCATTTTAGCGATGTACTACCGATAGAATTCAGCTCGCATGTAAAATTTCCCATTGGCGTATTTTTGAACGTACTCCTCAAATTAAATATCCATGGCCACAATCGTTAATAGATACAATGATCACCCAGAAATACGGTTTTTTCTCATTTTCACTTTATTTACACATTTCCAATAGCTTTTCACCGTTTTCAACTCGATTTACAGAACAGGTATTATACCATCAGAATGGTTGACTTCAATTTTCATTGCAATTTCTAAGAAATCAAATGCAAAAAAGTTGTGAAGAACGCCACACTATCTTTTTAATGAATCACTTACTTAAAACCTTGTTAAAAATAGTACATAATCGAATTTATCGATGTTTGGAAGAGGAGCTAGATAACACACAATTTGAATTTAGAAATGAACTTGGTACTCGGGATGTCCTCTTTAGTTTTAATATGGTGATTTAACGATGCCAAATTCATGCGTGCTTTATATATTATGAAAAGGCCTTCGATAAAGCAAGGCATGAGAAGCTAGTAGAGCTACTAATGAAAAAGCAAATAAATAAGCTATATTTGAGAATAATAGAGACCTTAGACAATAATCAGAGAGCCGGAGTCAGTGTAGAAGGAGAATATATAAAAGAAATACACATAAAACGAGGAGTAAGGCAGGGGTGAATCCTCTCACCGACACTTTTCGATATGTATTTAAAGGTCATCATTCAAGAATCATTTCGACGAGAAACATCCGGCTTGGTAGTAAATGGGATTTCTATTAATAATATAAGGTATGCCGATGACACATTCGTATTGGTGGAAAATATCGAGGACCTACAAAGAATGACGAAAATGATAAGAGGAATCAGCTCTACGAACTGAATATGAACCTAAACAACACATAGCTAAAAATAAACAACAGTAATATTAAGCGAGTGGATAGATACAAGTATTTAGGAATTTGAGTTAATTCAAAGAATGATGAGATGAGAACACCGAAGATATAAAAACAAGGATAGAAATAGCTCGCAACACATTCTGGTGTAGGAAAACAGGAAATGAATTGAAAATCCGAATGATTCGCCTCTACATATACTTGATTTTCCTTTACGGTATAGAAGCTTCCACCCTTAATAAATACATGTCGAAAAGACCCGAAGCTTTTAAAATGTGGCTATTCAGAATAATACTACGAATATCTTGGGTAGAGAAAGTCACAAATAAAGAGGCCCCACGTAGAATATCCACTGAAGAAATCTAATAACAACCATAAAGACACGCAAATTGGAATACTTGGGACATGTAATGAGAGGACAATGTTGCGAACTATTGATAATGATTCTGTAGCAAAAGATAGAGGACAACACAAGCGTGGGAAGACCAAGAATATCATGGCTGCAAATTATGAGAAAATTTGTTAAAATGTACATCGAACCAGTTATTTAAAGCAGCTGTGGAGAGGGTAAAGGTAGTCATGATAGTAGTCAACCTTCGTTTGAAGACAGCACAATAAGAAGAAGAAGAAGAGAACTTATGGTATTTGGTGGTTCAAAAAGTGAAGAGAAAAACCAACCAGTCTACAAATACAAATTCTTTAAAAACTGAATTAAAACTGTATTACTAAAGAATTACCAAAATCAGTGCGGATATGGTTATAGGCTGTGATAGACAAATTTTGTTCAAAGCATGCGAATTTTATGGAGCATATAATCGTCCAACCGAATGATGTATTCGCCAAATTATCGACAAATTCCGAACGCATTTCTTGCTGCTCGATATTAAAATATCGAGCCGCGGCAGACATTTGTCTGAAATTGTTTGCAAACATTAATGCCATTAAATGTTATTTCACATAAAATAAATAGTTTCAAAGCATGTGATTTGTCGTGATAGCTTCAAAGCATCAATTTGTATCTGTCTAACATCTGAGTAATCGTGGTCCTTTGTCGGTGAGTACAAGCCTATATTTATCTTATAAACTACGAAGTGTGTAAATAAAATAATGAGAGCGTCCGATCTGGCAACACTATTGGCTTCCCATTTGGAAAGGCGACAGTACGTGTTTTGAACTCCCTAGAGTCACTTGATAATATGTAGCAATTCTTTTCATGAATCGAAATTTTCTAGTGTATTTTGAACAATTTCAAGCACCGGTCCGCAATCAAGTTTTATTTCATATATAGAAACAGTCTCTTCAACTGCTATGTTGATCTACAGTCGAGTCAACCTACTGAGAGTGAACAATTTGAATCTTATAGGGAAATATGTGCAAGTCACTTCTCAAAATTCGGCGTAAACTACGTATGAAGATATTCCTAATTGTGCACCACGTCGGCGAATACTTGTTTCTAGATACTCCTCCATACTTTGTTCTCACCTGCAATATTTTCAGCGCTTCACACTGTTCTTGGAGGTCTGGTGCTGGGCTTTTCCCTAACCGTTCCGAATTCTTGAAATTGCTTAAATAAACAATACATTTTTATGACGATATTTTCACAAAAATTTACGTTGAGTTGTAATTGAATTATTGTTTTAATGTAAACTGCAATAATTTCTCTGCATTCTATTAGCGGGTATTTTTACATAATAAAATTTGCGTCTGCATTACACAACCACCAAACCCATAGTTTCAAAAATAACGAAAAATAGTAGCGCCAAAACAAAATGGTAGCGCGATACCTGCCCGACCCGTCAGAATGGATATTCAGTAATTGATATATGTTGACAACTCGATGTATATTGACATGCAGGAGGCAGTCTGTTGACTTTCTCCTTTTAAAAATGTATCCATATAATTAATATTTCACTATCGGGTCTGTGGGATCATAAAGCTAAGTCTATGATTCTCAATGAGTTTTTTATGAAGTTGGGTCACCAAATTGGTAGGATGGTCACTTCCTACCTATTTGGTGATCCAACTTCATCTTACATCCTTGTAAATATCTAGCAGTATAAAGTGTAATTTTCAACTTTATACTTGCAGTAAAAAAATTCGTCGTAACTGGAAGATATTCTCACGGAGACATCTCACTAAGACGAATAACTGGATACAAAATTTCAAAGACTCTGCAGTCTGCATAGCAGAGAGCTGGTAAAGCCATCAGAGAAAGAGACAAGGTAAAAAGAAGTTACATCATATAATTTCTTATTAGAAGTTATTTCCGAAATCTGATAAAGTGACTCATTGAACGAAGATTCACTTCATATTATACAGGCGATATTAAAAAGTTGGAACATTGTTGATCAAAATTTATTAAATTGCCAGGTTGCCGTTGAAAACTATCTCAAAAATCGTGTGTTTTTGTCAAGTCGTCACTTTTTGGAGCGACCATAGTATTTAGCGTGTTTATATATGATTATAAACGCATCGGCTAATAAGGCCATTTAGCGTCTGTTTATCTTTCCCCGTATTTCACAATGCCCCATTAAAGCCAGGTAGACTAAAATATCTTAAACAAAGCCAAAAACATTCAGCCGAGCACGGGAATCGAACCCGCTACCGCACTAACGTAGAGACGGGCCATCGCTCTATCACCGCGGTTAACGCGGCCGGAAAAAATAAATTACTTATTTATACTATAATAGACAGCGTGTAAGGGAAGGTATTTTCGTATATTTTACCAACGATTCTTCACACCATTTTAAAGAAAAAAGTTACTTACAACAAGGGCCCGTGAGAAAAAAAATCAAAGTTAGTAAATCACCAGTCGAAAGAGAATTAACATTTTAAGCAAATATGTGAAAAAGCCCATTTGGTAAATATTAATTTGTTATTATTTAGCAAATAAACTACAAATTAAGTAATAAATTATTGATAAAACATTTTTTTTTCTAAATTAAGAATTATATCCTAAATCGGTCCTGAATTTCTGACGGATGTGCCAACTCCGCAATATTGCTACTACAAAGACTGTTAAATATTTTAAAATTGCGAGAAAAATTATTTCAATGTTTCACTGCGTGCATTTAAGTTTTATAACCCAAAAATATATTCTTCCCGAATATCAGTATTTGCTTCCCATTTACGGGAAACCTCTCCAAAATTCCGAAGGAGCTAAGCGTATTTACGCGCAACGATACCCCGAAAGGCTGCTTCCAGATAGGCAGACATTTTTTCAAGTTCCTCAAAAAGTTTTGAATTCATGTAGTGTGGTTGTAAAATTTCAAGAATGTGGGCGGCAAAATTTCAAGAATGTTGAAGAGCATTCTACCAGAAGTACTTGAAGTGTTGCTCAAGTTCAAGTTTCCCATTGGATTATACAAAGATCACTAAAAGAGCAATTTTCCTACCCTTATCATGTACAAACGATACAAACACTCTGCCGGGTGATTTTTCACACAGACAGAAATACTGTGAATGGTTTATTTGCTAAAACAAAAGGAATCCAAATTTTTGTTCGATATCTTATCAATCGATAAAACTTCTTTTACGAGAAATGAGGTGGCCGACATTTTGAAGAGTTGAATTATTAAAGCAATTAATCATGCGTTTCTCAGTGTAATGTGAATCGTTACAAAATGAAATTATTAACTAATTTCAACTTTGACATTAAACGCGAATAATGTGCAAATTCTCCTTTTTCTTTTAACAAAAGAAACCAAATTCATGCGGAAACGTATGGTATAAATGACTATAAAAATAAAATATTTTATTTTGAAATAATACCTTAAGATACCAATGCAAAAAACAGAATTTCGGTATATGGATATAAACAAGGCGAAAATAGATGTTGGCGCTATTAAGAAAATTTCTCTTGTTCTCATATCTATTTTCCGCGGAAATGGCTGCGGAAATTTTGAATACATATTTTAAGAAAACTTTTCCTTGCACCCTGTATATTTATTAATAACGAGCAATAGTTCACTTTAGTTCAAAAAAAAAATAATTTCATTCATACAAAACAATGTCTAATACACATCATACTAATCTAAACACAATGATATTTAAAAAATGCCACATTAGATCCATAATTAATTGGTATAATTAAAAATAGACCTTAATTAACCTACCAAAAAAAGCTACCGGTTTATGAACAGTTCTATAATTTAACGCAATTAAAATTATGATCGTCATTAGGAGAAAAATAATACTTCTAATTATAGAAAATACTATAAAATATCTTTACAAATTCGCAATTTACATGTACTGTAGATGTGCATGCTGATATTCACTCATTAAAATAATCTAAAGGACAACTATTAGGGGTAAGCATAAGTAATATCGTTTTTTGACACTATACAAAATGTTATTTTATTTGAGAGTTAATACAGTTTTAATCTACAATATAATCTTAATCGTTATTGAGATCTAGCTCGCCTTCTATGTCTTCGCCTATCTATCTCATTAACAAACTTTCTCTTCCCTTTTTGTAAATTGAGGGTGATTTTGAAGTGAAGTATTTTTTATATAATAATTTTTTATGTTTTGAGTGTAGTTTTTATATTTGTCGAAGTAGGAAACCTTTTTCCACAAAGAAATTCACACAGTATGACGTCTTGCATTGTCATACTTCAGAATAACACCTTTTCGATTAATCAATCTTGGACGTTTTTGAATAAAAGCCACATTTAGTCTATCAAGCTGAGCACTTATCATTAGGATTTAGAACCTCGTAGTGAATAAGTCCTGAAAAATTCCACCATACTGACATTAGCAATTTTCTAGGACGAAGACTGGTTTTGCAGTGAGCCAACTCCTAGTGTTAACCATTGTGTTTTATTATGTAAACTACTGTACAAAATCTACTTTTCATTTCCAGGAACAATTTGTTGAAGAAAAGGACGTCTGTCTAACATGCATTGCAGATGGCTATACGTTGAATTTTGATTTCAACTAAAAGTTAACATGAGACCCACATTCATTCTCTTTGCACTTTGTTCAGTTAACACGCACGTTGGTTACGAGCGTTGCTATTTATGTATCCAGATTAATAAATAAAAACAAATATTTATTATTGAAAATAGTTCTATTGTTTTTCAAACTATTCTCCCCGATGCTCAATAGGTTTTTGCACACGTTTGAACCAATTTTCATTTCAGTACTTTTTCGATTCCGATTGAGGTATATCCAAAACATGCATTTTCAACGCATCAACCGCTTCTGCTGGCGTCGAAAATCATTGACCACGTAGTTTATTCTTCACGGACGGGAACAAAAGGAAATCATTGGGTGCTAAATCAGGACTGTAGGGCAGATGACCCATCAATTCCGATGTGTGGGAGTTCGCGTTGCCATGGTGAGGAATGGTCCTGTGTCGCTGGTTGTTTTTTCATATTTCTTCAAATACTTCTGGAAAACAAATAGTTGTGTGCTATTCAGAATTGACTGTTCTACGATTCCCAAGTGGCACTGTAGCCACATGCCCATTTATCCCCAAAAAAGGCAACTATTTGCTCCGAAGTGCCTTTGGAAAGACCTATACAGTCGAAATTATGCGGAATCCAACGCGCATAAATCTTTTTCACGGCTAAATCTTTAAATGTAAAATCTTTTATATGCTTGTCATACAAATGCCTAGGGATGCCTCAATCTCACAGTACGTCACATGACAATCTTGCTTTATCAGTTCGCGCACAGTATCGATGTTTTCTGGCACAACAACCGATTTTGGACGACCTTCTTTAATCCGTCCGTGCGCGAACGACGACTACGACTGAATTCACTAAACCAGTGATATACAGTGGTTTTAAATGGTGCTTATAAGTCGAAGAGAGTTGATCGTTGCACTTTTGTTGGAATAATCCATGTCATTTTTTGACTGAAATGAAATTTTCATGTCATTAAATAAAACAAATAGCATCCGTATGACAAAACGTTCTGAGTACGTATACAAAACACCCATTCGAGTGCTGGAATCGAACCAGCTATCTTTGGATTGCCAGGCGGGAGACTAACCCAGCAGACCACCGCGACCGGCCTAACGAAATAAAATAAAAGAACCTTTTTTACCTAAAAATCTTTGCGATTCAATTATTTGATTTAAAAAATTAAAAAATATTACAAACAAAAGAGTTATGGCAGCATTTACCAAGGAGACGTTCCTGATATTCAATTATTAACACAAAAAACGTTTTTCCTTTCCAACTTTTTTGAAAATATTGCGAAGAAACCATCTACAGAGTTCCCCTTTTAAAGGGCTCTAGCCCCTTTTAGAAGCAATTTTTGGGTTATGTTTTTAGGCACTTTTTTATGTTTTAATCTCGATCTCTAGAGTCACCAACATAATTCGACGTTATTTCCGGAGACCCTGTATAAAGATCTTTAAAATAATGTTAGCAAAATATTTTAGAGCAAATTGATTTTTGTGTATTTCTTTGGCCGCTTAGCAGTTGTTTATGGAATAATTGAATCATTTACTGATAAGAAATACCCGTAAAAATATAGAAATGCAAAAAAGTAAATATATTTATGAGAAATCTGAAAATGATATTGATGTTTTTTGTTTATTTTTGGTATGTATATGGATTTTTGCTTTCTTAGTAATGGAGATCTTGGATTTCTTAATAATGGAGAGATATAAGATTGTGATACAGTAGTGGAAATAATTCAAGAGGGAATGGAATAAAGTGTAGTTGCTGAAGTCCTTGACGTCCACAGGTGTATAATTAATCGTTTATGACTCAGGCTTCAATAAACATGTGACGTGGCCGAACGACAACCAGGTCATACAAGATGCACCAATCAGTTCCAGAGCCGTTTTATTCGACTACAAGCTATTTTGTCCAATTTGTATGACTCTGTTAGAAGTGAATTTAATGAGATTTAGTGTAAATGGAAAAATGGTTTGGTGTGCACATGCGAACCGTAATAAATCGATGTAACTATACCACACAGATAAAACTATTAAGGGACTTTAAATCACAAACCGAAATCATCAAGAATTCACAAGGAATAATTGTTTCCGACCCAGAAGAAATCGCAGAAATCTGGAAGTACCACAATGCAACTTACACTCTACCACCGATGTAGAACTTAATATTCCCGATTCAATTCTGAAAAGGGAACCAAATATACTAAGAACATAGGTTACCGCTGCTATGAAATTAAAGAACGGGAAATATCCATAGACGAAATAGCAGCCGAAGCACGCAAAGGGCTAACACATCGATCAATAGTCCCCGGTCTGACATATAGATGACGTCACGAAAAATCCTAACCACTGGTCGATTGTGCCAACCTTCAAACGTCATGTGTCAAAATTTCATGACAATCTGTCCACTAGTTTGTAAGTTGTTGAGCTTTAAGTGACGCTACTTTTGGTATTTTCAAAACAATGGAAAAAATTTAATGTGTTGATTCAGCATTAAGCTTTTTGATGAAGAAAAAATACCGTTGAAGCAAAACAATGGATTGATAAACATAACCCGGACTCTGCCCCAGGAAAATCAATAATAATTGATTAGTATGCTGAATTCAAACGTGGCTATACAAGCACCAATAATGCTGAACGCTTTGAACGTCCAAATGAGGTAACCACACCAGACAACATCAGAAAAATTCACAAAATAATTTCGCAATACCGTAAAGTAAAGCTGCAGCAGATAGCTGAAATCATGAAGATGTCGAAAGGAAGTGTTACACAATTATGCATGAACATTTAGGAAGGCGTAAATTGTTATCGAAATGGGTCCGTGTTTACTCACAGCCGACCAAAAACACCAATGTATCCATGATTCTGAACAATGTTTGGAGCTGTTTAAGCTAAATGCGGTTTTATCATGCGATATGTGACAATGGATGAAATATGGATCAATCACTACACTCCGGAGTCCAATAGGCAGTCAGTTGAGTATACAGCAGCCGGCGAAAGTCGTCCAAAGTGGCCAAAAACACAACCATCGGTAGACAAGGTATTGGCCTCTGTATTTTGGGATGCGGATGGAATATTGATTACCATCAATAGTGAATATTACATAGCGTTTTGATGCATTTGCAGAACGAGATCGCAAAAAAAAAGTTCCAAATGAACAAAAAAAAGATTATTTCACCAAGACAATGCACCGTATCAAAAATCGTTAGCGGCGATCGCTAAATTGCATGAATTGCACTTCGAATTGCTTATTAGTCCACCATATTCTCTAGATCTAGCCCTCAAAGCCTATTTCCTGTTCTCAGACCTCAAAAAAGTGCTCATTAGAAAGACATTTTGCTCCAATAAAGAGGTAATTGACGAAACTGAAGGATATTTTGAAAGCAAAGAGAAATCGTTCTATAAAACAGATGTAGACATGCTGGAAAAGCATTGGAATGTATTATTCTTAAAGGAGAATATATTGATGAATAAAGTTGAAATATGTAAAAAAAATGTGTTTTATTTGTCAGAGGGGGGGACTTATTGGCCGACGAGTTAGACCGGAATAGAAATTATGCATGCCCTGTCCCAATAAATTGGAATATCCCATAGGATTGTCTCCCGCCAGGTGTATTGATCAGATTAAGTCTGCACACTGGATACACGGTTGCAGAGGCAACTTATCAAGGGCAAGATATAACAGCAAGATGTCACCACGTTTCTACTTCCTACGGTTCTTAGAAGTATTTGGTGTCCTTACTGTGTATTAAAATTTGTATCTAAAGCGTTTGAGCTATTTCGCTTAGGGCAACATACAAAAAGACTAGCTATGATAATTATTCCAGAAACATTGATTCATATCAGTAAAATGATAATGTATGAAGGACACAATATTTATCTATCAAATAAGATTAGCAGTAATATACAAATGTATTACCTTCATTCATTCAACTTTTATATTTATTTAACATCGGGTAGTTTCTAAAATTCTAATAAAAAATAAAACGTGTTATGATGTTAAGAAGCTAAACTGCATATTGAAGGATAACTTTTTAGTAGTGTTCACATAAAACGTCAACGTTCAATATAAACAATTGTGTACCCTATTTTCTTTAATATTAGTAAAGCTATTGGGTTGATGCAAACGGTCGTCCCATTTCTTTTAGAACAATTGAAGAAAGATCTTATTTACTAAAAATTATTATTATTTAATCAATATATTTTGTGCCGTTCTGTTCGATGATCTTTCCCCATTTCTCCGGTATCTGCATAATGGTATGCCCAGACATGTTCAACTTTTGTCGTCAAGACGCATGCATCTCTTGAAAGGTTAGACGCATGCGGTATTGAACGAGAGCCATACAAGGACGCAAGGAAAAACCATGATGTTGGGGATCGGCGCTTTCGGTTTCAACTTCTTGATATAATTTGCAAGTTTTTGCAATCATTTTCAAATTTAATTTAAAGTAATATAGTTTAATTTTATTAAATTAAATAAATATAT